>OX451219.1:12904707-13377554 GCA_949628195.1 Phasia obesa
TTTCGTTTTGAGGTTTTAATTGATAAAATCAATACCTATTTGCACGAATATCCTCTACAATCAGCTGTATGGTAAGTTTTTACGATTTTATAATTAAATTAAACCTAATTGGAAAAATTATTTAGGTATCCAAAACTAAAGTTGGTCAAAAGTCTAACTTTGTTCCGTTTAGGAGCTATATTATTCCATTTTATACCTGGTTTCTTCTTGGATTTACTGACTAAACTAACGGGAGGCCGACCAATGTAAGTGCTTAAGAATAACAGGGTATATTTATATTAAAAAAAACTGTTTTCTTCCTTTTTGTTGCAGTTTAATGAGATTACATAAAAGTGTTTGGAATTCTTTGAATACTTTGGAAAAGTTTATTTTCACTGAATGGCATTATGATAACAAGCTAACTTTAGCTTTGGCAAAATCTATGGATCCGGTTGACAAACAAATATTTTTCTTAGATATAGGATCCTTAAACTGGGAAGAATATTTCCAGAATACTATCTTGGGTGTTCGCGAGTACTTGAGCAAGGAATCACCAAAGAATCTCGAGTCCGCCAGACGCAAAGATAAAATGTTAGCTTAAAACGGCTATTGCAGGTTATAATTTGTGTAATATTTTTTCTTTTTATTTCTTTTTAGCTTGCTAGGTCTTCATGTTGCTTTACAGTTGGCATTTTATTATGGCATTTGGAAATTTATTATTGCTGTATTTGGCCTCACCAGTTCGAAAGCTGCTTTAGTGTTACCGCTTGTTTATTACCTTCTTAGTTTAATATAATCTGTTAAAAGTAGTTCTTGTGAAAGTACTTTTTTTATTTTTTAATTACATTTTGGTAGTTGTTTTACTGAATTCTTTTATATGTATATAAACTTAAAACAAAATAACGGTAGAAAAAATGATTTTATATTTACTCCTTTCTGTAAATATAAAATCATTTCTAGTTAAAAGCTGTAATTGTGCGGTAAAATTTTTTATTTTATTTCTTTTTGTACTTAAAAAAGAACCTTTTGTGTTAGTGCATCATGGAAGTAAAATTTTTAATTACTTTCCGGTTTACCTTTTTGTTGTTTTTCAATCTGTTGTAAAATTTCCTGATGTCTCATCTGCGCCCTCTTCTGTTTAAATGTTCTTTTTCCTTTGTTACCGTCTCTTGCGCGGGGTGGTTTGCGTGAGCAGCCCTTTTCACACCAATCTTTTATTTCTTCCGTCATATTTATTTGGCCTGGTATATGAATTTGCCGTATTATACGTTCTCGTACCATAAACTGTTCGAACGGAAACTGCTGGCCTAAACGGTTGATAAAAACTACTTCCTTTAAATTAATATTCATATGGCCATCTGAATTTTCGATGCGTCCCGCCACAGAACAATCATTGCGCAAATCTATTAATACAGATTGTCCTTCCAATAAGAATGGTATGCAACTTAAGGTATTGGCAATAAGAAAATTTTCTTTGCGTGTAAATTGTTGCATTTTCCACTTTAAAATACATATATTTTACTCGAAATGGAGGAAATTGCGCTTGCACTGGGCTTTTTAATCTTAGTAGAACTGAGTAGAAAAAAATGTTAGCAATGATGTCAACTTTGTAAACAAATTAACGCTTGTTGTGTTAAGCTTTTGTATATAAAATATTTGATCATTTTCCTAAGATAAAATGGTAATAGGCCAAGGTTTAAATTTAGTAATTTGATCTTTATAGAGAAATGATTTATATTGCTGAATTCTCTTCACATATATCATGAAGGAATCGTATTCTCGGACTTAATTGATCTAAATTATATTCTGCTTGTAAAATGCAAAAAAATAAATTGGCAACACTGAAAAATATCTTTGAATCGCTCTGTTCTTTATCTAACGAAAAATAACAGCTGGTTGGCAATATTTGTTTTTGTTGCTCCCATGGAGTAAAAAAGGCACGTTTAACGTACTTCCATCTTGTTAGAAGATTATAATGGATAAATCTCCTGAAACTGTTAAAACAAGTTCTATCTTACCCGTGCTTACATTTCAACAACCAAGTGCTAAGCATGACAAGCCAGACAGCAGCTATATTAAATGTCTGAAATGCACACAGACTTTTCAATTTCCAAAACATCAGGATGACTATTTGACACATTTGTTTATGGCGCATCGTTTGGTAATAGCGGACGTTAGTGAAATACCTCAGTTGGAAGATTATCTAGTATATTGGAGAAAGGAATTTGAACAACATGAATTGGAAGAATATTGTACAACAATGCTGCTGGATCAATTGCCCGATGGAACACCATCCAAAAATGCAAAATATTATCTATTAAGTGATATAGTGCCCAAGGATTATGAGCTAAGAACAAAACTCAAAAAAGAACGTTTAGAACAAGCGTTAGCTCAACATCAATTTGAATTGACGGACCGTAATTTTAGCAGAGAGTGTTTATATTGCAGAGATGTGATTACGGGTTTGCGTTCATTGTACTTGGAGCACTTGTTTAATAAACACTTTTTACAATTGGGTAAACCCGAGAATCTTATTTATATAGATGAACTGATAGGCAAAGTGCAAGATAATTTAGAAAATCTTATTTGTCTATACTGCGAGAAAGTATTTAAGGATCGTATCACACTTAAGGAGCACATGCGAAAAAAGGCACATAAAAGAATAAATCCCAGTAATAAAAGTTACGATAAATATTTTCTACAAAATTACAAATTTCCCGATAATTTAACAAAAACACGAAATCAACAAAGACGTCAAAAACAGACAGCCCAACAAATGCAACATCAAACGAGTAGCCAAAGAAACAGATCATCATCGCTACGAACTGCCGATAGCGTAGACTTTGAGCAGAGATTTGCTCAAAAATCTGAAGACAGTGATTCAGACTGGTCCGACTGGAATGGTGATGAGGAATCGCTGCAACCCTTAAATTGCCTGTACTGTCAACAACAATCCCAGGATTTTTCTAACTTCAAAGAGCATTTATTGCAAGAACATAAAATGGATTTTGATAAATCTGTTAAAGATTTAAATTTCTATCAAAAAATAAAAGTTGTAAATTATATACGAAGACAAGTATGTCTTTTGCGTTGTGTCAGTTGCAATCAACGGTTTGAAAGTCAAGAATTGCTTTTACAACATTTAAAGGAGGAACAACATTTTGGCATAGGCACACAAAAGCAATGGGATAAACCAGAATATTTCTTTCCCACTTATGAAGATGATGGTTTATTGTGTATTTTAGATGATAATCCGAATGATGATATGGATGATACAGTAGTCAGAATTATTTCAGAAGATCCAGTGGCACAGATAAATAAAGATGCAGAAAGATTGTCGTTGGAGAATTTTAATTTATTGTAAATACGCCTAGACCGAAATAAATCTTAAATTTTGAATTAAATACGAATTACTTTCTAAAAGCAGTTAATTATTTTCACAAATAAATATTAAATATTTGTAGCTAGCTAGTGAAACGTTACTTTACATTCGTTGTACAAAACCTAGAAAATATATCTATTATCAAACGATATGCAAAGTTTGGATTAAGTGTTGAATTCTGATTGCTTTGTCTTCTAAAACAACATTTTCAAAAGTTAACTATTACGTCACGTAATGGTAATGTACGCTTTAATCAAGAGTAAACTTAGCGAGTAAGTGGTAATTGACAAAAAGTATCTTTTAAAGAAAACAGATTTACCCATTTGACTTTTATTTATTCTTCTATTATTAAATATATATTAAATCGCTATGTTCAGTACGTGCTTAAATTGCTGTACCTCTTTCCAAATTTTGTTTAATCTCAGCCGTATGCTCACCATAGAATCTTTCCAATTTCTTATTAAATTTAGAGTTGCGCTCGTTTATAAAGTCCACATCAGCATCATCATTATAAATACGTCTTCTTGAATATTTCTTACGTCTATCAATTTGTTGCTCTAGATCCTTAACCATATTATTAATTGCTGATGGTTTGTCCTTGATCAAACCGTGTAACACTGTATTTGGGCCACCATAAAAGGCTTCTCCTAACTCCTTCTTCTGTTGCTCATATTTATTCATATCACGGGCAGGCATATTTTTTACTAAACGACTATGTTGACGTGCGGTTTGTGCCTCAAATGTTGAGAAGCCCAAGTCGGGATTTTTCTTTCTTTGTTTTTTCTCAATTTTTTCTGCATCTAAGGCAGAAATTTCCAATAGTTTAAGACGATCATAGTCCTTACCTTCGGCTTTAGCCTGTTCTCGAGCTTTTTCGTCGGCCAACAACCAATCCGCTTGTCTTTTACGAGCCTCCCAATTGTTGGGTAACTTTTTGCGAGCGTCTTCTGCCACAACCTCTTGGTGATTATGTGTACGGGCTTCTTGTCTTAATTTGTGCAGGCTTCGAAGACGTTCTTTACGCTCAGCCAATTTTTCGGCAGCATTTTTTTCTTTTTCCATTATAAATGCTTTTTATTTTTTCTTTTCAAATGCGTATTTCTTAGGATTTTATTATTTATTCTTGTTTACAAATAATTTTTGATGGCAAATGTTGCCACGTATTTAATTTAAGCGATTTTAGGTTGAAATCATATTGTAAAAGTGGTGAATTAAATTAATTCACCTAACTATTTTTAAGAGGCCGTCTTCACTAGCCATCAATATGTTTTAACAAGAGTCAAACCTAATAAAAGATACACTATTATTAATACTGTTTTTTTATATGAAGACTGGCTTTTGTTAAGATATGTTGATGGTTATTGAAGACGGGAATTAAGTTAGCAACTGCATTAGACATCAATTTGTCTTAAACCCCCGACTACATTAGTCATTAACATGTCCTAAAAAAAGTCAAACTACATATAAAAAAATAGTATTAAAAAAATGTTTTTTTATATGAAGTTTGACTTTTGTTAAGACATATTAATGTGTAATGGCGACGGGGGATAACATTATCCACACTTCAAATAAAAACAACATTATTTGTAATACTGGTTTTGTATATGAAGTTTGACCTTTGTTAAGACATGTTGATGGCTAATGTAGACTGGTGGTAAGTAATATTATAAAATGTTACCCCCGTCTACATTAGCCATCAAATTGTCTTTACAAATGTGAAACTACATATAAAAAACAGTATTAAAATTTAAAAAAAAATAGTATTAAAAATGCTTTTTTTATGTGAAATTTGAATTAGAAATTTATAGTCTTTCAAACATGAACATAAACACGTATTCGCCACCTATAACAACATGAACAAATCAATACCACTGCTCTGCGGCGTTTTCGATTCAATTTTAATTTATTCATAACCTGTAAGCCTAGGAAAGGTCAAAATGATAACGTTCGGATCGATGGCTATTAAGGACGGGACGTTAAGAATGTTTATAGAAAAAATATACAAAACGCATTAATCGAATTAATTTGATGCCATATTCTGTAATTCTCGTAGCTAAATCTATCGCTAAAATTCTAAAAATGTACAAACAAATTATGAGTGTTGTTGTAAGAATAGTCGTAATTTGTTGGTGCATTTTTAGAATTTTAGCGATAGATTTAGTTACGAGAATTACAGAAGATGGTACTTGGATGTCCTTTCTTAAGGATTAACGACCAGAGTAGATAGATACTGTTGTCGTATGGATCAGCAGATAGTTAGTTAATTTTACTGCTGTAAATAACTATTGCCTTTATTTTTCTGGCTTTTGGCTTTTTTGACTCCTGTCTCTATCTAGCACATTACTGTGAATCTACATCTTAGAAAATGATATTATCATACCGTAAACCTGAACTATTAAATAAATAACAATTATTAATTACTATCTCCTATTTTAAAGGTTTATACTTTATAAATGTTCAGTTCCATGTACTGGGTATGATTAATTTTTAAAAGTAGAAACCACTAATGAAAAGATGTAAATAATTTTAAGCTAAATACAAAAACCACACAACAGCAACAAGGACTGAATACAACTTGGCCCATGTGACCCATATGTACAATAATTAATATATATATAAATTAAATATTTTCAGTCAAGAACTTCCGACAACAGCAGAGCTGTTACAACAACAACATGGCCCAACAAAATACTGTGTCTATGAACTTCACTAAGAAATGCATTGAAGAAAAAATCCGTGCTCATACTGTCCAATTTCATTCAAAACGAAAGGTACAATATATAAATTATTGCTTTGAAGCGCCCTGTGATCAGAATCAATTACGTTTCTTGTTTTGTTCAAAGCATTACAAACTCATTGTAGAAGTTTCGCCTGTTGCTTTCCAAAAATACTTAAAAGTGGAAAAATATTTTACTTCTTTATTAAAAAATAATAAAAAAATTTTTTTTAATCAAATGTTTATGCTAATTTATTGAACAAATTGTTAAGATTATTGAAAAAGTAAATATGAAAACGTGGCTAAATTAAGGTGAATGTAAAATATATTAAAAAAATCACGTCACAAAATGAACAGTGCTTAAGTAAAGTGTATAATAGAAAAAGAAGAAATAGCTAAATATAAAATTAAAAAAGGCAATAAAAATTAAAGTGAAAAAAAGGAATTGTGAAATAATTAATAATAATACAAACTCAAATATTATTTTAATCCTAGATATAAAATATTAATAAACTCTTTAACATACACCTCATACACCCCAAAGTGTTTTTTCACGGTAAGTGTAAAGCGATTAAGATTTATTGTTGTTTTTTTATTTATTAAACCTCTGTTTGACTTTCTCTTTTGTGGCGATTTTTTATCACCTATTTTATTTTTAAAATTTCATTTTGTTTTTGTTGTTGCTTTAAAGTCACCTACACCTACTCCTCAATTTTTTGCCTTTTTAACTTTTTTTAAAGGGGGTAATATTTTTCCGTTATTAGTTTGTCACTAAAATTTCATACCCCACTTTGGCAGCAACAATAACGACAAAAAGAAAAAAAAAACATTTTAAAAGCTTTCTAGTAATAAAAGCAGACATGTAAAAAGAGATCAATTATCGTTTTTACTCATCCCACCAAATTTGTTTTCCATCTTTTAACTGCTTTTTATACTTTGCCAAATTGACCAATGTATTTTAGCATGCGTTAGTTTGTCTGAATTAAATTTCTACTGATAAAAAAAATTATGTATATTTCATCATAGTCAATAAAGATAATTTTTAATGTACATACCTACATATGTACATTCATATCTACTTATGTACATTTTATTGTTTGTTTTTTCCTTTATTTTTTACTTGTTCGTTTTTTTTTCTCAGCGGGTTTTTCCGATTTTTTCTTGTCGTTTTTTATATGCAATTGTTTTTGTGCGTTTGTCAACGACATAAGCTGGCTCACCACAATTAACTTATAAAATCTGTTGTTGTGGTTAATTGAATTATTATAAGTACGTTTTAAATAAATATGAAAAAGACCGGGTTTACACAGGTCAAGTATTCTTGCGCAAGTTTGAACTTTTGTAAAAATGTAGCGCTTTGAAATTGTGCACCCCTAACTTCTATATTAACAAACATAGTTTAGAGAAAGATAGACTAGATTAAAATAGTGGCATGGTACCGCGCATACAAAGTGAAAAAATATCGTGTACCTATCTAGAGAACTGAATTAGGTAGCACATTGGAATTTCGCACTAGTAACCCTTATATTAACGTACATAGTCAAGCTAAACGCATGGTACCTCTCATACAAAAAGAAAAAGTATTATCGTGTTCCTGGAAAACTACAAAAGATAGAGCCTTAAAGCTTTACACTAGTAACTCCTATGCTAATGAGCATAGTCTACCAAAATACAAACTGGATTGGTGCAGTGGGCATGGTACTTCCTATACAAAGTAAACAATTTTTATCGTGTAGCTGGAGAAGTACAATAGGTAGAGTCTTGAAACTTTGCACAAGTAACCCTCAGAGTAATATCTTTGGTGGAATTTCACCGATGGCATGTGTTTCATTGGCTTGGAAACTGCTGTGGTTTTTGACTTTTTCGCATAGATCAGTGATTTATGAAAACCCTACAAGAAGAAGAAGAAGGTTCTAATTACACAAAATTCTTTGGCTATTGCCGAATGTCCAATTTGGCATTACCTATGTGGCACGTAGCGCTACTCTATTGAAACCACATGCTGTTGGTGTCTATATCATCCAATTTAGGCCTATAGAAATCGCAGTTGGTGGTGATGGCCTGCTCAACGTCGTTTTCAATAAGATATAGACCGATGACTCCGATAAGAAAACAGAAGCTATACTAATAACAAGAAGGCGTAGTTTTGATTATCCGAAACTAACGGTGAATGGATATGAAATAACAATAAATAAAAGTCTGAAATAACTAGAAGTGGTCCTCGACTTCAAACTATCTTTCTATATATCCTGGAGTAAATGAAGGAGAAAGCACGATACATATTTGCGAACACTAGAATCGATCCCCTAATCACAATGGTGGATGGCGCAGTAGATTAGAATATGGAAGATGCATAGTCTAGTAAATGAACTCCACCCCGAATAAATGCGCAAGCGGTCCCTGGGTGGGTATTCCTGCGTAGGACCACTATTGATAGTGTGCTATCACTACGACCATTTAAAAAAAATACATAGATAGATAGATAGATAGATACATAGATAAATAAATAGATACATATATAATTTTATTAACTAAATGCTTAAGACGTCCGGATTTCAAATGAACCGTTATTACTTAAATTATAATTCTTGACAGAATTTGTGGTAATCACAACTTCTAGATAAATAGTTAAATATTTGTGCCAGTATGTAGTTTAAAAAATTCCATGATCCCATAGTCAAGAGAAGGAACGAGTTATCACTTAAAAGCAGAGATCTGTCATATATCAATTTTTGTATTGCTTTAAGAAGAAGAAAAATAAATTTATTAAGTTTTTTACCTTAACATAACAATTTTGACTTTTGCAACATTGTTATCAAATGTTTCTTATCTGTCTGACATGTGTCTTTGATACGGCAGATTTCCCCCAAACCTAATATGGAATATCTTTTATTTGTTTTTATCATTAGCCAAATCGAGAAAGAGTTATATATATATTTTTTTTAACAAACAAACAATTAATTAATTTTCAATAAACAAACTGATAAATTAATGCTTTTTATAGGATTCTAAGAATTTGCTTATCACGTTTTTTTTATAAAAACGCTAAAACGAAAAAATAACCTTTCGATGTAAAGGGTGTCTCGGAATTTACATAAAAAGTAAATCGACTAATATAAGTTAAGGAATATTAAATTAGAAATATTAAAAGTTCCGAAACCTTTAGATTTTGAATTTGTTAATATTAGAATCGTTATGGAAATGTTATTAAAACAGGAAATTTATTTGTGCGCATTACTTTCTGAAAAGTGCTTTTTCATAATATTTTCCCACGGATTTTCTCGGTTTTTAATTTTTTGATAAAAAAAAAAACCGTCTGGCCACGTTGGCAATATTCCATTTTTACCAAGGCGAATTTATACCAGGTGAGAGCAGTAGGACAACAACTACAACAAAACAACAACTTTGACGTTAGATTAGCAGATATGAAACAATGTATTTTTTTAATAAGACATTAGCAAAAAACCAGAGCAGAAAACAATCAGATGGGCTATCGACTCCACCTGGTATAAATTCGCCTTGATTTTTACTAACTATAAACAGTCAGCTGTTAAAATATTTTCTTTGTGGGTTTTTAGTACTTTACTGTTATTTTTTGAGAACCCTTTTGCAGTCATTTCTTATCGAAATTGACATTACCTTGAGGCTTATCAGGTTTCTTTTTATTTATGTTTATGCATTGATGTCGATATATTACACTGGGAAAAAAAAACTAAATAAAATTGCTTGTTTCCTCTTATATTTTTTTGTTTCTACCTCAAATTGACGCGTATTTTTTAAACACAACAACAATTTTTGTCTAACGGCTTTTGTTTTTGAGTTAGAGCTACGTATCCTCATTTACTAGATTTTCGTTTTTTATTGGACACTAACATATATTTTGTTGTTGTTTTGGATATGGCTTCATAAAGAAGATTTGCGCTGAAAGTTCGTACATAAAATGTTATTATCGTGCTTTTAGTTAGGCAAGAAAGCATGATAATTCCACAACTTCATATTAAAGTCGATGTAATAAATCAATTTGTGAAAGCGCTTGACAAAATTGCCGAATGTTTAAATTTTCTTTCACGCAAGTTTAAAGGCTCAAATACAGAAACATTTCAATCTGTCATTTTTAATGGGCCACATAATAGGCAACTCGTGAAAGGTCTTAATTTTGGCGATTTTACTGAGAAGTAGGGTGAAAGGTTTCATTACAATCTTTTGACAATGAAAAAAAAAATAAAAATTGAAGGAGAAAAGAATTGTGTTGACCTGTGTTATCGAATATTAACAAAAATATTTATTGATAGTTAAAGAAATGTTTTTATGATAGATAGATTTAAACAAAATTTTGAAAAGCAAAGCAGTGAAAAGTTATTAAGAAAAATTGTAACGCTTGCAAATATTCTGCATTTTTTTCAAATTCAATTAGGTTTTTTTCTTCTAAACTGCCTTTCTATTAATTTCAGTTTTCACTACTTCAATCTTATGGGTAAAGTTACCAAACCAGTTTGCGAATTAGTCGGGTTTTCGCTATTTTTCGGGTTTCTAAAACGGTTTATTAAAAATGATGAAAATTTGATTATTCAATAAACTGGATATTTTCTTAGCATGTCGTACCGGACACCCTAATTCTGTGTGCTTTCATACGAAAGATTTTCCAGTTTTATATGAATTTATGTCATATAAGCCAGAATTCGAAGTCACTTATTTAGCTAAAAAGCTTTTCAATAATGTTTCAGAGCTACATATATGATAGTTCGCAAAGTTCTGGCTCAGAACTTAGAAAACCAGTTAAATTTTTCTTAAAAAAAGAAGTTCGTAATCCTTAAAAAAAGAGAAAAACAGTAAGGGTTAATTTTTCCAGACTAAACTTTTAAAGTATTTTTTTTACAAAAAAAACGGTTATACAAACCGGTTCTTATAGAAAAACCCGAAAACCGGGTTTTAAAAAATACAGCTTTTCGAATAATTTGAAAACCTAAATACATCAAATATTTGTGTACTCTACCTAAGAAGTTTTTACTAAATAATAATATTTCGTAGAGCTATACTGAAGTAGACCACTTCTATCACTTTTCAACATCTCTTTGTTCCTTTACGATCTTATTATCTCTGAGTATGCTTAGTCGATAGCTAATGATAACTCGTCGTTTAATTAAAACTATATAGTAGATTTTAGCAATGATTTCTGAATACTGAAAACAGTATTTGTACTAATGAAAGATTTAAATTAGTTTCGGATACAAATTAAATAAAATGTTTAATTGATTCAACTGTTTATTTACTTAGAATATTGTTTTGTTTTTTTAATAATTAGATAATTGAATAAATAAAAAAATATTAAAATATTTAATCTTTGTCTAAAACGTTGTGTAAAATTTTTTCTGTGAAATCTGGACTTTCTGAACAAGTTTTAAGGTTTGTGAATGTACGATTACGTTTTAATTAGTTTATCCAATTAGGGGCCTTTTACAAAGTGATGTTTTATATAATTTTAATAAAACTTATTGAGTACCCCTCGTAGATAATCAAAAGATTAATTAATGGAATTTATTCTGTTTTGATCTGTTGCCAACTACATATATTTTTTATGTTATATTCAATTTTTCAAGCAAATATCTAAATGGGTTCTTGAATAGGGACGGATAGATATACATACAGCCAACACGTTTGTGGTATTAGCTGTACAGCATACATCACTTTCCAATTGCAATCTAACGACATTTACATTAGCATCATTAATTTTTGTGCAAATGCTCTCACGCTTTTCGTTGAAGTATCGATGGATATTGAAAGATGTTTGACTCAAGCAGTCGATTTGAATTTGGCTACAAATAACAACTGTGTAAATAATTATATAAATATATTTTAACTATTTAAAAATTTTATCTTTTCAAATGTGTAGAAATTGAATATTAACAAAAGATTTAACAACATACATGATTATCAAAATCTTTTTGCCCCTATTGGAGAACTCTTTTCTTCCAAATTGTTTAAACATAACTAAAAGGTTAACAAAATTGAAATATGTCATCTCAATTTTCTCAAATATTTAATGCTTAAAAGTGTTGTCTAATTAAAAAAAATTATCGATAAAAAATGTCAATCTATTTTTGTTCTCAATATAAAATTATCGTAAATATATACAGATCATTAAAATCCGCGATCATCTATTTTTCAATTATCTTTTTAATATAAAAATATATTTTTTTATAAATTACTTAATATATTTTTAGATTTTATCTTAAGAGATTATAATTTAACTTTTTCTTTAAATACCATTTTATCATTTTTGTTATTGTTGTTTATATTTCTATATTTTATGCTAGGGACTAAAAACAGCAACATCTTATTCTTTAAAAATATTATAAATGACGTCTGTTTGGCATTTGACTGACGTCTGAAATTCCATAAAACGCCTTTACAATTAAGAGTGGCGCGCGAAAAATTGAGATGCTTGCTTTTCTTTTCATTTTCCTTTCTTTGGCCCTACAGTATTGCATGTAGTGGTAATTGTTCTAAAGATTTGTTAATCGAATCAATATAGTGATGTTAAGTTTTACTATTATAGAATCCATGATTTAGCTATTAATTCTATTAAATCTTGTTTTTATTTCATAATTTCTTATTTGACAATGACATTTGCAGATATTATAAAGCTAGTAAAATGCGTTTTTATAACAGTTTCCAAACATGCAAAAAATTTTGTCCGGTTTGACAAGCCGCTTGTGTAGTATAATTAAACGTTTTAGTCGCTTCTGCTACAGTATTTTATAAGAAAACAACAAATAGTAATATCTTTATTGAGGATACAAATTAAGGCGATAGAAAAATTCATTCAATGGAAATTTTGGTCTTTCCAATTTTTTTCAATTTATCCTTAAATTTGCTTATTAAGTGTTCCACAACTATTTCATATAATCCATAAGCTTTACATAATTTTCTCAGATGAAACATGTAAAAACGCCTAAATAAATATGTAAAAAAAAATTAAAATTTTGCACGGTTTGACAAACCGCTTGTATTGTATATTTATATGTTTTCTACTTTACCCTTGTTTTAATTTTTTAATGTTGCTTCATTTTACAGTTAACGATTGCAGTTATTACTAAATGTCATAGAATTATTTTTGTTCGCTATTTTCACTCTCCATGAAGTCCTCGTTCTCTGTAATTGTCATTGTAATTTGGACATAACACAGTACACAAGAGGATTGAATAAACTTTATCATGGAGTTTGAAGCGAATTTGAAAAAAAATATTTTTCTATAAACGCCCATATAAAAATAACATAATGAGTAAAACTAAATTTTTGAAAAAACAGTTTGACAAACTGCTTGTGTAGTGTAATTATTAAAAAATCAAAACATTTGTATTTTTATTTAGGCTACAAATTAGGACTTGCAGTTGTGATCAATATTTACAAATGTAGAATTTAAATAGAAATGTTGCTTCAATAGCATACCTATTTGTCTACGACTAACCATATTTCTTACTTTGTTTTTTTCGCCTCTTGATTTTTCTATTTTTGGTTTTGTTGTTGATTATATTTTTCTTAAATTGATTTGTTATAATTTTTAGAATAAAAATAAAAAATAATGAAAAATTATAAATTTATGTTATTTTTCTATTTAATCACAACTCATAATTTAAATTCTTGTCGTTTTGTTTTTATAATTTAAAAGGTTTATTTATTAAGTGAAAGTTTATGATACATATTTTCTAAAATTTAATTTTTATAAATAAATATATATTTGAATTTTTCTTTTGAAAATTATTTTCAAACTAGAAAAAAAGTGTTGTTTCCGGTCTAGCACCTTCTATTTATTTTTTTTTTCGAAAACAAGAACGAACCAGAGAAAGATTAAGATTTTTAAAATGCCAGGTTAGTTTGATGTATCTATTCATTTTAATTATAATTATCTTTTAATATAAAAAAAGATTTTCAAAAATGATAACATTATATATATTTCAATCAATACTGTGATTGTTGTAGTTGTTTTATTTCTCTCTTGTGTGCTGCTTGCTGCTGACCAGGTGCCTCTTGTGTTTTTCTTCTTCTGCTACAGTGCATTAAATCAACAAAAAGACGAAAATATCACCTGTCTGTCTATCAATTTGTTAGTCTGTCTTTGCATTTTCTATATTTTTGTACTGCTGCTGATATATTTCTCTTGACGTTTTCAACGCCGCCCTGGCTGGCATGTGGGTGGGTGTTTAAATGCGCCAAAAATAGAAATCACGGTGTTTTTCAATTTTTTTCTTGTAGTACCCTAAAAGTTTAATTCAAAAAAATATTTGCCCCAATATAATTAGAGGGTGTCCGCAAATTTACGTAGAATTTTAATTAAAAAGAAAACATTTAATATTTTAACATTTATATTTTGGGTATTAAAACTTTAAAATTAGAAAACACTTAAACTTAATTTTGTTAAAACATAAAGTTCATACAGATGCGTTCACAAAAAAAAGTTGCAACGCTACAACACGTAATCTTTGATGGAGTTAGTTTGAAATAAAAGTAAGCAATTTATTTCTTTTTTCTTTTAAACAAACTTAAATATTTTATATTTGTTTAGAAAAGTGTAAAATTTTAGCAAAAACAAGTAAGAGTGTTATACGAGGTATGATCAAAAAATAATCGTTATTTTTAATTTTCGTGAGGTACGTATGTTCGATTTTCGCATTTTTTTTTAAATGTTGGTACACATGTCTGTTATTTATGTTGACAATATCAGCCATTTTGGATTGTCAGCTTGTTTTTGACAGATAAAAAAGTTAGTCGTGTTTTGGTGTGCTCTTCGATTTTTTATTATTTAAAAAAATTGATCAACGAAACTGTATTAAGTTTTGTGCAAAAAATTAAATTAAATGTGCAAGGACATTTGAAATGTTGACTGTGGCGAGTCTACTATGAGCAGATCGCAAGTTCAATTGTGGTATAAACGGTTTAAGGAAGGCCGAGAAGATGTCGATGACGATGCTCGTCTTGGTGGCCCGAGCACGTCCACAACCGATGAAAACATTGAAGCAGTAAAGAAAATGATTTTGGATAATCGTCGAATCACTATTAGAGAGGTTGCTGATGATGTTGGCATATCGTTCGGCTCATGTCAAGCAATTTTTACGGATGTTTTAGGCATGAAACGTGCGGCAGCGAAGATTGTTCCAAAATTGCTAAATTTTGAGCAAAAAAAAAAACGTCAATCCAAAATGGCTGATATTGTCAACATAAAGAACAGACTTGTGTACCAACATTAAAAAAATGCGAAAATCGAACATACGTACCTCACGAAAATTAAAAATAACGGTTATTTTTTGATCATACCATACCATATATTAGGCCGTGTCGAATCTTCTATACCCTTTACCGTGGTGATTTTATTTATACAGAATTAGGTACAAAATTGGTTTAACTTAAGAGGCAGTTATTAAAAAAAAAGAACTACGCTTTTTTCCACTAGTCGGCAAAATCTCATATACGGTATATGTATGTCTATCGTCACCTGAAATTCCTAACCATGTCAATTGTATAGAAAATGTTCTTGTCAAAAAAACCAAAACTAATAAAATATCAAATATTCAATATTAAAACTTTTATAAAATTTTTTTTTATTTTTTTTAGTAAAAATTTAATAGAAAATTTTGTTTTTATAAAAATTTTATAGGAAATTGCTGTAGTAAAAATTTTATAAAAAATTGTTTTTGTAAAAATTTTATAGAAAATTTTTTGTAAAAATTAAATTTTTGTTTTTTTAAATTTTATAGAAATTTTTTTTGTAGAAATTTTATAGATTTTTTTTAATGTTATATAAATATTTTTGTAAAAATGTAAAAAAACTTTTTTACTATTTTATTAAACATTTTTTGTCAAAATTTTTAGTATTTTATTAAAAATTTTATTACAAAATTTTATTGAAAATTTTTTGTCAAAATTTTATTGAAATTTTTTTTTTAATATTTTGTAAAAATTTTTCCGAAAATTTCTTGGAAAACTTTTGTTAAAAATTTTTTGGAAATTTTTTTTTAATTTTTTTTTAAATTTGGTTTGGTTTTTTTTTTAAATTAGGACCTTCATGCAATCTATATTTCGTTAGAATGGTAATACTAAACCAAAAATAATTAAAAAAAATTTCCTAATAACGACCCCTCCCCCTGAATGGGCTATTGACTACGTATTGCTTTCTATAAAGGCCTTTAATACAAATCAAAGCAGAAAATCCTTACCAACCTAAAAATAAACACAAAATCGGCCCTCGCAGGGAGTTATTGATCCCCCGAGATCTGTATGCACTCTATCTATCGCGGTCTAATATTTATTTAACAAAAAAGGTAAAAGAGAATCATTAAAACTTAAAAAATGTGGGCGTGGTTTTTTGCCCGCACCCTCCAAAGGGATGGCGTGATGTTGGTGAATTGCAATCCCAAAGCTTTCGAAACTATGTCTGGCAGATTGGTGGGCATAAATTTTCGGTACCTCGTCTAGCGCCCTGGCAAATGACATTTCTATTTTAACACGGACAGACGGACATCGCTTAATCAAGTTTTGTATGTATAAGGATCCAAAATATACATACTTTATAGGGTCGGAAATAAATATTGTAGAAATTACACACGGAATGACAAACTTATATGTTTATACCATCTCCAGCTTTTAAACCAGACGAGACATATGATATGGGCTTCATGGCATGGAATTTAGATTTAAGGTCTCTGCTAAAAAGTAGAACACCAAAATATGAAGTATGGAGCTCTGACGCCTTCTTAACAAATGATTACAGGTTTAGGAAAATCATATGCGGGTTCTCTAAACCCAAAGTGGCCAAATTTCAAAGCAATGACAGAAAAATTAGCTTCATCGCAAGGGATAAACAAATACTGCTCCATTTTCAAATAAGTAAATTTCTATGACGCCTGCAGCCTAAAATTTTTTTTCTAAAAGTTAGAGGAAGGAGTTCGAATGGTTAACGAAGTTATTAAGCTAAAAATGAGCTTCAATAATTGAAATGATTTTGTTTATTAAATAATTCAATAAACGATCTTCTTCGCTGTGCTTGATCATAAGGCTTCAGTTTTTGTGATCATTAAACTATTTCACCATGAAGTATTAGTATTATGTTGTAGACAGCTTTAGGAAACTTTTAGTGTTGTCGTATCCCATTTCGCGGACGTCCGCCAATAAACTCTATTGCCCCCTTTCGATGTTATTATTTAAATGATTTGAAATTTAACAGTTAAAATTTTGAAATTTTGAATTTGTCCAGTTTCTCTGTATTTTGTAATAATTCACATAGTTGAGTGCATGATTTTTGGAATACCCTTTACATATAAATATTTTTGATGTTGTTTTTTAGTCTAAGAATGTTATTTAGTTTCCACTCAATTTGATTTATACGAAAAATCTTTTCAAAAACTTTTTTCTTTGTCCAAAACTACATGTGTTTAAATTTATCATATTAATACGAGGGTAACCAAATATCTTACTAGCCATTTCTTACAGTTTGGTAGCAGGAAATAGGTGCAAGTGGCTAAATCTGTCCTCAAGAGGTAGCAAGTTATTGATGAATGTTTTACGGCAATTATCTGTAGGCAATTTATTTTTTATATTTATTATTAATGTAGGAGGGCAAAAAAACAGGGGGGTTACTGCGTAATTCGATTCGAAAGAAAACCTTTTCGAAGCACAATGTAAAAGTCATACAAATTCGAATGAGTTTGTTTTCGATTCGAATTACGCAGTAACCCCCCAGACCACTAACTTCGGTCTTCAAAGCTTTATAAACAACAACTACCATGGATCTCGTGCTAAGACTAGCCTTTACTCTCTACTGTAGTGATTTCTGACTGTCAACTGATAACTGTCGATCTTCTTCCTCATCACGGAGTCTCTTGTAATGGTACTTGAAGCTTCATTGACCTGTCACTGATTCAGTTATCCATCTTAATGTACTTTGATTATATCCAAGTAACTTTGTCGACTTTGTACATAAGGGCGTTAGCCTCAGCAGTGCCTTTAGAGATTAACGCGTTTACCTATTGAGAAGCATTTTTGTGCATCTCTTGCAGCCAATAAAAACCGCCGTTGATCCAGAGACTGACATATTCACCTCGTGCGAGGCTTTCTTATCCATCGCTGTCGGATACTCATGGCCCTGTTTGAATTTTATTAAAGATTAGAATTATAAATTTCTCAGTAATGGAGAAAATATTTGTACCCATACAGAGCTCCAGATGAGCAGGTAAGTTGATAAAAACAACCTTCCCTAGCAGAGAAAAAATCCAAGTAGGAGCCTGTTATAGGCCGCCATCACTAGGAGATGTAAGTGGAACTACTGGCAGTTCACTAGGCTACAGTAAACCATTCTGCCGCGTCGGCCAAAAAGCAAAAATCTACTTAAACTCTTAAACTTGCGCGAAATCTCTGATTATTTTTGAAATTTTGTTTAACAAAGAAAATGCATTTTTCCTTCGTAAAATGAATATTTTAACTACCTGCTGCCAAGCTGTTTTTTACGATACAATTTCAAATAATGCCTGAGTTTTAGGACATCATTTATTATTGATTGAACTGTGTTTTTACAAAATCAAAATTCTTTTATTTATAATTAATTTTTTTTTTCAACATTATCTAACGCCCACTTGTATTTATTTTTCATATTTTTATATTTTAATAAGATAAATATATTGCTTAAAAAATTGTGAAAAAAAATGTTTTAATTATTTAATGCCAAAAAACAAAAATATGTACGAATATATTTTTTTAAATTGACGAATTTTAAATGTCGTTGTTCCTTTTTTTAAGGAAAATAAAAAAAAAACACATTTAATTTATAGTTTTAACAAACATACACAACAACATTTAACAATTTTAATTTCGCTTTTTTTAATCTTTCTATTTTGTCAGGGCATGAAAACAAACAAAACGTTTCGCAAACGTTTCATGCCAACATACAATTTTTACTCTTATTATTTTATTTCAACTTTTATTATTCGTTTTATACAAGTATTTTTTGAATGTTCAAGCAAGGCAAACAAAACAGTTGCTTACTTTGATATTTCATTATAATCATACAATTAAGAACAAAACATAAACAAGATCGTATTGTTTGGGTAATAGATTTAATTGGTTTTTGTTTGCCAATTTTGTATGTGTGTGAAGATAAATACCTCGAGTTAAATGCGTTTTTGAAAAATATAGCACGCGATAAAAAAGTTTCCCCATACATTTAGAACGTATTCTGCACAGATTTTCTGACTTTTTTTTTAAAGAAATTTGGTTACTGTTTCCAAACCCTTCCATCTCAGGTTAAATGTGAAGACAATGAAGATCATACTAACAAACTGTGTTCACACTTTTTGTCAAAAAAAAAAATTAATGAACATTTTTATAAGATTTTAAAAGGTAGTGAACATTTCGAGTATATGAGTTCTCTGACGGAAGTAGCCACTGTGTCTAAACCCTTCCATCTCAGGAAATCAATTCTGGTGGAAAAGATTTATACTTTTTTCCAAAATTATTTGTGCAGAAAACATATGTTATATATCGCTCTAATATAATCTCTAATATAATAAGTAAATCATTTAGTAAACGTTTGCAAAACGTTTTTGTCTTAACGTTTTAATTTTGATCTCATTGTTATTTTTTCCTTTATGTTAAAATATTGTACAGCAAGAATTATAGAAAATATTTTCAGGTTGGCATAATCTTGCTCTCTATAGATCTTGTTGTACAGTTTGCGTTCACGAGCAAAGCATTACAAAACCAAATGGTACAATTGTTCTTATTATTTTACAGTTTTTGTTTTACTCACTGCAGATATTAAAACAAAACAAAAACAAACGCTTCGCTTCGTTTTGTTTATTTTCGTACTCTGATTTTTGTATACAAATAAAGTTAAACAGAACGCAAAATCAATTTTTATTTAATTCAATCCCCGCAATGCATTATTTAAAACAATGACGTATAAGTAATATTACTTTCACATTTTTAATATTTGTTACGTATACGTTTGGAGTGGTTTATACAGTATCAGGGATGGTAAATGCAATTTATAAATTATATATAAATTGCTTACAAATTTTTGTGATCTAGTACAAACAAAATTTAGTTAGCTAAAGGGGATGCAGGAGATCTGAAATGAGTGAAGCCGGTATTCATCACACCACAGATAAGAATCATAGAAAATATTTTCAGGTTAGCATAATCTTGCTCTCTATAGATCTTGTTTTACAGTTTGCGTTCACGAGCAAAAGCATTACAAAACCAAATGGTACAATTGTTCCTATTATTTTTTCAGTTTTTGTTTTACTCACTGCAGATGTTAAAACAAAACAAAAGCAAACGCTTCGCTTCGTTTTGTTTATTTTCGTACTCTGATTTTTGTATACAAATAAAGTTAAACAAAACGCAAAATCAATTTTTATTTAATTCAATCCCCGCAATGCATTATTTAAAACAATGACGTATAAGTAATATTACTTTCACATTTTAAATATTTGTTACGTATACGTTTGGAGTGGTTTATACGGTATCAGGGTTGGTAAATGCCATTTATAAATTATAGATACTAATGGGCTTCTGAAATTTTACTTTTTTAACTCAAATTGCAAAATAATCTAGAATTCCGCCAAATTTCTTACAAATTTTTGTGATCTAGTACAAACAAAATTTAGTAAGCTAAAGGGGATGCAGGAGATCTGAAGTGAATGAAGCCGGTATTCATCACACCACAGATTAGAAAATCCTTGCGCTCGGCCAAAGGCTGGTTGTGCAGGAAATCTTTAGCAAGTGTTTATTTCACTGGGTGACTTGTCTCGTGAGCTGATCGACATTGGAGATATCTGCGTCAGGCTAACGGAGAAGTACCTAAAATATAAACTTAAGTACTGTTTATGCAAAAATATTAATAACAATGCAAGGCTTATTAATATAGAAAGGTTTATTAATCCAGGAAGATCTTAGATCTAAATATAAAGCGGATGGGCCAGACTTTCTACAAATATACTCTTTTGTGTACACGAGCCAGGAAGCAGCAAATAGTTTAGTACTTTTCTAGTTAAAATTGTACTAAAAATAGTAAGAGTGAGCGCACTTTACCAACAACACTGTTGTGCAAAATAATAGACCGTTATGAAGAGAAAATTTTACTTATAATATATCTCTCTTGAAATACTTTCTCTTAAGAATTATTGGTGCCATTATCTTCCATATTGTTTGTTTTTCTGTCTTTTTGTCAAAAAAAAAAAAAAAAAAAAATTAATGAACATTTTTATAAGATTTTAAAAGGTAGTGAACATTTCGAGTATATGAGTTCTCTGACGGAAGTAGCCACTGTGTCTAAACCCTTTCATCTCCGGAAATCACTTCTGGTGGAAAAGATTTATACTTTTTTCCAAAAGTATTTGTGCAGAAAACATATGTTATATATCGCTCTAATATAATCTCTAATATAATAAGTAAATCATTTAGTAAACGTTTGCAAAACGTTTTTGTCTTAACGTTTTAATTTTGTTCTCATTGTTTTTTTCCTTTATGTTAAAATATTGTACAGCAAGAATTATAGAAAATATTTTCAGGTTGGCATAATCTTGCTCTCTATAGATCTTGTTGTACAGTTTGCGTTCACGAGCAAAGCATTACAAAACCAAATGGTACAATTGTTCTTATTATTTTTACAGTTTTTGTTTTACTCACTGCAGATATTAAAACAAAACAAAAACGAACGCTTCGCTTCGTTTTGTTTTGTTTATTTTCGTACTCTGATTTTTGTATACAAATAAAGTTAAACAGAACGCAAAATCAATTTTTATTTAATTCAATCCCCGCAATGCATTATTTAAAACAATGACGTATAAGTAATATTACTTTCACATTTTAAATATTTGTTACGTATACGTTTGGAGTGGTTTATACAGTATCAGGGATGGTAAATGCAATTTATAAATTATATATAAATTGCTTACAAATTTTTGTGATCTAGTACAAACAAAATTTAGTTAGCTAAAGGGGATGCAGGAGATCTGAAATGAGTGAAGCCGGTATTCATCACACCACAGATAAGAATCATAGAAAATATTTTCAGGTTGGCATAATCTTGCTCTCTATAGATCTTGTTTTACAGTTTGCGTTCACGAGCAAAAGCATTACAAAACCAAATGGTACAATTGTTCCTATTATTTTTTCAGTTTTTGTTTTACTCACTGCAGATGTTAAAACAAAACCAAAGCAAACGCTTCGCTTCGTTTTGTTTTGTTTATTTTCGTACTCTGATTTTTGTATACAAATAAAGTTAAACAAAACGCAAAATCAATTTTTATTTAATTCAATCCCCGCAATGCATTATTTAAAACAATGACGTATAAGTAATATTACTTTCACATTTTAAATATTTGTTACGTATACGTTTGGAGTGGTTTATACAGTATCAGGGTTGGTAAATGCCATTTATAAATTATAGATACTAATGGGCTTTTGAAATTTTACTTTTTTAACTCAAATTGCAAAATAATCTAGAATTCCGCCAAATTTCTTACAAATTTTTGTGATCTAGTACAAACAAAATTTAGTAAGCTAAAGGGGATGCAGGAGATCTGAAGTGAATGAAGCCGGTATTCATCACACCACAGATTAGAAAATCCTTGCGCTCGGCCAAAGGCTGGTTGTGCAGAAAATCTTTAGCAAGTGTTTATTTCACTGCGTGACTTGTCTCGTGAGCTGATCGACATTGGAGATATCTGCGTCAGGCTAACGGTTAAATACCTAAAATATAAATTTACGTACTGTTTGTGCAAAAATATTAATAACAATGCAAGGCTTATTAATATAGAAAGGTTTATTAATCCAGGAAGATCTTAGATCTAAATATAAAGCGGATGGGCCAGACTTTCTACAAATATACTCTTTTGTGTACACGAGCCAGGAAGCAGCAAATAGTTTAGTACTTTTCTAGTTAAAATTGTACTAAAAATAGTAAGAGTGAGCGCACTTTACCAACAACACTGTTGTGCAAAATAATAGACCGTTATGAAGAGAAAATTTTACTTATAATATATCTCTCTTGAAATACTTTCTCTTAAGAATTATTGGTGCCATTATCTTCCATATTGTTTGTTTTTTCTGTCTTTTTGTCAAAAAAAAAAAAAAAAATTAATGAACATTTTTATAAGATTTTGAAAGTTAGTGAACATTTCGAGTATATGAGTTCTCTGACGGAAGTAGCCACTGTGTCTAAACCCTTTCATCTCCGGAAATCACTTCTGGTGGAAAAGATTTATACTTTTTTCCAAAAGTATTTGTGCAGAAAACATATGTTATATATCGCTCTAATATAATCTCTAATATAATAAGTAAATCATTTAGTAAACGTTTGCAAAACGTTTTTGTCTTAACGTTTTAATTTTGTTCTCATTGTTTTTTTCCTTTATGTTAAAATATTGTACAGCAAGAATTATAGAAAATATTTTCAGGTTGGCATAATCTTGCTCTCTATAGATCTTGTTGTACAGTTTGCGTTCACGAGCAAAAGCATTACAAAACTAAATGGTACAATTGTTTCTATTATTTTTTCAGTTTTTGTTTTACTCACTGCAGATATTAAAACAAAACAAAAGCAAACGCTTCGCTTCGTTTTGTTTTGTTTATTTTCGTACTCTGATTTTTGTATACAAATAAAGTTAAACAGAACGCAAAATCAATTTTTATTTAATTCAATCCCCGCAATGCATTATTTAAAACAATGACGTATAAGTAATATTACTTTCACATTTTAAATATTTGTTACGTATACGTTTGGAGTGGTTTATACAGTATCAGGGATGGTAAATGCAATTTATAAATTATATATAAATTTCTTACAAATTTTTGTGGTCTAGTACAAACAAAATTTAGATAGCTAAAGGGGATGCAGGAGATCTGAAATGAGTGAAGCCGGTATTCATCACACCACAGATAAGAATCATAGAAAATATTTTCAGGTTGGCATAATCTTGCGCTCTATAGATCTTGTTGTACAGTTTGCGTTCACGAGCAAAAGCATTACAAAACTAAATGGTACAATTGTTCCTATTATTTTTTCAGTTTTTATTTTACTCACTACAGATGTTAAAACAAAACAAAATCAAACGCTTCGCTTCGTTTTGTTTTGTTTATTTTCGTACTCTGATTTTTGTATACAAATAAAGTTAAACAGAACGCAAAATCAATTTTTATTTAATTAAATACCCGCAATGGATGACAATGACGTATAAGTAATATTACTTTCACATTTTAAATATTTGTTACGTATACGTTTGGAGTGGTTTATACAGTATCAGGGATGATAAATGCAATTTATAAATTATATATACTAATGGGCTTCTGAAATTTTACTTTTTTAACTCAAATTGCAAAATAATCTAGAATTCCGCCAAATTTCTTACAAATTTTTGTGATCTAGTACAAACAAAATTTAGTAAGCTAAAGGGGATGCAGGAGATCTGAAGTGAGTGAAGCTGGTATTCATCACAACACAGATTAGAAAATCCTTGCGCCCGGCCAAAGACTGGTTGTGCAGGAAATCTTTAGCAAGTGTTTATTTCACTGGGTGACTTGTCTCGTGAGCTGATCGACATTGGAGATATCTGCGTCAGGCTAACGGAGAAGTACCTAAAATATAAACTTAAGTACTGTTTATGCAAAAATATTAATAACAATGCAAGGCTTATTAATATAGAAAGGTTTATTAATCCAGGAAGATCTTAGATCTAAATATAAAGCTGATGGGCCAGACTTTCTACAAATATACTCATTTGTGTACACGAGCCAGTAAGCAGCAAATAGTTTGTACTTTTCTAGTTAAAATTGTACTAAAAATAGTAAGAGTAAGCACACTTTACCAACAACACTGTTGTGCAAAATAATAGGCCGTTATGAAGCGAAAATTTTACGTATAACATATCTCTCTTGAAATACTTTCTCTTAAGAATTATTGGTGCCATTATCTTCCATATTGTTTGGTTTTTCTGTCTTTTTTATTGCGCTTCAATTGCATTTGTTAACTTCTTACAAAAAGCTACATAAATTTTAAACTGTACGAAATAATAGACTCTTAAATGTAATTTTAATTTTAAAAAATAAAAATGTTGTTCAACTATTTAAGAGAAGGGTAAGTAAAATATTTTGTATCGAAAATAGTAAAAAAATTACGTTGTTTTTGAAAAGACGAAAAATACAAATTGTACTCCAATGAAATATTTAACCACTCGGCAAGATTACTTACAGTAACAGTAAATAAATGCTTTGCTCTAAAAGAAGCAATTGCAATAAAAACAAAAGAAAGTTATGAACTTAAATATTCCGCTTGATATTAGCGATTTGTTTGTTTGATTCATAAAAATCTACCAGATCTCTAAAAGTTTTACACCTGATATCACAAGGGGACCTTACAGAAAGGAAGTGAGAAAGTTTGCATTAACATCATCGTAGCTATATATAAATATATGTCATTTCATTTAAAAATTTAATCACTTTTGTATTCTCAATTGTTTTGCTATCAACCCTACAGTGAAATTGATTTTTTCCTACTGGATTAATCCGATCAGTATTTTTTTTATTCCCTAATCTATTACTTTTTTGTTCTGCTACAAATCTGAAAGAGCACAATATTTCAAATATCTCAAATTATTCATATTTTTTAGTTTACAAAGTAAAATAGCTCATTTATCTTTTCTTCAATACATGAATAAGCAGCAGGGATGGCAAAGTTGATACAATATTGTAATAACATAATATGTACGAATTAAAATGTTTCCCAGTTTTGCCTTCTAGATGATTTTTTGTCGTTTATTTATCCGAAAGATAATCTTGTGGCATTACATTTTAAATATGATTTCTGGCATATGACCGCCACGGCTGGCGCGGATGTAGTCCAATCTGGACGTCCAATTTCCGATGACTTTTTCCAACATTTGTGGCCGTATATCGGCAATAACACGGCGAATGTTGTCTTCCAAATGGTCAAGTGTTTGTGGCTTATCCGCATAGACCACAGAAAGTAGTCTAGCGGTTGTAAATCACATGATCTTGGAGGCCAATTCACAGGTCCAAAACGTGAAATTAGGCGGTCACCAAACGTGTCATTCAATAAATCTATTGTGTCACGAGCAGTGTGACATGTTGCGCCGTCTTGTTGAAACCACATCTCCTGGACATCATGGTTATTCAATTCAGGAATGAAAAAGTTAGTAATCATGGCTCTATACCGATCACCATTGACTGTAATGTTATGGCCACCATCGTTTTTGAAAAAGTACGGACCAATGATTCCACCAGCCCATAAAGCGCACCAAACAGTCAGTTTTTCTGGATGTAACGGTGTTTCGACTTACACTTGAGGATTACCTTCACTCCAAATGCGGCGCTTCATCGCTAAACAAAATTCGCTTATGAAAATCGGGAACAACGGTAATCTCGTTTTGGGCACTATTTGCAAGCGTTGTTCAGGCGTGAGTCTATTCATGATGAATTGCCAAACCAAACTGAGAATAAATCACTTGACAGCTATTAAATCGGTCGCCATCTTGAAAAGCAATGCCAACTTAAAGTTATATACCTCTATAAAAACACCGTTTACAACTCTGAATAGTTAGAAATTCTTTCTCCTCTCGCAAGGCGAAAAAGGTTAATATCTTTGAGATAGCTCTTTTTTACTTAAGAAGATTCAGAGACGAATGTTGAAGTGAGGGGACCGGAAACTCTAAACTAGTCTAACAACGATGTAAGTAGGAAAATCGTCGCATATCAGAAAATGATTTTATGTGACTAAAGACTGCAAAATCGGGTCAGTTCAAAAATATTTAATCGCAAATTCTTTCGTTCATGTCGATAAGCGAAATTGTCGCACTTGCAGTAAGAAGTAAGAGCTTCTTTTGGATTCCGCCGGAATCATTGGAACTCACCCCTTTAAAAATGAGGCCGGCTAGAACGTTGAGGACAACCGAGAACAAGCCATAATTAGCACTTTTATGAGACCTTAATTGGCTTCTAACAATCCTAGTTCAAATAACGTTAACTTAGCTGTATACGTTTACATCAATTAAATTTATTTGCCACCTCTAATACCCACATACACACATACCTACCTGGTTAAGTTGGTACGTCGTACAGTTTTTAAATCAATGAATTAATTGGTACCATTTAATTTTTTTTTTTTTTTTATTTTTAATTTGGCAACATAGAGATTCTATAAAAGAATTCCAACTTATTCTATACTTGATTGTTTGTTAACTTCTAGGGATTTGTTAAATTTTTTTTTTATTCAAAATTTCTTACAAATTTTTGTGATCTAGTACAAGAAAAATTTAGTAAGCTATGGATATGCAGGAGATATAAAGTGAGTGAAGCCGGTATTCATCATACCACAGATTAGAAAATCCTTGCGCTCGGCCAAAGGCTGGTTGTGCAGAAATCTTTAGCAAGTATTTATTTCACTGCGTGACTTGTCTCGTGAGCTGATCGACATTGCAGATATCTGCGTCAGGCTAACGGAGAAGTACCTAAAATATAAACTTAAGTACTGTTTATGCAAAAATATTAATAACAATGCAAGGCTTATTAATATAGAAAGGTTTATTAATCCAGGAAGATCTTAGATATAAATATAAAGCGGATGGGCCAGACTTTCTACAAATATACTCATTTGAGTACACGAGCCAGTAAGCAGCAAACAATTTAGTACTTTTCTAGTTAAAATTGTACTAAAAATAGTAAGAGTGAGCGCACTTTACCAACAACACTGTTGTGCAAAATAATAGTCCGTTATAAAGAGAAAATTTTACGTATAATATATCTCTCTTGAAATACTTTCTCTTAAGATTTATTGGTGCCATTGTCTTCCATATTGTTTGGTTTTTCTGTCTTTTTTATTGCACTTCAATTGCATTTGTTAACTTCTTACAAAATCTATACTTGATTATTTGTTAAGTTCTAGGGATTTGTTTAATTTTTTTTTTATTCAAAATTAAATCTGCTCAGCTCCATGTGCTTCTTGAAGGTTACGTTGTGCGGCTGTCTGTGAGATGCTTTTATTCGGTTTTCTTTTCTGTGCTCCATCTTGTTTGACATTAGCCAATTTTTGTTTCCATTTAGCAATATAGATTTCACGCAAGCACCAAAAATACTAATCTTTTTTCGTAATATTTGGCGCTCGCACCACGTTTTGCTTATTCTACCAAATCCCGATGCAGCTTTTTAAAGTTGATTATAAACATTATTTTGCTCTGCCTAAGTGACAAAAGCGACTAACACATTTTATGGTCTAGTTTTATACTAACAAGTTCTTTTCAATAACGTTGGTAATGCGCATTGCATGATACTTCATCGTATTTATTTCCAAACTCGGAATTCAGGTTAGAACTCAGGTTAGACGACCTGGTAAAACTAGGATATCGTTAAACTTGTATGTGATTAAACAAATATTGTCTGTAAAATTTAGGTCTTCTAGGTCTTGTTTGCTAAAGTCCCACACGACACTACAGCAATAGCAACAGAGACAGGTGGCAATATTGTTTTAAAACTGCGTTGAGTAGTGTGCGTTATTTAACAGACTCTTCAGTTATAACACGGAGAAAGATTATTTGGTGTAAAAAATTCCAATGTGATTGAAACCCAACTTGTTTGTTCCTGAATGATGTGTAGAAACACACTGAAGTCTATAATTTTTTGTGTTGAGCAGAGTGATGCCTCTTCAGCTGTGATTGCAACTGCAAATACACTATGTGCTAGGCAATTGCAAAATGTCAGCAAAATGTTTGCAAAATTAAGAAGCGTTAGCTTGGTGTCTTATTCTGGTTCCGTTTTAAGATTATGTTGTATTGGATGATGATATGTTTTCAAATTGTTGTTTTTTTTTAAGATTTAATAATTTTCTTTAAATACTGTCCTCATCGACGTGTTTCATCATCGGCGTTTGTAAGTAGCCGTCAGTTGCTTCCTTTATGGCTTATTTCCGGTTCATGTTTTGTTTCAATAATTGGCCTAAAAACGGTGAAAATTTATATTAATAAAAAATTTGCGAAGCCCCTTGGTACAATTTAAAAATTGCATTTACCATCCCTGATAAATACATACATCAGTGCACTCATATTTATAATATTGTTTATTGAGTATCATTTAAATTTACTCATTAGCTTAGCACTTGTGGAGAATTTTTCTTTAGTTTTTCTAAAGCATTTAAAGCGTTGACATGCAACGAATATCGGGGAGAATTATTTATTTAAATTTTAAGAACATTTAACCAAATTCAGCCAAATGTTTTCGGTATGAAATACTATAATTACGGCATTTTCTGAAAAAAAAGAAATAATTTTATGAATAAAATAATTTAGAGAAGGTGTTGTTGTGGTTGTTTTAAATAAAACAACACACTGATTGTTGTGATAAACATATACATATTTTTTTTTATAATAAAAAATTAATATATTTCTTGAAATAAAAAAATTAATGTGTTTATAAAATCAAACAAAGAAGAAAAAAGATATGAAAATTTTTACTATAATGAGTGTAATTAATTAATTTATAATAGTAACACACTAATATAATAATTAAATAATAAATATTGTTGCTTTATTTGTTAATAAAATTAAAAAAATATATCTATTATAAATTGAAAAAAAAAATTAGTGCAACAAAAATAAATAAACAAATAAAAAATAAAACAGCGGAACAGCGGAACAGTGAAACAGTGAAACAAATTTTAATAAAAATTAAATTAAAAAAAATTAATTAATAATTTTAAAAAATGTAAGTTTTTAATGTTAATAAATTAAATAATTAAATATAAATTATTTAAGATTAATCAGCCGATTTAAATTAGGGAAACATCGATATCCCTGTTTGCCGATACGATATATAACAATACTAAGATAAAAAATATCGGCGATATCGATACCGATACGTCTAGTGAATTTAATTTAAAGGTAAAATAAATAATAATTCTTGCAAAAAAAACCGACTACAAAACAATTATATGTGGATCAATTCTAAACTAAAAATTTAAAAGGAAGTAATCTGTAAGAGATAGTTATCAAATCAAATACCTCTATACTTGTTGCTCTAACGGACAAGTATTATACTTTCTGTACATTCAAATGTCTATCCATAACGACAAATTACGTCAGATATCACTCTTTATTTTTTTACAGTTATTATTACTGACACAGTAATAAAAAGTAACGGTTCCAAAGATATGGCCATATAGCTTAAAAAATATCACCTAGGGGACACCCTTTAATGTACAATTTTAAATTAAACACTTATTTTAAATGGCAGCTTCTTTGTTAATTTCAAATGTCTGTCTAAAACGTTTCAAAAGTTTGGCCATATGCATCAATTTACATCAACTATATTTATATTTGTTATTATAAGGGACATAGTAGTGGAGATTCTGTCTAATTTTCAATTGTTTGTCTATAACGGTTTAAAAGATAGGGCTAGATAGGTTAAATTATATCAATTATGGGGACACCCTTTAGTTTCCAAATTTAAATTACATACTTGATGCTATAAAGGACTTAGATATACAGGTTCTTTGTAAATTTCAACCGTGTCTCTGTTACGGTTCAATAGTTTGGCAATATACATCAAATTACATCAACTATTGGGACACCCTTTAACTTCTAATTATAAATATTTAATTGCTGATTATAAATATTGGACATTCTGTCCAATTTACAAGTGAATGTCTACAATGGTTCAAATGGTTCATATATTTAAATTGACGTCACATATGGGGACACCCTTTAATTTTTAAGTTTATTTTTTTTATTAATTTCTGTTATTGGCAGCTATAGTGATATGCAGTTTTTTAAAATTTTAAAAGGGTGCCCTTTACGGTTCATCATAATACACGTAAAAAACACGTATGTTGTATGGGGACACCCTTTAATTTTCAAAATTCTGAACTTCTTTTAAAATGCGACCAATCTGTAAGCATTTCCTTTCTAATAAAGAACAAATTTTTGAAATCGGTTCAGAAATGACTGAGTTTTGCGGGCACAAACATAAAAAAAGCAACATTCAGACGAATTGATAACCTCCTTCTTTTTTTGAAGTCGGTTAAAAAAACACAAGCTGGCTTAATCATTTATTTCGCACATTAATCAAAATTACAGCCAGAAGGATTATCTAAAATTAAAATTTTTAAGATTTTTTTTTTTAATACAAAGTAAAGTTGTTTAGTTCAGAAATGATCTAGTTCCGTTAAACTAATCACTCAACTGACCTAAATGAGGTAATCGCAGCAATGAGCTTCTTAGTTCAGTTCCGCTCCTTAGTTCAGTTCAGCTCCCTAGTACAGTTCAGCTCCTTAGTTCCGTTCAGCTCATTAGTTTACTTCAGCTTACTAGTTCAGTTTAGCTCCTAAGTTCACTTTAGTTCAGCTCATTAGTTCTAAAAAATATCGCTTATTTATTAAACTAATGAGCACAACTCTAATACAAAGATTTCGTAAGTTTGTCGTAAGTTGAAAATAGTCACAGGAACTCTAATTTAAAACTATAATACTGTTACGACTTTTTTTTAGCTTTCGATATAACACGGCATTATATGTTTTAGAAGAGCTTTGATATCTTTGGATTTATTCTTAAGGAGAATAAAATGTAGAATGGCCCTGGGCTCTTTTTCTTCGGACTATTTATAATTTTGTAGCAAATGCCCCAAAATTCACCATTTGTAGGCATGTACGATGTGTAGGGTGGTGACCGTATCTGCAATCGTTTTGGAAAATTAAACTCAAGTGACTAACTTTGACTTTTTTTTTTCTAAGAATAGAGGTGGTCGACTTTTTTTTTCTATAGAATAGAAGTGATCGACTGTAATTGAACTATTCGTTATTTGGGTATAGAAGATCAAACATAATTCAATATTTCATTAAGAGCCAGTAGTAAGTCAGACGGAAATTTTTGCAGTTGATGCAGCTGTTGCCATTTCCTTTTGATACTACCGACCATAGAGGCTAATATGGCTCATTATGATTCCTTTTCATTATTCCTCTGTTTTCCACCGCCTTAATGCTCTTTTCATGTTCTTCCTTAGATTCTAAACATTCTATTTCAATCTTCCAACACACTCAAGCAATGTGTCTGGACCTGAATCGCTAATATCTCTTACATAAAAAATGTTAGCTGTCTTCGACAGCTTCCCTACATCTCTTACACTTATTATTCTCAACCATTCCTTATCTTACCATATGTTTTCCAAGAGTATTATGACCCGTAATAATGCCATTATAATAATTAATTTTAACTGAACTCTACTCATGTCCAAATGTCTTTTGCTATACTAAACCTTTGATTCATCCCACAAGTAATTTGTCTGTTTGTAACTGCCGGAACTATTCCATTGCTCCATCCGCTCACTCTTTGTTTTTTGTCGTAATCGCTGGAAGACAAAGTGACAAAGGGAGGGAGATTTCTCTTGTTTTACCTCTTCGCCGCTTTCTTTCATTCAAAATTTTAGATTTATTTGTAAAAACATTCAGTTTTAAAAAGCTTACTCTTTCCTGCAACCAATCATGTCAATCATCCATGTCTTGAAAGAAAGTCTCCCACTTATTCTATATATGATCGTAAGGAATTTTGTAGTCAGTTGCGTTGGGTGTAGTCAGTTGGGTAACCTCTAAAACCGATAAGAGTTCAGAATGCTGCACGATTCGAGGCTTAAATGATCCTGTTTGTCTTATTATTAATAATGTAGCGGTTATCGAAACAGATTACTTTTTTAATGGGTTCCTTTTCGATTCCCTTTTGACTTCAATGATTATAGGCAACCGATTTTTAATTTACGGACACCTTATTTTCACGTGCTACCACCAGCCTTTACTCTTGACTTTCGTGATTTTAGACTGTCGACTAGTAACTGTCATCAGAGAGTCTTTGTTAATTGCTAGCATTTGTCCAAGGCTTAGATCTCCAATGGCATCCACATTTAAAAAATTTCTGCCCATGATCCTACTAAGTCTTATACTAGCCAGTGCTGAACAATCATTAAGTGAATGTGCGGTAGCAGCCTCAGCGCAGCCTCTTTCATTCGATTTCCGTCTTGGCTAGATAATACTTAAAGTTTCTTAAGGGGCTTCTATTATATCTGAGCACCTTACTGGCCTTCCTGCCAAGGAGCTCCTTGTGCACAAGCTTATCTACATATAGGTAGGCTCCCTCCACCTTTTCAGGTTTAATGAGTTCACCCTTTTGCTAGTAGATCTGCTGCTTCCTTTCCTGCTGCGCCTATGTGTCCTTTCACCCATAACAACGTTACCTCATTAACCGAGGCACATCTTTTAAGTTTTAAAAAACACATTCTAGCACTAGTTTGTATACGTTGGTTGTCCAAAGTGTATGAAGAACCTTTCTTTCATGCACAAGACTTTCCAATTTGCCTTAATTTAAAAAGGTTAGTTTTTGCCAAAAGTAGAGTTATATTCAGAATCATCTCAATAGCCGTTCTTGGAGTGTTTTTTCTTTTCCTCAAAGGCTCAAGAGATTTATCCTTTTAAGCCTATTGACAGGGTTACCCCTTCTATTTATCATGTTTTCTAGTAATTTCCTAAGACTGTTTACTAACGGAAAGCCGTCAGATAACTTAGCAGTAGCTTTGTTAATTAACTCTTCGAAGTAAAATTTTCATTAGCTATTTTAAGCTCCACTTAGCAGACAAACTTTGGCTTTAGTTGTTGTATATTTTTAATGCTTGAAATTTTGTATCGTACAGACAAGATCGCCAATATATCGGTATCACTATCAGATGCATCCTTGATTGAAAAATATTTATAAAAATTTTAGTGAAGTTTTCTCTAAATCAGTGTGTTTTAGCTATAGTGTGTTCTGTTCACAGTTTAGTAGTATTGTTTATTGTTTTCATTTTTTTGTAGACTTGATTTTTGGAGATAGAGATTTATAATTGAGTGAAAGTTGTCAAATTATGACGTTGAAAGATCAAAAATAACCAATCCTTGACCCAAATACCCCTTTTTATCCTTCCTAAAATAACACGAACTTTGTCATGTCCTGACGATCTTTTCTGGGAATTTTTTTTTTTTTAAATATTGGATCGGCATGTGCTTTTGCTTGAAGCTTGATGGACCAATCACTTGATTGCACAAGCTTACCTGTGTGGTGCATTTTAGGCTTGTCAGATAGAGCGAACATGAAATTTTAGATGCAGTTATGTACAGGCATATGTGTTTTTAGTACCTTGAAAATGTCATTGATCTTTTAAGCAAATTCAGCAAAATTTCTGCGAGTTTACCTTGATTTATCTTTTCTTTTCTTTTTGGTTTAAGTATAAAATCCATTTAATTCCGTTTCTTTACCAGAAATTCGGAGCAAATCATATTAAAATCACGACAAACCACTTTTCTAATTTATAATTTTGCATGTTTTCACTTGAACATCTGTAGAAACATGCACATCCATCCAAACAAACCACCCACCCACCTTCTCTTGCATACATACATATGTATGTACATACAGACAGACAAACATACATATACGTAACGTATACGTATGTATGAATAATTGGCGCAGTTTAATTTTATTTTAATTTAATTTTGCAAAAAAGAAATAGAAAAATAATGTTTGCTTTGAAAGAAAGTAAACAAAAAAAGCAACAACAATTTATTTTCTTTTTTTTGTTGCCAATTTTCGTAAAAATTTTCAATGTGTATTTTGTGTTGTTGTGGTGTCATAAATATTTTTAAATTCTCTTGTCATTTGTTTATAATTTTCTTAAATTTAATTTGTAGTTGTTTTTTTTAACATAAAAGCGAGTTAGTGTCTGCTCTAAATCTGGAAAATGAAATAATTTTTTTTTTTTAAATAATTTTATTTTCTTTTGCGGTATTTTTTTTTTAATTTTATTTCTGTTCAAAATTAAACAAATTATATGGCTTCTTATGACAATTTCACAATAACGGTTAATTTAATTAAGAAAAAGGGGTTTGTAAAAAAAAAATATGTAGCCGGAAAAAGCAATGTCACGAAAACACGTTTGATGGAGTACCTCTGTTTCAATGTTTCCATGTACATATTTTAGTTAACAAATATAAGTTTTTTTGGAATGCACAAAAATGCATAAAAGTGGCAGTTTGTATGTACTAATCAGTTGCATGAGCAAGCTCAACTAATGGATGTGCTCATTAGTCCATGAGCAAGTGGTCATACTCGAACACAAACTAGCTTACACATGCCTACTCATATCATATAATAACAGTGATCAAATCTCTGTTCGTATCATAAACGTAATGAGCTGTCCGAGTAAAACGAACTTTCTATACTAGTGAGCGCCGTGTTTACTCGTCTCATGTTTGAAACACTCAGTGTGTTTTGTTTAGTAGTTGTATAGAACTTTTGGATAAGGCTTAGTGAGTTTTGCTTGCACAAGTGTTTTTTTTTTTTTTTGTTTTTGTACTTCTTCAGAAATTAAGACCTTAACATGAATATAAGCAATGTTGTTTAAAAAATTCTGTGTTTTTTGCTTGTTCACTCGAACTACTTATGTTCGTTATTCACTTAAAGCATAAAACTGCTTCAACTGGCCCAACTTCATTGTTATTATGTTCAACATTTACTCATACTTATTTAAACTTGCTTATGCAAACTCATCGTATTTAGATCGCTGGTATTCGCTCATTATTATTGTGCACTCATCGTTATTCGTGTGCACCTGTACATTATCTTAATGGAACGGCAATTTTTTATTCGCTAGATGGAGTCTAAATAGCTCTTCAACTTCATTGTTATTATGTTCAACATTTACTCATACTTATTCAAACTTGCTTATGCAAACTCATCACATTTAGCTCGCTGGTATTCGCTCATTATTATCGTGCACTCATCGTTATTCGTGTGCACCTGTACATTATCTTAATGGAACGGCAATTTTTTATTCGCTAGATGGAGTCTAAATAGCTCTTCAACTTCATTGTTATTATGTTCAACATTTACTCATACTTATTCAAACTTGCTTATGCAAACTCATCGCATTTAGCTCGCTGGTATTCGCTCATTATTATTGTGCACTCATCGTTATTCGTGTGTACCTATGCATTATCCAAATGGAACGAAACTTTTTTATTCGCTAGATGGAGTCTAAATAGCTCTAATTAATATTCGCTGATAATGGTTTTAACCTTTTGAAGGTAATCGATGTAAATTAACTGCGTCCATACTAGAAACTGTATACATGACCTTGTTGACAGACAGACAGACCCACCTTAACCTTCTTTGCTACAAGTTCACCCCAAGAAGAAACCCACTGTTTTGATTGTTCTTTGGTCTCTGGTTTGTTACACAACTCATTCAGATTTCACGTGAACACCACCTAACACTCCTTTGAAGTGGTCACACTATTGCGATTTTGGTCGAGTGTGAGCATTTGCGGCATTCATCGCCCTTTTTTATTTCCAAATATTTATGTAAAATGTATTGTATCCACTCATTCGAAATACCTAGAAATCGGACATCCCACGGACTTTCATTCTCCGATCGTTAAACATCATTTCACTGATTTTATCGACTATTTCTTGCGTGAAGTCCTTTTTAGGCGAACTAAACATTTGGCGTCAATTGTGCTGGTACAACGACAACGGAACTATTGGTAAAACGGAAATATTGGTGATGGGTTTTCTACTAAAAAAGTAATGTTTAATCAGCACACGAAATTACATTTTTTTTTCATTTTGTATAAAATTAACGAGGTTGTTTGTTTTTAATGGCTGTCATTGCTGTAGCTCAAGTGGTAAGCACTTGCTAAAGCGTGGTCATAAGTTCAATACTCAGCTGGATTTTTCTGATATGTATTAATTCTATTTATAATAGTACATAACACAGCGTCCTCCTTCGCCGGTATTACCATATAACATTAAATCTCTGGAGAAGTAGACACCACCTTAATGAGCAATTACCTGAACCCACCACTATTTATAATAAAACAGCTAATACGAACTAAGTACTATCTTAAAAGTTGCTTGATATTGATGTCTTCTAAAGAAAAGTATGACAACAATAATTACAAACTGGCTATACAAGCTTCAAATTAATACGCCTAAATAACACCAGAGGCTCTGCAAGACTTTTCTAAAAATAAAAATAACGTGTAATCGCAGTGTTGCCGAAAGTGAGAATTTACTATTACTCTAACCATCTGTCTTATCTACTATCCCTTTCCAAAGGAAGGAAAGGGAGTGTTATCTCTCTTAAAAAATAAAAAAATAATAATAGGCACAGTTTGCTCAAAATTTGACATTGCATTGAAAGTTACTATAGATTATTTTACTTCTGAATTCAAAGATAATTACAGTAATAAAATACTTTTAAAGTTTTAGTTGCTATCCTTTGATTTGCGAGATCATTCTGTACAATTTTTTAAGTTATTTTCTTTCTTGTCTCCTTTTCAGGTTTGCGATTTTGTTAAATGATGGCAAAAGATGGCGGCTAAACCACCAAAGCCGCCAGGAAATTTTTTAAAATCTTTACTTAATCAACACAACACTAATAAAAATCAACAACAACTTCAACAGCAAAACAACAACGAAGACGACGATAATAAGGAGGGCAATAGCAGTACGCAACACTTAACGGCGGCAACAGCTTCTATAACAACAACAACAAATTCCGCTGATAGTAATACAACTGCGCCAAATACAGCCGCAAAGAAAATAAATTGTAATTGTAGCAATATTAGTATAATGCACTTATTTCATGAAATGAAACAAGAATTTCCCACTATACCCGACACGATTGTAGCTCAGTGTGTTAATGAAAATTGTCATCAACGTGAAAATTGTATACAAATGTTAAAAAATGAATTGGAATTAAATCCAATACCGGCTCAAAGTTATCCTGCCAAAGTCTTGCATCCACCAAATAATAATAATAATAATTTGCAAAATGTAAGTAATAACAATAATAATACAAAAACGTCAACGACAACATCTACACAAAAGCCTCCATTGCAACAAAAACCTCTGGTATTACAGCAAAAACCACCATTAAAACCAATAAAACCCATTCGAGCAGCCCCGTTACAACCACCAAACCTACAACAAAACTATAAAAATAATAATGGTGCAAAAATAAATTCAACTTCAACTATAAATACATCAACAGCGACAACTAAACCGTTAGGTGGTGAGGTTTTAGAAAATAATGAAGATGTTGTGGGTGAAGGTGCTGAGGGGCTTGTTGTTGAACCACATGATAAAGCAACAAAAATAACACCACACTATAAACAAACCATAGCTACAACAACAACAACGAATTCAACATCGTCTGAGGTGTGTAATGATGATAAGAGTTGTGTTGTTGGTGAGAGTAGTGAGAGAAATTTACCCCGTCAACGACCAACTACTCTCAATTTAAATACACAATTGCAAAAGCAACAGCAACAACAGAGACAACGTTTAAATATACAATTACAACAACGTTTTCAAGACCAACGTAACAGACAACAACAGCAACAACAAAGTAACACAACTCTAACAAAACCCATGCGTAAAGCTCCTCTGCCTCCGATTGCGCCCAAACCCTCACAGTTTCAATTGAACCACACTAACACAAATGCCCCAAATAACTTTTTAAACGATAGTTTTGTAACTAATCAAACAACGACAAGTCCCCTATCGGAATCGGAAATTTCTGTTAGTGTATCATTATCGACACCTTCGCCTTCATCGTCTTCATCGCCCAATGCCACAACTCACCACTCATTTAATAAACCCACACGAACGCAAACATCAACAACAACAACAAATCAACAACATATGCAAACGAAATCACCCATTCGACATCGTTCAGTCATTACTTTACAGCCAGAGCCACCATACACGCGTGATTTTCTTTTAACGCCTGCCTCGTCGTCGACATCCTCGTCACCTTCTCTGGCAGCACCGCAAGCTGCAACAACAAAACAAACAACTGCAACAAACTCTTCCTCTTCGGCTACCTCTTCGCCCACAGCCTCTGTAGCCGGTTCACAAAAAAGTTTTACCTCGGTTAATCTCACCTTACGTCCGCCCATTTCACCGAACGGTGCAAATTCAGCTTTACAACCCTCCACTATCGATATAACAGCCGGGCCTGGTTTTTCCGGTGCCAGTGGTGGTGGCAAGAGTCTTCATTATTCCAGTACATCGTACGATGCTCGTTTGGGTTACCAGCAAAATTTTCAAATAACTGTAACCGATGAGTGTGGAGTTTTTAGTGCCTCGCGCATACGTCCTCAACAAAGCCAGCAGCAACAACGTTGTCTGAATCAAGTAAATATTAGAAACGAAAATCAATGCGAAAGCAATTTGGATAAAGAAACAAGAGCTAATCACAATAATTATATAAATTCTTTTTTAAACGCTCAACAGCAACAGCAGCAGTTGCAACTGCAACAGCAACAGCAGCAGCAATTTCACAATAATAACGTGGTCGCTTTACAACAAAACATACAAAATAGTATACAATCACCTCAAACGATTGGTGCTGTAAATACATCATCTGGTTTTGGCGGTAGCGGTGTTTGTGGTGGTGTCACATCGGCACATACAAGTGGGAACATGTGTTTTCCACCTCAGCAGGCAATGGATGGTATGTTGTTATTTTTTTATTAAGTATTTTAGTCTTTCGCAATCATTTTGTGTTGGATAAAATGATGGTTAAATCAAGATTTTTAAATTGTAGTTATTTGTTACATAACAACACAGGGAAACACTGATTCTGCGGCAAGAAATTGGCTCTGGTTCATAAGGGATCTGGTAGTAAATTTATTTTTTAATGAGTCAGTACTAATGCATAAAGGCTGCAATTTCATATTTTCGTAAAGCTTTGGTATGCTGTTTAGATGTGGAACAATATTAACGTGGGCACCTGCCGGTTGGTCTAATCCTACGGTGGTCTTTCCATGAAATTTAAGCGTAGACTAGCGCCCCCATTGTGTTGTATAGCAACACTCCACGATATGACGTTGCCGCCAGTATCGCAATTTATAGATATATATATGGCAAGCCTAGATTCCATATTATAGCCTCTTGCTTAGGGGTTTGGAGACTATCCAAACTCCGTTCTGTTGAGAGTGCAACAGCTCATTTGATCGACCGTGCACCATACCTACATAAATCGATCTTAAACCACAACCACCACGTGTACCCCCGAAGGAGACGTCACCAACAATCGGTCACAGAGAGGATAAGCTCTCTGTGGGGCTACCGATTCACGTGGTATCGGTCCTTTGGGCACTGGTCTGGCCTCGAAGAGGACCTGTGTAATAAAACAACAGACCTTTTCTTCCAGATTTAGGTTCTAGGAACCCTAGCGTCTGGTGATAGGTAGGCGCAGAGGTAGTGTTGTCTTTTATTTATTATTACCGTATAATTTTAGGGTTTCCTTTTTAGAAAAAAACATTCGAAAAATATAATTTTGAATCACGATGTTTTCGAATTTAATAATATATTAAATTTCAATAATCAAAAATAAAAGCGATATATCGGATTTCCTCTACTTGTTATTGTCGACACATCCTTATGCTTTAACGCAGTGCTTCCGGGTATATGCGTTTACCAGACTCCTAGGTTTGCTGAAACCTGAATCTGGAAGAATAGGTCTGTTAAAAAGGTCTCCCGAGCACCGACTAGAGAGAGAGAGCCACCCATCATTGTGACCGGTTTTTGGTAAGGTTTCTTTGGGGTACACCTTGTGGCTGTGGTTACGAACAGAATTGTGTGGATTGTGCAATGCTAGTCAATATGCTGCTGTATACTCAAGAAGAACATGGTCCAGCAATTCCTCAGATAGTGGAGGGCACTAGTCGACGTATTCGCTTAGTGGGAGACAATGGTCATGTTATGACTAACTGGCACGTGCTGACGTAAATCTTGACCACATAATATTGGATTTCCTTCCCCTGGGGGCATTTTATTTTTTTATTGATTCCTTGATATGTTCCTGTTGTAATGGGGTGACAGTAGTTCGCGAGGCTAGCAAGAGCCTCAAACTGGAAGATAAAAACCTTCCAGGTCTAACCAGTGAACTCAAAACTGGTACCACGGGAGATGGTTGCCCCACAAAGATTTCCTCAAATCTCTGTGATCGGTTATTGTTGATGACCATCGAGGAGTAACATGGTACCTAAGATTTGGACCTAGTCCGGTTTGCTGTTACACTAAACAGTCACCAATAACGTATCAAGAGTTTAGTTACTTGTTGTGTTGCTTGGTACTTGTTGTGTTGCTAAGAGCAACAAGAGCGTTGGTAGACGGATTATTTTTACCGTTAGGAAAAGGCAACACACTAGGAACTGACGTTAATTTGTATCACATATCGCATTTTACATATCAAAAATATCGGTAATATAACGAGTGATTTTTTAAGAGCTTGAGAACTTTTTAAAAAAAAAAAAGCATAAAATTTGCAAAATCTCATCGGTTCTTTATTTGAAACGTTAGATTGGTCCATGACATTTACTTTTTGAAGATAATTTCATTTAAATGTTGACCGCGGCTGCGTCTTGGGTGGTCCATTCGGAAAGTCCAATTTTGGGCAACTTTTTCGGGCATTTCGGCCGGAATAGCCCGAATTTCTTCGGAAATGTTGTCTTCCAAAGCTGGAATAGTTGCTGGCTTATTTCTGAAGACTTTAGACTTGACGTAGCCCCACAAAAAATAGTCTAAAGGCGTCAAATCGCATGATCTTGGTGGCCAACTTACCGGTCCATTTCTTGAGATGAATTGTTCTCCGAAGTTTTCCCTCAAAATGGCCATAGAATCGCGAGCTGTGTGGCATGTAGCGCCATCTTGTTGAAACCACATGTCAACCAAGTTCAGTTGTTCCATTTTTGGCAACAAAAAGTTTGTTAGCATCGAACGAGCGATCGCCATTCACCGTAACGTTGCTTCCAACAGCATCTTTGAAAAAATACGGTCCAATGATTCCACCAGCGTACAAACTACACCAAACAGTGCATTTTTCGGGATGCATGGGCAGTTCTTGAACGGCTTCTGGTTGCTCTTCACTCCAAATGCGGCAATTTTGCTTATTTACGTAGCCATTCAACCAGAAATGAGCCTCATCGCTGAACAAAATTTGTCACATTTGAACATTTCGAACCGAACACTGATTTTGGTAATAAAATTCAATGATTTGCAAGCGTTGCTCGTTAGTAAGTCTATTCATGATGAAATGTCAAAGCATACTGAGCATCTTTCTCTTTGGCACCATGTCTGAAATCTCACGTGATCTGTCAAATACTAATGCATGAAAATCCTAACCTCAAAAAAATCACCCATTACTTACATATCGATAATTCGATAAACTGATATTTATGTTTATTTTTTTCTGCTCCGAAAAGTTTGCACGGAACCACCGCAACATTCAAACCAAGGCACATTTATCAGGTAACCTCAGGCAGGGGAAATATTAAGTCGAAAATTTTTAATTTTTTTATATGGATTTTGACAGTTAAATTTACAAATTTTCCCCTTACTTTAAATTTTAATTGTCAAACTCCATATAAAAAAAATTTCGCCCTGATTGCAAGCATAATTCCCAGTAAAGCCTAGTACTCTGCTCGAATTTGTGAAAAATGTTGAGCAACATTTTTTATTTCACAAGGAAAATTTGACATTTAAAATGAGGTGTCTATCTCGCGATTTGGAACAATTTTACGATTTTATTGCTTTTAAATATACCACATAGTTTAACAAAATTTTTCACAAAATATTTTACAAATAATTCCATATGAAATTATGCCCATTTGCTTTATTTCACAGCTTTGATAAAATGTTGCCAGAAACATTTTAATGTTTTTCCACAGTATAAACAGAGTACTACTCCTGCAACATTTTTTTTGACAGCATTCCGTATGAAAAACTGAAGAGAATACTGGGTTTTACCTAAAACATTGGAGAATAGAAAACACCTGGAACTTTTGTAATGTGTTTCATAGTGTCGATTTAAAGAGAAACAAGTTTTTTATGTTTAAAAAGCTTTAATTCTTAAAGTAAAATTCCACTAAATTAAATTCTACAGTATATTTTATAGAGAAACAGCTGATTCGCTCTGTTTTTACCAACCTACTTTTCAGTGAAAAGTATACGAATTTGTAGGTGAGGACGAGAACAGCAAACAAATATGAAAATGCTCGATTTAACTGTATGTACATATGAATGTAACTGCTTGTGCCAGTACACATACAAATAAGTAATGAAAAATGGAATTGATTACTTGTACAGAAGAAAAGTTGATACAATTTATTTGCTAATCTACTTTTTTACCTTCTATATACTTTTGCGTTTTAGCTTTTGACGTTTTTTCCAAGAAATCTTTCCTAACCAAATAATATTATGCGATTGTTGTTATTAGGTTATAATAAATCGCACTTACTTATAGATATTGATTATTTTTTGCAACTTATTTTTCCACGTCCATTGTAAAATTCTTTACAATTGCAGTTTATAAAAACAAATTGATTTCGTCATTGTTAAGATAAGAATACAACACAAATGCAAAACAAAAGATTATTTTTAAATACATTTTTGTTTGTTTAAATAACATCATTAAATAACACAAAAATATATTCATATGTTTTTAAATTAAATACTTATTTAAACAAGTAAAAGTTTATACCCTTCACCGTGGTAATAACCGTTTTACCGCATCCCTACTACTCCTCTCTCCGTTTCTATACGGCCACCCTACATTCATTAGGCCTACAATGGTCAGATGAAAGCAAAAAAAAGGATTAAAACTTTAAAAAAGCGAACCATATATTGAAAAACCCCTCGCTTCGCCTTGTGGACCGTTGGGCGGTGCTGAGTTTCATTGGTCTTAAAAAATGGTCTTTTATGTGTGACCATAATCGAAGCAAAAAAGGCTTAAAAATCAGAAGAAAACGAATCCAATATTTCCCTACTACTAGAAGGAGGTTCTGACCGCCCCACAGGCCCATCGCCCTCCCCCTGGGCTCCGTAGGATTGTCCTGCAATCCATATTGCCTTAGAATGTTCAGACTAAAGGAAAAAAGCTTTAAAAAATTATTGCCATATTGCCCTCGCCCCCAAGGAGCCTATTGAACGCTCCTGCTTTCCAGTGGCAACCCTGTGGGCATTTTGGCTACCTCTATGTTTATTGCTTTCTATAGAGGAATTTAATACAAAGCAAAGGAGAAAAACCCTATGAACCTAAAAACAAACACAAAATAGCCCCTCCCAGCAGGTTATTGCCACCTGTATGTGATCTATTGATCGCCGTGTTATATTTATTAACAAAGATTTCAAACGAAAATCATTATAACCAAAAATAATAAAAACAAAGTAAAAAAATGTGAAAAATATAAATAGGCGTGTTTTTCTGCCCGCAGCCTCGAATGAAATGGTCTGATATTGCTGGTTTCCATTAGAGAAATTTTCTTAACTTAAATTTTCTGTATCTTTTTGGTGCCTTGTCAAAGTTGATTTCAACCCGAACACAGACGCACCACACTAAATAAATTTCTCTATCTATAAGGATCCGGAATATATTAAGTTTATGGGATCGGAAATGATAATTGTGTAAATTACTTATATGTATATCGTCGCGTTTATTCTTAAACCACCTAAGCGCCAAGAAATCGTTTTTCAGAAATGAAAAAAACTTTATAACTTCTTTAATATGGGTTTTTTTTCAAAACATGGCTGTGAAACTCTCTGAAGGGTAAAGAAACTTTTTTTTTAATTTGTTACTTACAATTAACTGTAGCCAAATCTGTCGCTTACGTGGTTTTGGCGCAACCAGCAAATCGCAAATTTCTGTGTGTAATTTGACATTTATTTTATATTTATAAAAAAAAAACTTTTAACTTTACCGAAAAAGCTCTAATTGGCCCGAAACTTTACGAATTTTTTAATCTCAAATACAAAAATTTTTTGGTTGAGACTTTAACATTTCCCGCTTGAAATATAAAAACCATTATATTTTGCATGCAAATGTCATTTGTATGTCGCTTACGAGGTTTTGGAAATGGCTTTTTTATTTTTCATAAAAACTTGTTAAGATGAGAATTTAGTCTGGTGGCCACTGTTATTTTCTACCATAAAAACCAAAAAGGTCAATTTCGAAAAAATGGCGTTTACGTGGTTTAAGAAGAAACGCGACGATATACCCTTTCCACGTGCGGTGAAGGGTATACAAATAATACAACAAAACCTTTCGAAGAAGCTTTAGGGACAGATTTAGTAACAAGAATTAAAACTCTACAAAATGTATATAAAAGTCAGTAAAAAAAAAATGATTTTCATGCTTTTAGCATTCTCAGGCTAAAGTATTCAAAACCTAAATCGCCCAACCGGTATCACGTTTTTTTTTTTTTTTTTTATTTAAAAAACGGTTTAAGTTTCGATTTTTCTTAAAGTCGGTTTCGCTAATTTGATCATACTCACTTGAGCGTGCATAAATATGACCCAAAAATAAACAATCAAGCATGAGCGTACTTTTCTTTTCGCAATTTTTATTTATTGTATCTTCAATATAATTGAACTATCAATAATTACTCATATCTTAAGTCTAAAAATATACTTGTTAAGTCCAACCAGTGTGGACAAAAAAATGTATGTTTCACGGTTACTGTAATTTGTGGGTTATCCCTCTGATGTACGGATGAGAGAAGCAGTGTCCCTCCTTCTTAGTCGAATGTAACCAGATTCAGTTAGTATGTTACGGGCCAGTGGATTCGGATGAGTTTCAAGCTTCTTTAAATACCTTATGGCAAGTTTCGCTATTTCTGCTTTAACTGATGGCACGTTTAAATCTTTATGGATGTTCGAATTTTTTATATACCAGGGAGCAGATGTAATAATACGTAGATTTTTTTCTACGTTGGTAGCTGAGGCAGTGCCCCATAATTGAATGCCATAACACCATATTGGTTTTAGAATTGACTTGTATAATAAAAGTTTGCAGTCTAAAGCTAGAGTAGATTTTCTGCCAATTAGCCAGTTTAGTTGGACTGCTTTCAACTTCATTTGTGTTAACTTTGTTTCTATGTGCCGTTTCCATTTAAGGCGCCGGTCAAGATGTATGCCGAGATATTTGACGTCTGAAAGCTGAGGTGAGAGCGTACTTGAGTAAATTTTTTTTTTTTTGTAGTTTTGAAAAGTCACTCACGATCCCATTTTTACTAAATACATAACAAGGACCTCTGTGTCTCTGAAGATACGGATATTTCTTTCGAATAAATTTTAAAGTAAATTAGTAGTGCGTGAACGAATGTGACTAAAAACATGTTGTTCGTGAGCCCAAAAAACACTCACACCCACATCTCTAACTACGGTCATGACTCGATATACATATTGTTTACAAAAAATATATTTCATGGCTCGCATCCATAAAATATCATTATCTATTTCCCATTGATAAAACAATATTTTACTAACAGAAAAATTCTTGGTATTTCCTCCCAAAACATTCTACTAATATTTAAAAATAACTACATACCTACGCAATCAAAATGTGAAAAATATTTCAATACTAATGAATTTTTTTTTTTGCTTTCAACTAGAATCAACAACAGTTTAAGTTTCAAGTACTAACCCTCCGTCTACATTAGCCAATATTTTGTCTTAAAAAGACATGTTTTACTTTTGATAAGACATGTTGATGGCTAAAGCAGACGGAAGGTAACATTTTTAAAACAAATATTTTAATATCTTACTTCATTACGTAAATGATATTTACTCGTATCTATGTATGTACATTATATTTATAGTTATATTTATAATTAATTTAATATGCTTTCCTAAGTTCAAGAAATTAATTGGTATTTTTTAAATATTTAAAAAATATTTTTAACAACCATCCGCCCCTTCGATCCTCGTCCCTCTCTCTCTCTCGCTCTCTCTCTCTCTCGCTCTCTCTCTCTCTCTCTCTCTCTCTTTCTCTCTCTCTCTCTCTTTCAATACATTGCTTTAGTATTTATCTTTATAATAAAATTTCTTCAACAGTATTTTCTTTTCTTTCAAGTTCATGGTGAATTGCTCTCGAATATTTTTTTGTTTTTAGGGTTCCGTACACAAAGTGTAAAAACGTAACCCTATTGTTTTCGCTACAAAGTCTGTCCGTCTGTCAGCGCCTTTTATCTCTGGAACCGTAATAGCTAGACTCTTGAAATTTTCACATATGATGTATAGCTGTTGCCGCTATAGCAACAAATACTAAAACTTATAGGGTGTTCCGATAGGGAGGTGTTATTCACAAATATGTGCCTATTTCGTGAACTGTAGATGGGATACACTTGAAATTTACAAACAGTAATTAAAACTTAGTTCACTATATAAACAACTATAAAAAAATAAACTTAAAAATTAAAGGGTGTTCCGATAGTGGTGTGATTTGCATGTATAAGGCCTAAGTTTTGACCATAATAGGTAGAATCTTGAAATTTTCACAGAAGTTGTGTAACTGTAGCCACTATAGCAACAAATACTAAAACTTATAGGGTGTTCCTAAAGTGACGTGTTATTTGCCTTTATGTCTTTATTTCTTAAGCTATAGGAGGCAACTACTTAAAATTTAATCTATGTTCGCGTTATAACCAAGCATACAATATTAAACCTAAAAATTAAAGGGTGTTCCGATAGTGACGTGATTTGCATGTACATATGTATATGGCCTAAGTTTTTAACGATAATAGGTAGACTCTTGAAGTTTTTACAGGAGCTGTATTACTATGGCCACTATAACAAATAGTAAAAATTAAAGGGTGTGCCGACAGTGACGTGATTTGCATAAACATTGACTAATTTTTTAACCATAATAGATAGACGCTTGAAATTTTCACAAATAGTGTATTACTATGACCCCTATAAAAACAATAAAAATTTAAAGGGTTTTCCGACAGTGACGTCTTTTGCATGTATGTATATCGACATATTTTTTGAACCGTAATAAGTAGACTCTTCCAATTTGTATAGAAGGTGTGTTGCCGTGGTCGTTATGACAATTATTAAAAATTAAAGGGTGTTCTGACAGTGACATGTTTTTTTGCTTATAGTAACTTATTTTTTTAATAGTAATAATTAGCCTCTTGATATATTCATAGAAAGAGAATTGCCATGGCGGCCATAGCAAAAAACAAAATTAAAGGGTGTTCCGACAGAGACATGATTTCTACGTAAATAGCCTTATTTTTTGAACCGTAATAGGTAGACTCTTTAAATGTTTACAGTAGATGTTGTACTTCGGCCGCTGTAACAATTACTAATATCTAAAGGATGTTCCATCAGTGACATGTTTTTCACGTATATTACCTTTTTTTTGAACCGCAATAGGTAGTCGCATGTATATTTTTATAGATAGTGTATTACCATAGCCGCTATAACAAAAATTGCTAAAATTGAAAGGGTGTTTCAGCAGTGATGCAGTTATGACTTTAATTTTTAATTAAAGAGTGACTCATAAGACATGAAAAAATTAACAACTAGAATTTTTAAAGTTGTACTAAACATAGTACGGAACCCTACGTGTGTGAGTCTAACTCGCACTTGACTAATTTATTTGCTGTGTTCATACATACTTTATTTTATCCAATTTATTATCTTTTGAAAAAAAATTATCACGAGTTATTTTGTTTATTTATTGTTATTAAATATTTTTAATGTTAAACAATTTTTGGTATTGAACGCAGTGTTGCCAGACAATTTCCCTATAAAATCTTTAAAATTGGACTGTTGCCAGTAAATTTACCTATAAAATCTTTAAACTTGGACTAAAAAATTGCAAAATCTGAATAATATTTTTTTAAATCGGCATAAAATGATTTTTTTAAAGAAAATAATTTAAAAAATGATATATAATAAAATGAAACAGTAAATATTCAAAATCATTTATTAATATGCTATAGAAAAATATAAATATGGATGTTTAATCTTTGCATAATTACATTATTTGAGACCAATTTACAAAAAAAAAAAAACTCAAAAACTTTAACGGTCGTAATATTTTTTTTTTTTAAGACTACACTACCTGCATAGCTCCTTGCTCGTCTGCAGAAAATACCAAAAGTCGTTGATGGGAATAGAACTCGAACCCTCAGACTGGTACACTAGCACCGAGTGCCTCGATTGGAGTATTAAAGAAATTTGTTTTATTTAATTTTATAAATTTTATAAAATTCCTACAATTGATTTTTTATCCATACAACTTTTGTTTTTAAGATTTATTTGGCTAAACACTTGTTTCGCATTTTAGAAATAAAATCCTTGAATCAATAAATTTCACAAATATTTTTACAAAAGCTTAGCAAGGTACTAGTATTATTTTGGTTTACCAACTTTTTAAATTCAAGTGATTTAAGCTTTACATTTTCGGAGTCAACTACTTAAATGTCTTAACTTAAATTATCTAACATAACTTTATCTGTATCTTCTACGTTTTCCACTAATGTAAAATATAACTTTGATGGTGCGTATAGATTTAATAAACACTTTACAACGCCTTAGATTCAAAGTCAATGATATTAGCAGGGATGCTATATGTTCAGTTGTTTTATTTCTAATAATCTTTGAATTTCACACCTAAACACAGTCATTTTATAAAATCTGCAATTTGAGGAAGAAAATCGTCGAATCTCACCTAGCGAATTTTACGATGAAAAATCAGCAATATGTAGATAAATCAGCAAATCTGGCAACAGTTAAGTTTCTCTTTCTTTATTTCTCTCTTTCTTTTACTTGCTCCCACCAGGGTTGGTAAGTTTTAAAACTGTAATGTACAATGGTATACCAATGACGACTAATTTAGTTAAAATTCAAAAGTTTTCCTAGTTTTATTTCAAACGTTTTTAAATGTCATCAAATACTTAATTTTAGGTTAGGTTTCTAGGTATCCTAGCAATATGTTGTTAGTCCATACATGCCGGTTTCTTGATGTTACCTGTAAAGAAACTAGTTAAAATGTCTTGGACATAGATTTAAATAGTTAAAAAGAAATTAAAAAAAATTAAAATAATGACATTTCTAAAGAGAATAGATGCGTATAGTAAAGTGTTGAGCTAATAAGTTAGATTAATCAGTTATTATATTTAAATTATCCAGTCCCTTTGTCGACAATTTAAAGAGGGTTACGGGGGGAGCCTTCAAACATTTTTCCCGCAAATTGATCATTAGACACATTATGGTATGTTGTTCCTATTGCACAACAAATATAGACAGCATCAATTTCCCTCAATTACTTTCATTAGAATCTCTGAATATATTAGAACATTGCTGGTAAGCCTTAGTTTAACACTTGCATGCTAATAGTCTTTTTATACTGACCAACATCTTAGTGAAACGTATGGAAGATGTTGAAAATCTGAAACATCGGTTTATATTAGCAACATCTTGCATCTGCCATCAACTCAGCTGTCAAAAAATCAAAAGTAAAGACAGATAATTTAGCTAATAAAAAAATCTGGAGTGGCCTACAATCAACTTTATCATACCCAATGCAAACAGACATAAAGGATAAAAGTTCAAAGTATATTCGAATCGAAAACTTAATTATTTTCGGTTTGGAGTGTTAAGTAAACTACCTCTTGCCCTATCCCAAATATGCCCAAAAACTATACAGTTCTTCATCTCCATAAACCAAAGGCACATATTTAATTTAAATTTGATATGTCATACAATGTGACCTGTAGAGCGTTTACAAATTTTGGGAGTAACCAAACTACCCCTTTCCCCTTCCCGACTATGCCCGAAATTTACACAAATCTTCATCTCCATATACCAAAAGCACATACTAAATTTCTTTTTAATATTCTATACGGTATGACCTGTAGAGCGTTCACAAAAATTGGGGGTAAGAAAACTACCTCTTGCCCTCTCCCGATTATGCCCAAAAACTATACAGCTCTTCAGCTCCATATACCAAAGGCACATACTAAGTTTAATTTTGATATGTCAAACGGTATACACACCAACCCACCCACAGACATCATCGCGAAAATAGGCAAAATGGTTTCAGGAGACCTCAAAACGTATAAATCTCCTCGTGAGTGAGTGAGTTTCCACAAATCTCTTTATTTCTATCACTTTAGCAGCTACCAGCAGATCCAATTCAGAGATCCAATTCATCGTGAAATTCTCTACGGCGGTGGTTGGGCAAAAATATGTCGGCAGCGGTTTCAAGCCGACTGAAGCCGACAATTTCTAAGAAGTTATTTTTTTTCCATCATTTATCATAGCAACAAAAACAGTAAGAAGCAAGTTGATTTTTATATAAATATTGCGGACAGAACACAAGTGATTTGAGAGTTTTGTTTGTCGTTGACGTAGCCTTTCCAAAACTTTATGCAAAAGTTCATATTAAACCTGCTTGAGATGATGAACACGAACATTAAAAATTACTTAAGATTTAGATATCATGGGCCATATTCATAATTTTTTATTTATAAAAGGTTCATTGAACAACATTTTCAATTTTCTCTACTGTTTTCTGAATTGGACCTCTGCCAGTTACCAGTATTGGTGCAGCGTACCCATACACACGGATGTGTGGATTTTCGAATGCCACGTCAACCGATTAAAGGATGAATTAAACTTTGAAATCACAGACAAATTTTGTTTAGCACAATTTAAGTTCGAAAAGTACTATTTCAAAGTCCGGTTGGTACAATTTGAAATTTAAAATTCCCATCCCTGCCTCACACGCTGTGATTTTATTTCTTTATCATTTTATTTTTTTTTTTCCTCCCATAAATAAAGCGTATATTTTTCAATTGGCTTGTAATAAATTTTCAATTTCTTTATTTATATTAATTTTCTTTCTTATTAAATGTTTTTGGGAATTCATTTGTATGTATAGACTTACACCCATTTAATACGTTATTGGTGGAGTGGGTGTTTTTGCTGTTTTAAATGTCGTAGGAATTGTTTATTAATAATCTCTCATTTTATGATAATTTTAATAATTCAAAACATTTTTTTTGGGTTGTTAATCGTAGGGATACGTCTGCCTTCGACTGAGATGTTTAACTCCATCCTTCCTTCCTTCCTTTATCCAGAAAGTGAAAAGAGAAATCTTGTAGAAATATTTATTTTACTGATGTATCCAAAATTTTGCTGTTGGAAATGGAGGAGATATGAACAAAAAATAGCTGTGCGGCTATTATCCTAAAATTTTTCATGTTTTTGTTTTTTTATTTTTTTTGTATTTTGATAACTGAAAAATCGCAAATAAAATACAAAATTTCTCCAAAACATCACTTCATCACTGTATGAAAACTTTTCGAGAAATTGCCTTCTTAAAACAAAAAATAAATTTACCGAAAAATCTATTTTTCACCCAAAAAATCGTATCACTAGGCTACCGAATACTTGCATCGTGTTCCAGGCTCAAATATATGATATATTTGTAGCGGAGAATTTGAAACGGAGACGACGGCTGATGATTTTTTGGTGGACACTGTAGCCGCCATTAAGGCCCTTGATTCGCAAGTAGTGAAGTCTAGATGTGTACTGAAGAGAAAGTTTGGGTTCCAGGGCATGAGGGTAGAGATGGCCAATCAATGTGGAATGAACGGTTCGAACCTGGATGTGGTAAATGTACAGGGGGACATACACCCCCAACTGATCGAAATTTCCAACGCGTTACGGGAATCGTCGCAAAAAGAAACGGCTCTCAATCGGCAAAGAAAGGACGAAGGCACTACTGGCCCTCGGGAAAAACTCTATATCACTTCTAGTAGGCATCATAACGGGGCAATGTGCGATTGGACATATGTTTAAGCGTTTGTTAATCTCACGTCGTGAGAGCTACAAAAGCTGTATAGATCAGAGTCAGTTCCACATCTGCTCTGCGTCTGCCCGGCTCTGCAACAACGTAGGATTTTTTCAGGAACTGAAACGTTTTGCGAGAAGCTCCAGGTAGTTCTTCCTGGTACTTACGAGGTACTGGAGTTTTATAGAGAAATGTAAGGAGTAGATGACTTTTGGGGCATCCCAATTTGCCTTAATGGCATTCCAATGAACTCGCTTTCGTGCGGCCCGCTTAACCTAACCTAACCTAATATTTCATTACTAAGAAAACTAAAAATTGCAATTTCAGAAAAAAATGTAAACAACAAAAATACAGGAAAAAACAAAATTTCACTAAAAACCGAAATTTTGCAAAAAAAAAATTATAAAAATATACAGATTCTTTACTTTACATATTCAATACATTTTAAATCTGATGTACATTTTTGTTGTATTATTGAACAAATTAAGTTTGAAACCATAACAGTACAAGGTCAATCGTCAATCATTTTCCTGATTCGTTAAGGCGCTGTAGCACTGTTACTTATAAATTATATAGATTAATAATAAGTTTTGTAAATAAGTTTATTTTTAAGCAATATTTCTAGGAACAAGGTCGAATATTTGACAAATTTTGTTTTTTTGTTTTTTTTTAATTTTCCAGCTCCCACTCAGGAAATCTTGCAGCGTCAGAAGAAAAAACGTGATAAATTGGCAGCAGCGTTGCGTGAATACAAAAAACGTTTGGGCAATGTTGAACAAGAAATTAATTTACTAACGGGCACAATACCCACTGAGGGACTGTCCGAAAGACTGGATGAGGAAATAATAAAATTAAGGAGAGACTGTCAAGACATGCTTAGAAGTAGTAAGTTGAAATAACAAATATAAAAGAAATACATATCTGAAATCATTATTTTTTCAATGCGTTTTAAAATAGGTAACACATTTGCACCGCCAGCAACACAACAGGAATTAGCTATAAATTATCAGCCACAGCAGCAGCATCAGCAGATGTATCAACAGCAACAACAACCCCAACCATTCCCACGACAAAGGATAACACGAACGCCTCAGGCACCACGTCAAACTAGTCTTGATATAATACAACATCATAGTCAAACCTCAACACCACACACACCACCTGCCGCTTCTCTACCAAATTTAAATACTTCTTATTTTCCACAACAACAACAACAACAGAATTATGGAAACTTTTCTTTAACATCGCCACCCTCATATTATCACCAACAATCAGCGCCGGCTAACAACATCAATTTTGGCAACAATAATGATTTGTATACAGATCATGACAGCAATTATATCGATGAACAAGATCTAGTCAAAGACGATGATGATTATGATGAGTATGAGGAAATGGTCGAACCATGGGAGTGTAATATGTGTACATTCCGCAATCATCCACAGTTGAATATTTGTGAAACGTGTGAAAACGTTAGAATACTACCCGGTAGGCTAGCAAATTTAAATCGAGTTTTAACAACACCAAATCCAATTACTAATACAGTCGCTGCCACAACAGACTTAGCAGCAACAGCCTCAAATGTGTCACCTACTACTTTGGGCCACTTAAATGGCGCTGATTCCAATATTGCCATTAACAATAGCAATAGCAGTAGCAGAAGTGTTTTAAATGCTGCTAATGGCAATTTAGAGCATGATACTAATTTGGTGCAACAGCAATTGCAGCATTTTGCTTTGCATATCTAATAGTTTGGTTTTTTGCAGTTTTTGATTTCGGCTTTAAAAATTAATTAACATTAATGTCCTTGAAAAAGTTTTACTAACGTTTTTTTAAGTTGAATTTTTTATTATGTTTGATTTTAATGCATTTTTTACATGTTTGTATTATTTTTTAAATCAATGAGTGGCATGAGTATTATAATACTAATTACGAAAATGTTGTTTCTTTTGTATTTCGCACTTTCTAAGCGAAAGAATTAAAGTTAAAAAAAAAAATATCTTATAATTCTAATACAAATAACTTTTGCTTAGTTTCCAGGACTTAATACTTTCCTTATAAATTATAGAACATATTCTCAAATAATTGAACTGGTTTTATCAAAACTGGTGCTAATTTTCATTTGTGATCTAAAATCACTTATATGTAAATGATTTTACTCAATATAAGAAAAAAAAAAAAAAAAAGAATTAATGCTTCAGTGATGTAAAATGGTAAATTAATACGACTTCCAATACTGAATAAAAAGAATTTGAAAAAAGAAAAGAAAACACACAGTCGTGTAAAAGATATTATGATTGGCAAACAAACCTAACCTAAATCTAGTCGAGACTAAGAAGTTAAATTTTTGTTTCCATGAAAAGTTTATTCCCCTCCAAGTGAAAATTGAAATCGTGAAGTTAATGATTAAAGTAAGCTATCCATGCAGATTGATTGTAAATAAGAAGAATAAACTGTTGCGCAATTATGTTTAAAATATCCCAATTTCCCATGTGTTTAAAATATCCCAGTTTTAAACCGAAAATTTCGTTCCTTTATCTTTTCACTGCTTTTTCTCCACTTTTCCTTGGAAATGAGATATTTCTGCGGGGATAAAAGTATCCTATATTGGCATCAGGATACTTAGGTATCTCCTCACAACATTTTGTTCAAATCCATCCAGTATTTTTTACGTGATGCGAACGCAAAAGAAAAGCAGACAGACAGGCAGACGGAAATGAGTTACTATTTTATTATATGTGTAGATCACATGTACATAACATCTATTATATAAAAAATCAAAATAGTTCATTGATTGAAACAAAAAGCATAAAAATTCGTTAGATCCCTTGACTTCCAAGGGGTCAAACAACAAAATTACAAAAACGGCGAAAATTATCTATTAAAAATTTGCACATTATTAATATTTGGTATCATAATCCTTGCTTTTTATGCCTTGCACCTTTTTGGGATTGAGTCCAGTAATTCCTGACAGGGCTCCTTGGTATTGAGTAGCACATACATTGATTTTTGTACTACAGTTTTTTGGTTGTGTATCGGGAACATAATTCTTTTTTTATATGGACATTTAACCCACGTTTTTTCATCATTACCAATCAAATTGATTTTGGATTCGTCCGATCATAACAGGTTGCGCCACTTTTTGGGCGAGAATGCGGCCATCACAATGTGCATGTTGTTTTGCAAATATTACTCGATTTTGTCGATGTTTTTTAGTGAACAATAGAATTTTTCTCAAAGACCTATCGAATAAATTCTAATCCACCAATCGGAGTCTAACAATCCAGGTAGAAATCTCAAGCAGCATCCGTACAATGCGTTGCACGACCCATGTTACTAGTTTATATAAAAAATAGCTTTTATTATTATTTTTCAAACCATTATTTTTAAGTCACAATAACAACTATGTTTTACAAATTTTTAATTTTTTGTAGTGATTTACCGCTGACCCTATTTTTTTGTCTTTACTAATGGTCGGCATTCCATTACGTATTTCCCGGGAAACGGCAAATTAGCCGATGACAGTGTTTTCCGGGAATTGCGTTTCGCACACCCTAGTTACATCAAATTAAAGTCAAGCTCTGCTAACAATTCCCTAAAGATAACAAACTTACGTTGCATCTGCCTGATGAATGTCTATAGTGGCCATCAGATGTTTGGCACGTAGCACCGTCTTGTTGGATAAACATGCCGTTTACATCAATATCACCATATTTTTAAGTCTGTATAAAATGCAGTTTTCGGACTGAAAGCTACTGCATAGAGTTTTCCTGACAGCTCTCACAAATAATGTCTATACTTCTAGAAGATTGTTTAAATTTGGCCACCAAATATTAAAAAAATCAAATGGGAAGGAAAATAATATTTAATACTTCTATATAGGTTGTTCGATGTATCTAATTGCTATAATAATTTGTCTTTATTGTTTAAAAAAATAAACAGCAAAATGACGTTAAAAATTCCACAGGGCGGAACTGTCGAAATCTCATTAGCATGTGTAAATTAAAAAAAAAAAAAATCCAACCTTCGTTTCTATGTTAAAATTCTCTCTTCTTTTTTCTTTTCCATTTTCCCTTATTTCATTCTTATAAAATTTGTGGGTGAGCAACGTAGTTGGACACACTAAATTGTTATTTTTTTAGGCTTTTGAAATTAATTTATGATATTGTATTTTTGTTAGACAGAGTTGAAAAAACAAAACGAGCAACGTTTTCCTATCAAGTGTTATTCCTCCAACTGCCTCTCATTTCCTTAGTTACTCCATTCATTTGCAATGTAAATTTAAAAAAAATTTTTTTTTAAATATTTATTTTATTATTTTTTTTTTGTGTTTTATTCAAACTTTAAGTCTACTTAATTTTTAAAAATTTATAAAAATATTTTATATTTCTTTCTTTTGTTGTGTATCATTAATCTGTGATAGTTATTGAAAATTCTTAAAATTGAATGGTATAAAAAAAAAAAATTATAAACGATCTTCTACATTTTATCATACGAAACATTCTTCTATATAAAACAAAAGAAATTGTAAAGAAAATAAATCGCTATATAAGATATATAGACACACTTATATATAAATATATAAATTTATTTAGACGTATTAAATAAAATATATAATAAAAATAAAAACAAAATTAAAAAAAAAAATAATTTTCCATAATTTTTATTTAAATAATTTTTAATAATTAAAAAAAAAATTATAAGTTTAACAAGAAAAACTATAATTTGAAAAGAAATAAAACTGGAGTGGCCTACACTCAACTTTACCATAACCAATGGAAACAGATATTTTTATGGAATATTACATAAAGAATAAAAGTTCAAAGTATATTCGAATCGAAAAATTAATTATTTTCGGTTTGGGTTGTTAAGTAAACTACCCCATGCCCCTTCCCGATTATGCCCAAAATTTATACAGCTCTCCATCTCCATAAACCAAAGGCACATACTTAATTTCGTTTTCACAAGTCATATGGTATGAACTATAGACCGTTCACAAAATTTGGGGGTAAGAAAACTATCCCGTGCCCTCTCACGATTATGCTCAAAAACTATATACCAAATTTCATTTTAATATGTCAAACGGTATGACCTGTACAAACTCCACAAAAATAGTGGCATACACACCCACCCACCCACAAACATCCTCGCGAAAATAGTCAAAATGGATTCAAGAGACCTCCAAACGTATAAATCCGTCGAAATCCCAACCTCGAATTTTTTCATGATTACTATACTTTACCTTATACTACGTATGGTAAAGTAACAATCTCGATCTAAGGGTAAAAAGGTAAATGTATTAAGGTTTACCTTTTCAACACTTTTTACATGACGTAAAATGCTGTCAACATACCGTTATGACTCCAAAATTAACGATTTTTTATTTTTTCCGATACGCAAATTACACACTGAAAAACTAACTTATCGAAGTCAGAAACATTTCGGAGAACCACTGAGACCACTTCCATTCGATTTCTCACTAAATTTTAACCCCATTAAAAAATGGTTAACCCTTTAAAAAGGTTTACCGAAAGTCTTCAAAGTTTTTAAAAATTTTTTTAAATTCTATAATTTTTATTCTGTCCTCGACTTACATCAGAAAAATCAAATGTTTGACATGAATACGGACGGCTTCGGCGGGATCCGGGACCACACTTTCGGTTCTCCAGTAAATTTTATTAAAATAAAATTCGCTCAACCTACCCTTACCTTTTTTTCTCTGTGCTCGTTCACTAAGCTTTTTTCGTTGTATTCTTGTGTTAAATAAAATTGGAACCCTTCACTTTATTATACCGTCCCCTACAGGTGGAAAGGATACATGCATTATTTAATTTGCAATGTCTACAATATTCATTTACGCCCTATATATATTTCGAATCCTTATAGATAGGCGAGTCATTTTAAAAATAAATGTCAGTTTGTCCTTGTAGATAACTTGTGGAAAATTTAAGTATACCGATCTGGCAAATATAATTTCGAAAATTTGCCAATTAAAAATCATCAAAATCTGTTCATTAATGGAAGAAATATGAAGAAAATATTTTTTTAAGACAACACTAGCTACGAAACTATTGGATTGTCGACACAAAACACTTAAAGAGCCCTTGCTGGAAATTGAACTAGCAACCCCTATACTGATGGATCGCTACTTTAGTTGTAAACATCATAAATTTAACCAACCAAACCCAGATAAAGGAAATAGATGATGTTTACAACTCAAAGAATATAAATGAGAAGAATGCTCAAGACGGATGTAGCGATCCAGAAAATGCTTTCATTACATTTTGCTAGGGTCTAAAATAAAATTTTCCCATTTTCTTTTCCTTAAAATTAATCACATAATTTGTAATTAATATTTCTTTAACTTGAAATTCATTTGTATTAGTGCTGGCAATTTCTGCTACTTTTCATTACTCGATACCACTCAATACTTATCAATGGGGTACTCAATAGTACTCAATACTTTTGTTTACATAATAAAACCGAACTGTTAATCAAAGTTTTAATGAAGTTGTTAAATTATCTATAACAAATTGTTTCTAAAACGTTATGTTTAAAAGTATCGAGTAACTACTTTAGAGCATTTAGGTAATCAAAAAGATTATCAAATACTCGGTACTCGATACTTACTACTCAATACTTTGCTAGCACTAATTTGTATGTTAATAAATGGTACGACTAATTAAACAAAAAACTTAATATTCAATATTAAGTTTTAATCTATTTAATTCAAAATTACTTACACACACATTTTTTTTTAGGTTATGACTGACTATATTTATCAAAAGTTTTAAAGATGTATAAATGATTCTAACATTTTTTTTTTTAAATCTTTTTCGTTTCAAGAACCAATGCTCAGTAGGGAAGATATCCAAATAACTTTATCACCTGGTGAAAATAGTAAGTATAATTAATAGTACAATTTAATAATTAGTGTCCTACCGAACTTAATTTCTCTGGCCGTAGCCGGATCCGAAGTACGGCACAATAAACTATTAGTTATTTAATAGAAGTATTAACATCGTTATAGTTTTTGTATTTTAATTAACTGCTTCATATATGGGAGTAATGCATTATATTGACTAATTAATTGCCTATTTCATTATCATTAGTTTATATATAATGCTAATGATTTTGTTTTCCATTACCATTAACTGGTCTCTATATGGGTCAATTTGACCCATATAGTATATTTTAATCTTTAAATGTCCTTTTTTAAAGGATTTTTTTAGATTTTCTCGAAAAAAGGGTCAAATTGACCCATATAGAGACCAGTTAGAGGGTTAAGATCTTCCACAAAACTAATCATCATACAATTCCACAATACAACCCTGACCATAAGAATTCTCTTAGACATTAACTTACAGCATTTTTTTCATATAGTATAATGCTCCTTTCGACCAAAAAATGAAAACTTTGACCCACTGTAAAAAAAAACTCAGACGTGCTGGACCATAAGTTTGTTCTACAAAAATGATATACTCAACATACCCTTTCAGAATTATAGGGTCGCTATTCTGTTCACAATTGTTAAATTGTGAATGCCTTGGACAAATGCTAGCAATCACTAGAGACTCCGTAATGAGAAAGAATGCTGATAGTTACCAGTCGACAGTCTGAAATCACTAGAGTGTAGATTAAAGGCTGGGGCCTAATCACCGCATTCGATATAGAGTAAACTAACGTATCAAATAACAAATTCGATACGAGTCGAGTAAGCTAATTATGCCATTCGACATGTATCGAATCGTTATTTTTATCAAATTGTAATAGATTAATAATAAGTCAACAAGTGAACAAGAAAAAACGGTTTAAGAACATTTCCTTTCGAAGGAAATTACCATACTTTCTATTCGATATCGAGTGCCATGATACCAAAATGAAAAATTACGAGAGATTTTACTCGATATCGAATGCGGTGATTAGACCCCTCCCTGGTTGTAGTACGTGTCTCAAAGGGAAGTAAGGTTGCCGTAAATTACAAGTCGGTCGCCTATAATTATTAAGGACGGAAGGTGGTTGAAAAAGGACTCATTTAATTATTCCCTCTTCATTAATATAATAAACCCTTTAACACGATTCACTGAAAGATTTTAGTTTTTAACGAATTTAAAAAAAAAAAATAAATTTTTTTTTTTTGTATTTGTCTCACTTTCTAGCAGAAAATTTTTCGACACGTATTCGAATTCGGCGAGGTCCGGGACCACTTCCATTTGTTTCTCCATTAAATTATACCCCAATTATTCCACCATTAGATTTTTTTTTCTGTTCGTGGTCACACATACAAATTATGCACTCCCGATCAGATGCTTAGAAAAACGTAAATTTCTGTTTTTAGTTAGCCATATCATATAAAATTTTTTGGCCGATAACTGTAATTTTACTACCATTTAATAGTATATAATTATTAAGATTACAAAAATATTAACAAATTATAAAGTTCGTTTTAAAATCACAATACTTTTGCAACGAACTTTTCCTTTTACCAAAAAAAGTCAAACAAATTTACAATTTTTTTCTTTCATATGATTAGAACCATTTAAGTAATTTTAATTCACATATTCATTAAGAGAAATTATTAAATTTTTTTTTACAGGAATAATACATTCATGGATTCTGTCGTGACAACAAACGAAAAGATCATAATCTCAGCAACATGATTCTGATCTTTAAAAATGACCTGTGGTACTTTTTTTCAACATTGAGGTCCTAATATGTTTAAAATATTTAAAACTTTTTTTAAAAAATGATATTTTAATTATAAATTATTAATAATTAAAAAAAATAATAATTGCTTCGCTTCATTATTAAACAAGTTTGCAGACCTTAATCCTTAAAATTAATACAGAAGAAGAAAAACCAACTGATTAAAAATATTAACTAAAACTTGCAAAGATATTATAAAAATTATAAACTATAAATATTATAAAAATTTTGTACATAATTAAAATATATGTATGTATATTTCAATTCAATTTTCATAAATGTTATAAAGAGAAATGCTGCTGGCAGCATAATGTGATGTAATTTTAATAAAATATTATTTGGTAATCAACCATTTTTGTATCTTATTTTATAAGTAAACAACTTTTGTATCTGTAAATTGTAATTAAAAAAATTTATAAAATATATATGTATAAAATATATATGTAATTGTAAAAGTTATATTTTAAATAATGTTTGTAAAGGGTGTTTTTATAGAGGTATAGAACTTTAAGTTGGCATTACTTTTCAAGATGGCGACCGATTTAATAGCTGTTAAGTGATTTATTCTCAGTTTGGTTTGGCAATTCATCATGAATACACTCACGCCTGAACAACGCTTGCAAATAGGGCAATTTGGGCCCAAAACGATATTACCGTTGTTCCCGATATTCATAAGCGAATTTTGTTTAGCGATGAAGCGCACTTCTGGCTGAATGGCTACGTCAACAAACAAAACTGCCGCATTTGGAGTGAAGGTAATCCTCAAGTGTATTTCGAAACACCGTTACATCCAGAAAAACTGACTGTTTGGTGCGCTTTATGGTCTGGTGGAATCATTGGTCCGGACTTTTTCAAAAACGATGGTGGCCAGAACGTTACAGTCAATGATGATCGGTATAGAGCCATTACTAACTTTTTCATTCCTGAATTGAATAACCATAATGTCCAGGAGATGTGGTTTCAACAAGACGTCGCAACATGTCACACAGCTCGTGGTACCACAATAGATTTATTGAAAGACACGTTTGGTGACCGCCTAATTTCACGTTTTGGACCTGTGAATTGGCCTCCAAGATCTTGTGATTTAACAACGCTAGACTACTTTCTGTGGGGCTATGTAAAAACGTTGGTCTATGCGGATATTGCCGATATACGGCCACAAATGTTTTAAGAAATTTTTGTTTAATTATTTTGCACGACAGTAAATCATTATTCTCAAAAATAAATAATTTTTAATTTAATTTACTTTTATCTTTACAAATCTGTATCTAATTGTCTTTACATATGTCTAACTAACGATTCATGCTTTCCTGTACTTTAAATATAAGATTAAATCTTGTTGTATAGGAATTGAATAAATGAATAAATAAATAAATAAATAAATAAAAAGTCATCGAAAATTGGACGTCCAGATTGGACTACATCCGCTCCCGCCGTGGCGGTCATATGCCAGAAATCATATTTAAAATGTAATGCCACAAGATTATCTATCGGATAAATAAAATTCATGTCAATCGAATAATCCATCGTTGTTTTATTGCAACTTAAAGTTCTATACCTCTATAAAAAACACCCTTTATATAAAAATCTAACTAGAATTCAATATTTTTTATAATAAAAAACGAAATATTTATTTAGAACAAATATTTAACGTTATTATTTATTGTGCTATTTCTGTATTCCAACTGAACAAATCGTCTAGAAAATGTGTACGAAAAGTACTAAATTTTTTGAGTTAATCCCATACACATCTTCTAGACGATTTTTTTTTCAATTGACATACTGAAACAGCACATTAGTTTTTTATAAATTGAAAATCTAAGATTTAGCATAAATTTATAAATAAATGTTGATAACAAAAAGTGAAAGTTTTTTAATAGAGTTATTTATTTAGTCTAGGTGCCTTTTTCACAGTGTCACACGTATTCGTTCTTTCGCAAGATTATATTAAAAACAAAAACAATATTTGAGAATTTTTTATATTATACCCTTCACCACAGGTGGAAAGGGTATATATAAGTTTGTCATTCCGTGTGTAATTTCTACAATGTTCATTTCCGAACCCATAAAGTATATATATTCTGTCATTCTGTCCGAGTTCGGGTTGAAATGTAATTTGCCAAGGCACCAGACGAGGTACAGAAGATTTAAGCCCACCAATCTGCCAGGCAGAGTTTAGATAATTTTAGGATTGCAATTCAGCAACATCACACCATTCTATTCGATGCTGCGGGAAAAAAAACCATACCCAGATATTTTTACTTTACCATACGTAGTATAAGGTAAAGTATAGTAATCATGAAAAAATTCGAGGTCGGGATTTTGACGGATTTATACGTTTTGAGGTCTCCTGTATCAATTTAGACTATTTTCGCGATGATGTCTGTGGGTGGGTGGGTGTGTATGCCACTATTTTTGTGGAGTTTGTACAGGTCATACCGTTTGACATATCAAAATGAAATTTAGTACGTGCGTTGGGTATGTGGCTGTACAGTTTTTATGCATAATCGGGAGGGGACAAGGGGTAGTTTCCTAACCCCCAAATTTTGTGAACGCTCTACAGGTCATACCGTATGACATATTAAAACGAAATTTAGTATGTAGCTTTGGTTTATGGAGGTGAAGAGCTGTATAAATTTTGGGTATAATCGGGAAGGAGCAAGGGGTAGTTTACTTACTGCCAAATTTTGTAAACGATCTACATGTCATACCGTATGACATATCAAAATGAAATTCACTCAGTTTTATTTTTGTTATTTTTATTTTTTTGGTTGTAATGATTTTCTTTTGCATTTTTTTGTTAAATATTACACTGCTGGGCAACAATAACCCCCTGCGAAGGGCGATTTTTTGTTTGTTTATAGAAAGCAATACACATAGAGGTATCCAATAGACCCACACGGAGCCTACTGGTAACCAGGAGCAGTCCAAAGGCAAAAAGGGGTTTTAAATATTAAAAAAAAGGTTTTACGAAAAATATTTAAAAAAATGTTTAAAAAATTTTACAACAAATTTAAAAAAATTAAAAAATAATATTACAAAAAAATTATAAAAATTACATAGAATTTTTAAAAAGTTTTTTAAAAAATTTTGATAAAATATTTTTACGAAAAATTAAAAAAAAATTATCAAAAAAATTTTGAAGCTAATTTTTAAAGCAACATGAGATGGTAACACAATATTTAGCAGTTCTATGGTGAAGGGTATTTAAGATTTGGCATGGCCGAATATAGCACTCTTTCTTGTTTGTTTTAAATGTAATTGAGCGAAAAAACGAACTGTGAAATAGGCAGTATGACTTTAATGTGTTACTATTTTCTTCGCCGCATTCTTTTTTTGTCGTATAGAATATTACCAATGGACACCAACCGGCAAACTTCATGTATATGAGGGTTCCACACCGTCTTTACGAGTCATTATTTTATTTGCACATGAACAAAACGTCGGCAGAATGGGCAAACAAATTTGTATGCTCTTCTGTGTGCAACATAATTTTCTGTTTGTCGTCAATGTTGCTGGAATGCTTATAGCAAAGCAAAGGGATTACCACGCTTGATCACTAGATGACGTTGTATAAAAATCACACTTTCATACTAAACACAAAATTTTAATGGCAGACTTTGTTGTGCGAACAAATGTTATAACAATGCTGTTTGAACAAGAGCATGACATCAGCAACGATGACATTTTAATGTGTGCACATAAAATTGTTCAATGGTTGAACAAATCAATGGCTCGGCAAGACGTAGTGTTATTGAAGTTGATGGTACAATTGTACCATTTTTGGGAAATGTGGAACTATTTTTGGAAAAATGCAATTGTACACCAATAGCTTATTTGGTACAGTTTGTGGCTGAGACTGTATGCACCTCATATATGCATCTCATATTGTACAAGCTCACCATTAATGGGCGCTGCGATCAACACAATGAACGTGTGTTAGCACTATGGCGAAAATACATAAATTACGAGTTGCTCCCCATCCAGCCCCCTTGCGATTATTTCCTGTTTTCAACCCGCGCTGACAACCCGCGATTGACCATCTAAATGCCGCTTAAAGTGGACTATGTTAAGAAATAAAATACATGTGTATATTTTTCTCGAAAATAATATCCTTAAATCATAAAGTCACAGAATTATCAAATTGCACTCGAATTATGTACATACATACATATGTATATGTTTGTATAATATATGACACGCCTACATAAAATACCAAAAATAGTGTATTTTTGCTTAGAGAAAGCTAATAAAAAGATCGTTGCAGTGCTGGTGTACGTTGAATTTTGTGCAACGCGGTTTTGTAATATATTGTTTTGAAATCAATTTTATTTTTATATAAAATTTTAATTTTTATATGGTTTGTCAAACGTTTGAAAATTCGTTCCAAAAAAAACGAGATTACTACTGTTAATAAAAATGAGTGTTAAGAATTAAAACAAATAATGATGTGAATGAACGTTTGTTTTGCGTGTGATTTTAAATCACGAACCGTTTTAAAATCACGTGTTTTATTTTACCCTGTTCTGTAAATCACATAATTTTTTATTTTTTTAAGCGATTTTAAAATTGTAAAACCACAAGAAAATTGCTGATTTTTATTATTTTTTTTGATTAAATTTTACGTAATACGTAAAATAAAAGGCATCTGAAGGGTCAAGGGTAACATTGTGGACCCCAAAAGGTTTAAAATGAAAGCAGTATAAAAAATGGGCGTTTTAAGGCTTTACTTACGGAACCATTGCAATTTTTAAGTTTGGCCAGGGTAGATGTACTTTCTGAACACTTAATCTGCTGACAATTAAGAAGAAGCGGAAAAACACAAAATTTTTTTATAAAATGTTACTGCAAAATATAAAATGTTACGCATTCAAAAATGCGCTATTTTCTTATATTTTTCTTATAATATTACGTAATTTAACTACAAAAATCATAAAAGAACACTTCATGCTACTTATTACAGCAGTTTTTTATAAAATTAACAACAAAGAACTCGCAAAAATAAGTAAGTGATTTGAAATCACAGACACTTTCCTAACCGATTTTAAAATCACATGATTTAAAAATTTTTTGTATGTAGAACACCTTTTACGTGATTTCAAATCACTTTGATAAAAAGTGATTTTCAGAATAGGCCTGATTGATTCGTTCAACTATTTCACCTTTAAATATATGAATATATGTATGCAACTAGGTATGTATGTCAAAAGCCGTAAATAATTAAATAAATTTAGGTGAAAACAATGACAAATTTGTATTTACGAGGGTTACTATTATAATTTTTCGAAAATTAATAGAATTTCAGTTAGTTTTACCTCCATTCATTTTTATTTATTGAATTTTTTAAATAAAATAAGTTAACTTTACTGTTTATGACAAAACGTTGACGCTTTTATATAAGCATAACATTGCAGCGTTAACGCTACAACATTATATTTAGCCCGCTGATTTAGATTTTTCTATTATATTAATCAATGAAGTTGGCTGCAATTAAACTGTTTTCGAAAAGTATCGGCATTTGAGTTATTTCTAAGTCTTCAATTTATTGGATTTTATTAAACAAAAAAACATAGCGCGGCAGCGTTAAAGCTAGAAACGCTCATAAAGGTTTTGCTGTAAATTCTACATACCAGCGGTATGCAGCGGTACATGTGATGCTTCATTCACAACAGATACAAATTGACTAGCACACTGTTGTTGAGTTAATCGACGATAAAAATCATAAAAAAAATTTTTATAGTTCTGAATTCACTTTAAAAAACACAAATGGCAATTATAACTTTGTAAGAATATGAGACGCTAAAAATATCAATTTTATTTTTTCCAATAACAGATGGAAGCTACAGCACGAGCTTAGTTTGCTCAACCGAAAGGAAGTCGGAATTGTTGCTTTTACCGAAAAGTTGCCATTAAAAACTTAATATAAAAAACAACACTTATTAACATAAAATCATTTGCATGAGCAAGATCATCTAAAGGGTGTCCTCATAGCTCATGAGCAATTGATCATACTCGAACACAAACTAGCTTAATGAGCAAATGCCCACTTATACCATACTATTAGTGAGCAAACTCCTGTTCGTATCATAAACGCAATGAACTGACCGATTAAAACAAAATTTCCATACTAGTGAGCTCCGTATTTACGCGTCTCATGTTCGAAATACTCAGTGCGTTTTGTTTAGTAGTTGTATAGAACTTTTGGATAAAGCTTAGTGTGTTTTGCTTTCACTAGTGGTTTTTTGTATTTCTTAAGGAAGAATTCTGTGTTTTTTGTTTGTATACTAGAACTGTGTTCGTTTTTCTCTCAAAGCATAAAACTGCTTGAACTCGCCCAAGTTCATTGTTATTATGGTCAACATTTACTCATACTTATTATAACTTGCTAATGGAAACTCTGCAAGTTCATCGCATTTAGCTTGCTGGTGTTCACTGTTTATTATTTTCCACTCACCGTTACTCGTGTGCAATGAACAGACATGAATTCAGTAAAATATTATAATAAGCGTCTTATGAGCTTCGTTTTTTGTGCTCATGCAGTGCTTTATTATTTATTAAGCAAATTATGAACTATTATGATGTTAAATTAATACCAATCCCAATATAAAAAATTCCCATTAAGGTACAACTCTGTGAAAATCTAAAAAAGTGTTGGTAACTAGACTAATACGTAAATGTTAATACTTGGGTGTAATTTTAATTTCTCCTGGTACTTCGAAAAATCTTAAGATTCAGCGTTAATGAAAAAATCAGTATTTTAGAATTATTGCAGATAAACTTAAGAATAAATAGGCGCAGTTGCTTGATCGGCAATTAAAATAAGCACAATTTGGTCTTTAACTTGATACCTGATCTAAAACATATCGTTTAAAAGTTATTGGCAAAGGCCCCCAACCAATAAAAGTGGTTAAAATGAAAATGCATTGGTTTTGCTAAATATTTAGCAAAGAGACACAAACCTACATTGTTGAAAGCTGGTATGCTACTGATTTAAAATTTTTACATGTTTTGTTCTCTTTGTGAGATTCTGGTTAAGATTGTGAATTTGCTCACAGACCCTTAGAGGTTTGCGTGGGGGCTCTTGGTTATTGGAATCGAGCATAAAAAAATTAATTTAAGTGTTTACACGACGAATACGCTGGAAATTTGTATATATCGAGATTGTTTTTTTTTTCACTTAATGTAAAATAAATCAGTCAAGTGCGAGTTAGATTCACACACTTAGAGTTACGTACTATGTCCAGAACAACTTAAAAATTCATTGGAACACCCTTTAAATTTTAGTAATTGTTGTTATAGCGGCCATGGTAATATACTTTCTATAAAAATATAAAGAGCCTACCTATTGCGGTTCAAAAAATAAGGTAATATTCGTAAAAAACATGTCACAAATGGACACCCTTCAGTTTTTAGTAATTATTATAGCGGCCGAAGTAACACATCAACTGTAAACATTTCAAGAGTATACCTATAACGGTTTATAAAATAAAGCTATTTACGTAAAAATCATGTCACTGTCGGAACACCCTTTAATTTTATTATTTGTTATAGCGGCCATGGCAATTCCCTTTCTGTAAATATATCAAGAGTCCACCTGTTACGATTAAAAAATAAGTCACTATACGTGAAAAACATGTCACTGTCGGAACACCCTTTAATTTTTAGTAATTGTCATATCGCCCGTGGCAACACATCTTCTGTACAAAATTTCAAGATGGTTCAAGAAATAAGGCGTTATAAATGCAAATCACGTCACTGCCGGAAAACCATTTAATTTTTATTGTTTTTATAGAGGTCGTAGTAACACCACCCCATCTGTGAAAAATTCAAGAGTCTATCTATTATGGTTAAAAAATTAGGCCATATTCATGAAAATTACGTCACTATCGAAACACCCTTTGATAATTTGGTTCAATTTTGTTACTTATTTATAAAGCGAATATAGTTTTAATTACTGTCTGCAAATTTTACGTGGTTGCCTCATACAGCTTAAGAAATAAGGACATAATCGTAAATAACGCGTCACTTTCAAAACACCCTATAAGTTTTAGTATGTTGCTAGCGCGGCCACAGGTTTTCACCTTCCCGAAAAATTTCAAGAGTCTACCTATTATGGTTCAAAACTTAGGCCATATACATGCAAATCACGCTACTAGCGGAACACCCTTTATTTTTTAGGTTGATTTTTTTATACTTGTTTATATAGCGAACGAAATTTTAATTACTGTTTGTAAATTGTAAGTGTATGCCTCATACAGTTTAAGAAATAAACACATACGTGATTAACAAGTATCTATCGGAACACCCTATATGTTTTAGTATTTGTTGCTATAGCGGCAACAGTTATACATCTTCTGTGAAATTTTCAGAGTCTGCCTATTATGGTTCCAGAGATAAAAGGCGCTGACAGACGGACAGACATTGTAGCAAAAACAAAAGGATTACGTTTTTACCCTTTGGGCACGGAACCCTAAAAATGACATGCTGCTCTATTTGGGGTGTAGCATTAATCGGTAGTAGCACAAAACGGGGTCCCAATGCATTTACAACAATTGTCTGATTAAGGAATTGAGGTTATTCACGCTTCCACTGTATATCTTAAGATCTTTAGATTCGTTACGACATAATTTTCCTGTTAAGTACTTGCATTCTGGCTGAGGTAGGAGAGTGGAAAGTAGAGCAAGGGAGTTTTTTTCTGAATATTTATTTAGTCTAAAAAACGTGTGTTTATTTTAGATTATAACAATGAGTTTTATATGTTACATGTAATTTTTTTTTTTTAATTTCGTAAGCAACTATTTTTAAACCAAAAATACTATTTTTGTTTTACGAAAACAAAAAAAACAACAACAAGGGTAGTATGATAAATTTAATTCAATGCTGTTGCTATAGCGGCAACAGTTATACATCTTCTGTGAAATTTTCAGAGTCTGCCTATTATGGTTCCAGAGATAAAAGGCGCTGACAGACCGACAGACATTGTAGCAAAAACAAAAGGATTACGTTTTTACCCTTTGGGCACGGAACCCTAAAAATGACATGCTGCTCTATTTGGGGTGTAGCATTAATCGGTAGTAGCACAAAACGGGGTCCCAATGCATTTACAACAATTGTCTGATTAAGGAATTGAGGTTATTCACGCTTCCACTGTGTATCTTAAGATCTTTAGATTCGTTACGACATAATTTTCCTGTTAAGTACTTGCATTCTGGCTGAGGTAGGAGAGTGGAAAGTAGAGCAAGGGAGTTTTTTTCTGAATATTTATTTAGTCTAAAAAACGTGTGTTTATTTTAGATTATAACAATGAGTTTTATATGTTACATGTAATTTTTTTTTTTAATTTCGTAAACAACTATTTTTAAGCCAAAAATACTATTTTTGTTTTACGAAAACAAAAAAAACAACAACAAGGGTAGTATGATAAATTTAATTCAATGCTGTTGCTATAGCGGCAACAGTTATACATCTTCTGTGAAATTTTCAGAGTCTGCCTATTATGGTTCCAGGGATAAAAGGCGCTGACAGACGGACAGACATTGTAGCAAAAACAAAAGGATTACGTTTTTACCCTTTGGGCACGGAACCCTAAAAATGACATGCTGCTCTATTTGGGGTGTAGCATTAATCGGTAGTAGCACAAAACGGGGTCCCAATGCATTTACAACAATTGTCTGATTAAGGAATTGAGGTTATTCACGCTTCCACTGTGTATCTTAAGATCTTTAGATTCGTTACGACATAATTTTCCTGTTAAGTACTTGCATTCTGGCTGAGGTAGGAGAGTGGAAAGTAGAGCAAGGGAGTTTTTTTCTGAATATTTATTTAGTCTAAAAAACGTGTGTTTATTTTAGATTATAACAATGAGTTTTATATGTTACATGTAATTTTTTTTTTTAATTTCGTAAACAACTATTTTTAAGCCAAAAATACTATTTTTGTTTTACGAAAACAAAAAAAACAACAACAAGGGTAGTATGATAAATTTAATTCAATGCTGTTGCTATAGCGGCAACAGTTATACATCTTCTGTGAAATTTTCAGAGTCTGCCTATTATGGTTCCAGGGATAAAAGGCGCTGACAGACGGACAGACATTGTAGCAAAAACAAAAGGATTACGTTTTTACCCTTTGGGCACGGAACCCTAAAAATGACATGCTGCTCTATTTGGGGTGTAGCATTAATCGGTAGTAGCACAAAACGGGGTCCCAATGCATTTACAACAATTGTCTGATTAAGGAATTGAGGTTATTCACGCTTCCACTGTGTATCTTAAGATCTTTAGATTCGTTACGACATAATTTTCCTGTTAAGTACTTGCATTCTGGCTGAGGTAGGAGAGTGGAAAGTAGAGCAAGGGAGTTTTTTTCTGAATATTTATTTAGTCTAAAAAACGTGTGTTTATTTTAGATTATAACAATGAGTTTTATATGTTACATGTAATTTTTTTTTTTTAATTTCGTAAGCAACTATTTTTAAACCAAAAATACTATTTTTGTTTTACGAAAACAAAAAAAACAACAACAAGGGTAGTATGATAAATTTAATTCAATGCTGTTGCTATAGCGGCAACAGTTATACATCTTCTGTGAAATTTTCAGAGTCTGCCTATTATGGTTCCAGAGATAAAAGGCGCTGACAGACCGACAGACATTGTAGCAAAAACAAAAGGATTACGTTTTTACCCTTTGGGCACGGAACCCTAAAAATGACATGCTGCTCTATTTGGGGTGTAGCATTAATCGGTAGTAGCACAAAACGGGGTCCCAATGCATTTACAACAATTGTCTGATTAAGGAATTGAGGTTATTCACGCTTCCACTGTGTATCTTAAGATCTTTAGATTCGTTACGACATAATTTTCCTGTTAAGTACTTGCATTCTGGCTGAGGTAGGAGAGTGGAAAGTAGAGCAAGGGAGTTTTTTTCTGAATATTTATTTAGTCTAAAAAACGTGTGTTTATTTTAGATTATAACAATGAGATTTATATGTTACATGTATTTTTTTTTTTAATTTCGTAAACAACTATTTTTAAATCAAAATACTATTTTTGTTTTACGAAAAAAAAAACAACGAGGGTAGTATGATAAATTTAATTCAATGCTGATCCCGTTAACTGTTTGGTAACAATGTATTATTACTATTCCAATACCAATTTCAATGGTTAAGAATGGTTTAATGAGTTCCAATGCACAACATTCGTGATGTGGTTGCGTCTATACGCACTACGTCTTGATTTGTTCAACCCTTTCGACCCGGATGGTACACGTGTGTACCAGTTAAACTTTAAATATCTCTAAAATATTCAAAATCAATGTTGCTAGGTTGAGAAAGTTACCATGTCGTCTTGAAGTTCTCCTGAATACATTCTAATATGTTCTGTTATGTTTTTTTTTTTGTTTTTTTTTTGTGTTGTATTTTTGTTTTTTTCATGAGTTACAACGTAACTCATTGGAAGACACAACTCGTTGGAAGACACAAAAGAAGTCTTAGTACTAAGTAATTGGCACAAAGCAACAATTACGACAGTCACAAACACTTTGAAAACGGGCGAAAAAATGCAAGTACCATGTCCAAATCAAATACAATTCCATCGAGAGGTCATTGGTGGCGTTGACTTGGCTGATCAAATGTCTGGCCTTTATGAATGCGATCGAAAATCGAATAAGTGATGGACGAAAGTTTTTTATAGGTTGATAATGATGACAGTCGTAATCGCATGGGTCATTTATAATGACCTCAGCAGAAACAAGTTGCCATTCAAATCATTTTTAGTTACCCTGGCTGAGGAATTGATCAATGAAGGGTCTAAAACCACAGTTGTTCCTAGATCCCAAAAAACAGGCCTCGCATCTAAAATTACCAATCGCAGGGCAATACATCTTCCTATTGAAGGAACTACCCGACATCGTTGTACGAACTGCAGCGCTCGAAAAAAAACAGACACGCACTAAGACAATCTGCAAGGAGTCCCAAGTGCCGTTTTGCAAAATGTGATTTGCACCGTATAATGCATAAGTTTTATTTTAAAACACATTTATTAACAAAAGTCAATAAAATATGATTGACTATAACCTATATTTGAAATAAGTATAGTTTGTTTTACTGGACGGTTGGTACTTATTTGTACCACCTAACATTCCGAATGGTACAATGATGTACCACTACCCCCCGAACTCCCCTATTATTATTTTTCAGATTTTCTTTTACCGATATGTTGTACATTAATAAAATAACTTACAGCCATCAAAAATTTTATTTTAACATTGCTATTCGAATGTCGGGTAGACATCCAAACCTCTCGTGAAGACCATCGTTGTCGATGTCATGTTCTTGTTCAAACAGAACTGAACAGAACATTTGTTCGCACAACGATGTCTGCCATCAAATGCTGTTTAAGTATGAAAGTTTGACTTGTAAAGAACGCCATCTGTTGATCAACCATATTCAAATCATATTTTATGAGCTATAAGCGTTCAAGCAACATTGACGACAAACAGAAAATTATGATTTGTCGGAGCATGCACATCGATACGTTTTCTCCACACAGAAGAAAGTTAACCAATTATTGTTCCCTATTTTGCCGACGCTGCAAACAAAACAATGGCTCGCTCGTCAAGACTACGTGTTAAGTATATGATATTTGCCTAAGCCATTAGAAGCACATTATAGTTAGCCCTTTAGCAACAATCAAAACAATGGGTGTCTTCGGGTAAACGTGCAACAAATAAGGCTAAGGGTGGGGGTAACGCCCAACAACAAAGTTTTTTAGGTGTCATACACATCTATAATCTAGAAAAGGGTAAATCGATTACCGAAGATTATTATTCTCAGAACTTGTGGACAGATTAAATATTGATTTGAAGTACCATAAATTACCTAATCTAGCTAGCAAAAAAGTGCTTTTCAAAATTTATGAATTAGACTACGAATTGCTTCACCATTCAGCATACTCTCCAGATTAAGCTTATTTCGAATATTTCCCGTCTCCAAGTTTGAAGAAATGGCGGGTGGTAAGAAATTTGGGTCAAGAAAAGAGGTCATTACCTCTAATTATCTTTTGTCCTAACGGACACGGAATTATTGTATTGCCCTCGTAGAAAGTTAATTACTAGAAACCAGTAGGAAATTAAACTTAACCATTTCATATAAATACAGCTTGTTAATTTGAAAAGTTATTTAGAATTACATTACCTATTCTTGAGCACGTTATGTGGAAGTTACTTAATCTATTTATCTGCTTGGTTGCAACAATTGGTGAGTTGAAGAGGAGCCAGAAGTGAAACACTTGGAATAAATAAGAAAATATGTATATGTCGTGTTTCAATTTTTAATTTTAGCCATTGTTACCTCCGAAGAACAAAGTAATTGCTTTATTAAATTATCAGACGATATAAAAGGTTTTTCTCCCGTTATTTTGACTTCAACCAATGGTGACGACTATCAACTCTTTAAACCTACTGGTGACGTTACCATTTTTGAAGAAGGCTTTCAGCTGAAGCTTGTTTGTGCCGGTAACAATAATGTTTTTGAAAATTCAAATTTTAATACTATGCAGCTGAAATGCTTGAAAGGCAATTTTGTGAATTTAAATAACAATATCCAACCACTTAAAGAATTGGTGTGCAAATCTATACCAATATCTTCAATGCAAATAACTGAGGTTAAATGTTCACATGGAAATGGTTATATTTATGAAACTGGCTTTATAATCCAAAATAAATTTTATGGACCAATTTTCGAAATATGCTACACCAATGTTACAGAGAATACTTTCTACGCGCATAGTATACTTAATGGCGCTGCCATAAGCTGTGAGTATTAAAAGAATTTAGCAACAAAAAAAAGTTGAATTGGAACCCCGTGGGTGCCAATTGTCACTGCAGTACATTCTCAAATGCTTTGTCGCGGTTCTCTTGGGGAAAATAGGGGCACCAGACGCTAGGGTTCCTAGAACCTAAATCTGGAAGAAAAGGTTTATTGAACAAATTTTGTATGAAAATTTGTTTAATAAAACAGAAATATTTTTTATGAATTTGGCCTTAAAGATTTACATTGCATATTAATGACAAACAACTTCTCTTCTAGACTCTATTCCAGCCAAATATCGTCGTCCTTTCAGTGCCGATGGAATGAAACTCAGCACAGCCAAAACTAATATGATCTACACAATAAAAAATCAAATCCAACGCTTTAAGAACTATTTCGGCACTGATCAGACTTATGTTGATGAGAAGAAGTTTCTGGCTCGTGGCCATTTAGCAGCAGATGCTGATTTTATTCTAGCTTATGAAAAATTAAGCACATATTATTATGTGAATGTAGCACCGGAGTTTCAAGTAATCAATGCTGGTAATTGGCTGAGAGTCGAAGAATTAGCACGTGCAGTTGCGGCCTCGTACAACGATGACATAGAATCGTACACCAGTTATATGGGTATTTTAGAATTGCCCAACAAGAATAGGGATTTAGTTGAAATCTATCTGGATGATGGCAAACTAATCAAGGCTCCTAAGTACTTGTTTAAAGTTTTGATACACAGAGCTAGTGATGCAGGAATTGTTTTTGTGACCGTTAATAATCCCTATATACAAAATGGTCCATCTGAGGAAATTTGTACAAATGTTTGTGAAGTATCGGGTTTTAAACATCCAAATTTTGCAAATGAAAAAAAAGGTTATACCTTTTGTTGTAAATTAAATGAGTTTAAAACGCTGGTAGACACATTGCCAGATAAGGTTCAGGCTAGTAATTTGTTAATATTTAACTGGGCTACACCACAAAACGTTTGATTAGTTTTAAGTGTTACGAATAAGGTTATCAAAAATTATCCTAAAGAGAAAGCGGTTTGTTTCGATGTTTCAGCTACATGAATAGAGTAAGCTATGGTTAAGCCAATACACTTACATTATAATAATTTTATTGTAAAATTCAATTTTGTATTTAAGAAAAAAATCAGGGGACTAATTACCGCATTTGATATCGAGTAAACTATCGTATCGAATAAGAAATTCGATGCGAGTCGAGTAAGCTAATTATGCCATTCGACATGTTTCGAATATTTACTTATATCAAATTGTAATAGATTAATAATAAGTCAACAAGTGAACAAGAAAACACGGCTTAAAAACATTTCCTTTTGAATGAAATTACGATACTTTATATTCGATATCGAGTGCTATGATACCAAAATGAAAAATTACGAGAGATTTTACTCGATATCGAATGCGGTGATTAGACCCCAGTTTTTATAAACATACTGATGTTATGTTAAAAAGGTATTTTTAAGGTGTAAAACCCATAATCTTGTCTTCACGAAGTATTTATTTTAATAATCCTCTTGTTTGACCCCAGGCACACAACTCCTTCCTGCAGTAAAAAATATATTTTCAGTAATCATTCGATCCAATTGGAGCCACTTAAAATTAATAATTATGACTATGATTTTTGAAGAAAAGAACCAATGAAAGCGCACTTAGCAGCGCTAGCTCTGAAGCCTATAACAGCTATTACCATTAAATTTTTTACATATTAAGTTTTCTAACATTTTTTATTCTAAAAACTAAAATTAAAATTAATAAACAAATAAAATGAAATCTAATCCCTATTACATATTTTACAATAAAAAATTGTGTTTTAATAACTACAACTTATTTAGTTCTCCAACATGGATTGAATTTCCATAAATGTTTTACCCTTCGTTTCAGGTACAAAGAATAGCACAAATAGCACGGCGAATACCGTTAAAATTGTAAATATCCAAAATGTTGGACCGATACCAAAGGCAACGCTTACAGTAGGATACGTTTTTGTTACCACAAAAGCAGCCAACCAATTAAGCGAGGCAGCTATTGCACCAGCTACACCTTTTACATCTTCGGAAAATACTTCTGCATTGATAAGCCAAGGTATGGCACCGAAGCCAAATGAAAACATAATCACATAGAGACAGCAACATAGCACTGGTAACCAAGATATAGTTTTTGCTAATTCTGGATCCTGGTCTTTTAAGTAGAAATATAAGCCCACACCAAATGTACTGCAACTCATAAAAAAGGCTGACATCAACAAAAGAGGGCGACGGCCAGCACGATCAATAAAGAATAGAGAAGCAAATGTAGCCAATACCTGCATAAGTCCCACTACTATGGTACAAGTGGTATCTGTAAAACCGGTATCGGCATCTTTAAATATACTCGTAGAATACATCATAATTGCATTAATGCCACTGAACTGTTGAAACAGCATTAGGGAGATCGATATAGTAAACGCCCGCAAAGTCGATTTTTTAACAAAAGAGTTAGCCAATGAAATTTGAGTTTCTTTAACGTGTTTATCGCTTGCCACAAATTCAGCCATTTCAGCTGAGATATCATAATCCTTGCCTCTCAGCCATTGTAGTGATTTCTGGGCTCTTTCCATTTTACCCTTCTGCACAAAGAAAGCTGGTGACTCTGGCAAAATCAAAAAGAGTATAGCCATTAAAACTGGCACTGCGGCACAAAGAATGGAATTCATCACAAAACTTGTTAAAGCCCCCACTACATAACCATATAGAATACCGCAGACAATAAGCATTTGAAAGAAACAACCAAATATTCCGCGAATATGTGTCTGAGCAATTTCCGTTGTATATATGGGTGCTATGATACAAAACGCTCCACCGCACATGCCCAGTATAAAGCGGGCCGCAAACAACCACATGACATTTTCAGCTTCTATTATTAATATCCAACCAATTACAAATGGTGGCACCAGTAGCAGCATTGTATATTTTCTACCAATAATATTGATAACATAACCGATTGGTATACAAACACAGGCAGCACCCAAAGGCATCAAGGAACCGATCCAGCCATAATCATCATTTGATACTTTAAAACCCAAAATACCTTCTTTAATGTCATTCTCAACCGGATTTGACCATGCGACAACCGCGCCAAGAGCAAAGGAGCCCATGGCTGCTGATAAACCGGCCACATATTGTGGTAAAACTTTAGCTTCTGCTGACATTTTTAAAATTAGTATTAATTAAATTCAAATTTAGTATTTCGAATCTATAAACATTTTTCGACAAATGAAATTTTGTTCTAAGAATACAGAATACAGAAAAAGGAAAGTTTAACAAAAATAATATTTAAATGAACCAGCAAGATAGTTTTATCTTACTAGGTAATGTAGTCCGCCCAGCTGATTGAGTATTTGGACATGTCAAAAGTTGCGTGCAAGGTATATTTATCTTACTAGGTAGTGGCGTCCCTAAAACAATACAAGAACAACATGGCATTTTGTTGTTGCTTTGTAGTTCGATATGTCAAAAAACAGGGAAGAAAATTGAGAAGGCGTGTATGTGTTTTATTGTTTTCTAATTTCTAGACTATACAATTTCTGAATTTATAACAAATTTGATGCGAATGGAGTAAGCTAATTATGCCTTTCGATATGTATTGAATAGTTATTTTTATCAAATTGTAATAGATTAATAATAAGTCAACAAATGAACAAAAAAACATGGTTTAAAAATACTTCCTTTCGAATGAAATTACGATACTTTTTGTTCGATATCGAGTGCCATTATACCAAAATGATATCAAATGCGGTGATTAGACCCCTGGGTTTTACACAATAAAGGCACATAGAATCCGTTATGCGTTATACCTTGACGTATTCAACGGAAATCAAAGTAACGACGAACGAAATTAACACTCTGTGTACTTTGTTGACGGATATTAAATGAAGAAATTAAACACTTAAAAATCTTTTTTCCATTTTACTTTATTCAATTTATATATTTTTTTGTTTTATTTTTGCTGCAACTTTTTTTGGTTTAAAATACTGTTCTAAAAATAATCATAACGTGCAATCGCAGTGTTGCTAGAATCGAAGCTTTACTATCACTAACCATCTGTCTTATCTACTAGGATAATAAAGAGCAACATTTATTATTTCACAAGGAAAATTTGACATTAAAAATGTGGTGTCTATCTCATGATTTGGAAGAATTTTATGATTTTATTGCTTCTTATCTCATGATTTGGAAGAATTTTATGATTTTATTGCTTTTAAATATACCACATTGTTTTATAAAATTTTCCACAAAAAAAAAATCCACATGAAATAATGCCCATATTTCACAGTTTTGATAAAATGTTGCCAGAAACATTTCAATGTTTTTCCACAGTAAAAACAGAGTACTACTTCTGCAACATTTTTTCATGACTTTATCATACAAATTTTTTATGTATGTAGTTTGACAGCATTCCACATGAAAAACTGATCAGAGTACCAGGCTTAAGACAGTAAAATATATAACAAAAATGACAGAAATATCTTTAATTGCAGTAGCAGAAGAAAATAAACAGGAAGTTGATAAATTACGTAGTAGTGTTTTAAGGAATGGTCCAGAACAATTTCCATTACTAATTAAAAGATGATCTGAATAGATTAAATAGCTAGAAATTGCTAAAATATCAATTTAACATAGCAAATCGAAAGTGGTTTCATTACGAAAATTTTTTTCGTTTTACGTTTTCTATAGAAGCAAAATACGGAATCAATTCCACTTCCGAACGAAATTTAGCTCTTGGACATGGCTGATTGTTTTGTAGCATTAATTTTTATGTTGCCACAGTAATATTGTGGAACTACCTAACTACGGAATCATTTCAATTCTTAACGGAATTTGTGATATTTCTAAAAGCAAAAAGCTCCAAAAGATGCTGATCCAAGTCTTTAATTTTAAATACACTATAGGTATATGGTAACTCTTTTGCAAAGTTTGCATATAATGCTATATATTACTGAGCATACTTTTAGGCGTACATAAAAAATATACTGTGAGCGTCAAAAAAACATAAACAGTTTAATTATTTTCATAAAAGCTTTATTAGAGAATGACAATTAACAAAATTTAAAATGTTTGATTGCAGTTTAAGAGGCTTATATAATAAGTGTTTAATTCAGTAAAAACAATAAACAAAAACAACACTAAAATAAAAAGAATTTAATAAAGCTAAAAAAACTGATGATTTTATGCATCAAAAAAAGAGTAAACAGTGGTCAAGGAATGCGACTATTTTTAAAAATTACCTGAGGAAACCCTTAAATTTTTTTAAAAAACTGTTATTCATCTAGCAGGATGCTGTAAAAATATTTTTTTTTTCAATTTCAAATTACTTTTGCTAATAAAACGTGCAAGCACATCAAATTCTAAGAAATGGATAAGCAATACAATCAACGAAACGCGAGAAATAGTTATTGATTTGCATAAAAAAATAAATTGTTACGCCAAATTGGAGAAAATGTCGGAAGAAGCCACTGCACTGTTAAACAAAATCATAGATAAATATCTTAACCAGTAGAAAATGTACTTCGACCGGGACGAACAAAAAGGCTAAGTGGCACAGAAGTGCGAGCCTTAGTACGATTAGTAAGGTCCAAGCCAGTGTCAAGTGCTGTCCAAATAGCAAAGAATATAACAGAGACATCTGGAAAAGCCGTAAGTGCCAGTACAGTTAGAAGAGCACACCACAAAAATAGACTACATATGGACATACATATTTAAAGGAAATCAACAGAAGCACATAGAATTTGCAAAAACGCATAAAAATGAGTCTTTAGACTTTTGGAAAACTATTTTATATAGCGATGAGAGCGAAAAATATAAAAATATTTGGAGTGAAAAAGTCCCAAAAAATATGGCGGTCAACGAATGAAGGTTTTCTTGAAAAATGTATTGTAAGCGCCGTCAAACACGGCAGAGGATCTATTATGGTCTGGGGCTGCATGACGGCATCTGGAGTTGGAAATTTAGTATTCATTGAGTCTACAATAAATAAGACTAACTATTTAAATATTCCTACGACCTATTTTGCTCCCAGCATCGAAAAATTGGAACTGCCAAATAACAGGGTCTTTCAACATGACAACGACCTGAGACATACGTCGTTGATTTTTAACGAATGTTTGTTATATCGAAAGCCTAAGACTCTAGATAATATACCGCACTCCCCAGACCTTAATTTTATCGAACATTTGTAGGAGCATCTAGATAGAACAATCAGGCAGAGGACAATTTATAATAAGGATGAATTGAAAAGTGCTTTAATTAAAGAAGGGAACAAAATCTCTTCTGATATAACGAGAAACCTTGCCTAGAAGGTTAAGTGAGGTGCTGAAAGCAAATGGAAAACAAACCAAATTTTAAAAATAGATATTTATTCAACTTATAGACCTACAGTTCTTATACAGGGTGGGCCAAAAGAAACCAAGGGGTGTAAAAGTTTAATAACTTTTTTGTTTATTAACTTTTTTTTATTTTTTCTTTCAGATTATATAGACAACACTTGGAATTGTATTATTTAAACCAGAGATCAATTATTTTAACGCAAAGAGCATATCGCCGACATTATTGAAAATTTGATTATGAGTGATGAAGCTCATTTTCATTTGAATGGCTTTGTTAATAAGCAGAACTGTAGGTTCTGGGGTTCTGAAAATCCAAGAGCCATTCATCAACGCCAATTGCACCCCATCAGGTGTACAGTATGGTGTGGGATCACATCTGAAAATGTCATTGGGCCCTACTTCTTCGAGAATGAAGATGGAAGTGCTGTAACCGTAAATGGAGAGCGGTATCGGTTTATGATAGAAAATTTTTTACGTCCTGCTCTTGAAAACAGACCTGGTATGTGGTTTCAGCAGGACGGAGCCACTGCCCATACTGCCCGAGACACAATGGCACTTTTAAGACAAATTTTTGGAGAGCCCTTGGTTTCTTTTGGCCCACCCTGTATAATAGGCGTTGTTTACCTTTTTTTATGCGTGAAATCATCAGTTTTTAAGATTTATTAAATTCTTTTTATTTTAGTGTTGTTTTTGTTTATTGTTTTTACTGAATTAGGCTCTTATTATAGAAGCCTCTGAAACTGCAATCAAACATTTTAATTTTTGTTAATTGTCATTCTCTTATAAAAGCTTTTACGAAAATTATTTAACGAATAAATACTAGGTGATTGCACGGGCGAATTCAGGTTTTTTTCACCTCCTTACAGTTGTCAAATTTCATATAGAAAAAATTTGTTTATATTTTTTTATATGGAGTTTGACTTTTCGCTTTCATGCATATGATGAGCTTTTTCGCCACTGCAATCACCTGTTATATATTCGCCTTGATTTAACCGTTTACTTTTTTGACGCTCACTTTCAATAATCAGGCCTGATGCCATATTCTGATTTCAGGTGTCATATTCTGTAATTCTCGTAGCTAAATCTATACAAAAACTAGATGAATTCTTACATATTTTGAAATGGACATAGAATGACCATATAAAAGTAAAAATGTCAAAATATGGAAGAATTTACGAATTTTTTATGCATTTTTACAATTTTAGCGATACCTTTATCTACGAGAATTACAGAATATGACACCGGAAATCACTTTATCAATTCAGTGATTTGAAATCACACAAGAGTTGTTCTATACACAAAAAATTTTGAAATCATGTGATTTTAAATCGATTAGGGCGACTGCTTATTTTTGTGAGTTCTTTGTTGTTAGTTTTATAACAAACTGCTTGAATGATGAATTTCGATCGATATTGAGGATTACACACTGTGTAATTTTTTAAGTCATGGCAAAATAACCATATACGGACACCACTACGTCATAAAAGACCAAAAAAAAGACCCCTTTGCAAAAAAAAGATCATTTCCTCAATCTCATATTTTGCAAACCGTTTGAAATTTTGATATACTCTCTGAGGCAAAGTTGTAGCTCTTGTCATAAAGAACAAAAATTAAATTAAAAAAACATATAAAATCAAAAAAACTTCATCTTCAAGGTCAAAATCGCAAAAAACTTTAAAAAATTCATTTTTTTCTACCTTTTTTCCCCTGTTCAGGTCCATAGGTAGCAAACCGTTCAAAATTCAAGGAAACAATCAACTACAAAAATGAACCTAAGATCTCAATAAACAACTTTCTAGAACATATGAACTTCCTAGGAATGATTCTTAACACCGTTTAGGTAGCGCTTAGGTAGCTAAAAAATTTTTGGGAAATTTTTCACTTTTGCGGCTGTGTATGTGTTTTATTGCTTTCTCACTTCTACACTATAAAATTTCTGAACACATACAACTTTTGACATGTCAAACTACTAAATATACCTTGCCTGAATTTCATATTTTAATTCTCTTGTGTGTTTCCGCGCCTTTTTAATTGTTTAGAAATTTTATCTACCCTTGCCAAAGATAGAAATTGCAATTGCTCCGCAAGTTTAGTCTTAAATCGCTCATTTCTGACACTACTTTCAATTTAAACCCTCTCAACAATTTTACCAAAGGCTCTCATGTTGCTTTTATTTTAATTATTAATTAAAATTTAATTTTCTTGTGGTTTTACAATTTTAAAATCACATAAAAAATAAAAATTTGTGCAATTTACAGAACAGGGTAAAATAAAATATGCCATTTCAAAACGGTTCATTTTAAATTTAAATTATTTAAAATTAAATGATTCCTAATTCAGGCAGGACTAAATTACTTAACAAATATTTTTGTACATACATATGTACATATTTATTTATCTACAAAAAATAAAATCTAGAAAATAGAGCATTTATTACAATTAACAATTAAATCGATTAAAACCATCGAACAATTCCAATTTTTTTACAATAAAATTTAGTCTTAATAGTTACAAACTTTTCAAGCTTCTAACATGGTTTGGATTTCCAAAAATGTTTTGCCCTTCGTTTCTGGTACGAGAAATAGTACAAATATTAGTGCAAATACTGTTATAAGTGAATATATCCAAAATGTTGGACCGGCGCCAATAGCATCACTTACTACAGGATAAGTAATTGTTATCACAAAAGCAGACAACCAATTGGTGGTGGCTGCTATCGCGCCAGCTACACCCTTTATATCATCAGAAAATACTTCTGCATTGATAAGCCAAGGTATGGCACCAAAGCCAAATGAAAACATAATCACATAGAGACAGCAACATAGCACTGGTAACCAAGATATAGTTTTTGCCAATTCTGGATCCGTGGACTTTAGGTGAAAATATACGCCCACACCAAAAGTACAGAAACACATAAAGAACGCCGATAGCAATAATAGAGGGCGACGTCCAGCTCGATCAATAAAAAATAGAGAAGCAAATGTAGCCAATACCATCATAGCTCCCACTAGTATGGTACAGGTTGTATCTGTAAAACCAGTTTCGGCATCCTTAAATATACTTGTAGAGTACATTACAATTGCGTTAATGCCGCTAAATTGTTGAAACACCATTAGAGAAATGGATATAAGAAACGCTCGCAGAGCCGATTTTTTAACTAGAGATTGAGCAAATGAAAAGTTATTTTCTTTAGCATATTTTTCGTTTGCCACAAGTGCAGCCATTTCAGCTGAGGTATCATAATCCTTGCCTCTCAGCCATTGTAGTGATTTCTGGGCACTTTCCATCTTTCCCTTCATCACAAAGAAAGTTGGTGACTCTGGCAAAATCAGAAAGAGTATTGCCATTAGAACTGGAATAGCTGCACAAAGAAGGGAATTAAGCATAAAATCTGCTAAACCGCCCACTATATAGCCATATAGAACACCGCTCGTAATAAGCATTTGAAAGAAACAACCCAAAATACCGCGAATATGTGTTTGAGCTATTTCCGTGGTATATATGGGTGCTATGATACAAAACGCTCCACCGCACATGCCCAGCATAAAACGAGCCAAATACAACTCCATGACATTTGTAGCTTTAATAATTAATATCCAACCAATTATAAAGGGTGGCACCAGTAGCAACATTGTATATTTTCTACCAATAACATTGATAACATAACCGATTGGTATGCAAATAAAGGCGGCACCCAAAGGCATCAATGAACCGATATAGGCATATTCTGCATTAGTTACTGGAAATCCCAAAACACCGTCCTCAATTCCAATCTCATTTGGATTTGTCCATCCAATAACTGCACCGAGAGCAAAAGAGCCCATGGCTGCTGATAAACCAGCCACATATTGTGGTAAGACTTTAGCTTCCGCTGACATTTAAAGATTTTTCAAAACTTGTATTAAACAAAATCAGTAATTAAAATCTTTTCCAAAAATGTATACATATGTATGTTTGTAAAGAATTTTGTTTGTGAATTATTTTTTATAAGTAATTTTTTAAATTGAAATAACAATGTCACTGAAATCAGGGCACGCTTAACCTATTTTCTTGAACTCCTTAAACGAAAAACACTATTCAGATCATGATAGAAATCCATTAGACGTGGACACTGGCCAAAAAATATTCTCGTATGTCTTTTCAATATTCAGCATCAATATTTGAGTTGTTTTTGGTTTTTCTATACTAAAATTAAAAAAATTAATTATTTGTGGTTTCCGGTGAAGCTAAATGTTTTGTATGACCGTAGTTTAATATACGGCAATAATATATTGCAAAAAGTGAACGTGAATATACTAAATTTTAGAAAAACTGTAAAAATCTACAGACTTGTTAGAAACTGAAGATAGGCATAGATCAAGTCGAATTTATTTACAGCAAGGCGGATTTAATTATTTTTTGCTTTGTAAAAAATTCCTTTATTTAAGAAAATAAAATTGTGATTAATTTATATTTTAGGTATTAAAATTTGATAATTTTAATTTTTAACTAATAGCGGGCTATTAACGCAAATTATAGTTAGCTAGTTTCTATAACCATTTCGCTGTTTTAGGGTCGGTACCTTTACCCAATTTTCAGATAGACTAAGGATATCTTTAAGAATTAAATCAAAGCATTTAACCACAAAGTATCGCCGAAAAGGGACCTATTATGGAAGGGGTCTGCTTCGATATTGCCCTACATTAAAATAACACATAGTATCAAAGCTTAAACAAAAGAATAACCAACAGTGAATTTATATTTTCTTACTTTATTATTAATCTACACAGGTTACACAACTCTAATTGTATAAAATAAAAAAATAATAATAAAAACTGTTAGCTAATAATTGTAACTAACAACCAAAACGTTACTTTTAAATAAATATGTATGTTAAAAACTGGTTTACTGTTATTATTTTTTTTATTAAATTTGACTTAGCCTTCCTTTAACATACTAAATTCCAAGAACTTGGCAGCCCTAACTAATAAAAAAAACTTTATTTTCTTAATTTCTCTACTAAACAATTTATTTTGAAATATCATAAAATTAAAATTTTTAGTATATTCTTACATAAAGCTCTGCTTTGTATTCTTCTTTCTTCCAATATCAGCAAAGTTGGATGATGAGGGAACAACTTGCTACCTACATCTATACATATCACATTTTTTGTCTTTTCTCAATATCCTCGAGAGCTTTCATCATTTTTAAATCTTGTTTTTCGCGATGATCCCGAATGGCCTGTTGGATGGCTTCGTGATGTCCCAAACTTTCAGGCGGATAAATTTCACGTTTCTTTTTAGTTACCCACTCTTCAAAATAGGCCGGTTGATTGAAAATGTGAAACATAGCAACGGGAAATGTCATATACATTCCCATTTTGAAAACTTCTAAAGGCCAATTACCCATTTTCGCAATAGATTTTTTAGAATGTAAGCAAATTCTAGGTCTTATAGGAAATTTTTATTAAAATCTTCGTTTTGAATGAAAAGTTACTTTAAATTCAACAAATAAACACAGCTGTTTAAAGATTACAAAATATCATAACAGTGTTGTAAAACGTATTGTTAAAAATCAGGGTGCGAAAAACTATATTTATATGTAGTCAATAAATTGTTTATAGACATTAACATGCCTTAACCAAAGTCAAACTACATATAAAAAACAGTATTAAAAATAATGTTTTTTTTTAAGTGAAATCTTCTTTAGGCACGTTGAGCACTTATTGGTTGAAGAAAATTTATTAAACTCAACAACTACAAATGTCGTCACCATTATCACAATATTAACCGTGTCACCTAACATTGGTTTCTATACATAGGTCTAATCGTTTTGGTTGAAGAAAAATTATTGAACTCAACAACCGTAATCATCGTCATTATTATCGCAACCGTACCCGCGTCACCTAACATTGGTTTCTATATATAGGTCTGCTCGTTGTTGTTGAAGAAAAATGATTGAACTCGCATCATCGTTACCTAACATTGGTTTCTATAGATAGATAAATATAAATTATTATTATTTATTTTAACTTGATATCAATACAAGGAAGCCTTCATGGTCAATTTACGTGTATTATAGTATAACTTACTATGTATAAAGATACGATTTATTCTAACAATTCTTAAATTAAATCAGAAATTCGGCTCCCCAGCCATATAAAAAAGCTTAAAAGTATAAAAGAAAATAATAAATATAATAGCAATGTTGAAATTATTATTAGTATAACCAGCATCATACGACTTTAGGTAGGAGTAAGCGAACAACTTAAGATTACCCGGTAGACGATTCCAAGCACGATATACTCTTACCAAAAAAAGAACGATAAAAGACTGAAAGATGACCACGGGGTATATCAATCTGAATGTTGCGTGTTGAGCTTCTAAATTTAAATTTATTAACAAGAATACTTAGTTGGCATACCCACATAATTTTATAGATGTGTAGTATAATGCGCAATTCCAGATATTTTTGAAAACTACATCCCAAAAAAGTGGGAACTAATTCAGAAACATGATCATGTTCAGATATTTTAACATCATAAATGTAACGGACAACTTTTCTAACAACTTCTCAACTCTCTCCAAATTATATGACCATGTCCCAGAAAAAACATCAAGGCAGTAATTTACTCGAGACATTATATGAGACACTGCTAGACAGATTCTTACGTGTTTAGGCACATACGGTTTCAGGGAGTATATTCTCCTTATAAAAATACAAGCACTATTGGCAATATTATTGATATGACTTTCAAAGCTAAGAAAAGTATCCAACGTCACACCAAGACACTTTAATGATTGAACAAAAACTGTTAAAATTCCGAATACGAAAAATCATTGCTTTAGTTTTGTTTAGATTTATATCTAGGCAGTTAAGAGTCATCCAGCTAGACTTTAGATGTTGGTTAAGTAATGTTTCAGAAAGAGAGCGTTCCGTTGAATGTACGGTATATAATAGTAACATATCATCGGCAAAAACAAATGGTTGACAGAATCTATTACTTATTTGAAAAATGCGCTTATTCAGATATATTAGACATAATATCGATCCTAATACGGAACCTTAAGATACGCCAGATGTAATAGATCCTATACTAGAATTTCTCCCGCCTATAGACACATATTGAGATCTGTCCCGTAAATACGATTGTGCAAGCTTGCAGGCAGATTTAGAGAAATTGAATTCACTATTGAGTTTATTAATAATATCATTATGATTAATGCGATCAAGTTACTTAGTTTTCACTTCTATTGGCAGTCCCAACGACAAAGACAAACTTGACAAAGAGAAACTTGACCCAGAGCTACTTTACGACTGAAATGAAATTATCAAGAACATAGTTGGTCAGACGAATGTTCGGTCAACGATGGCAGCACATGGACAAAATATGAACATGAACGTTTTGCACTAGACGAATTCATGTGCGATACGATGTCCATATCAAGTTAATGGCTAGTGAAGACTGCATGCAAGGCCAGTATTCAATTCAGTTTGCCTGAATTTCAAGTTGCCATAAGAAGCAACCCACAAAACCAATTGTTTCGATTTTTTCTGAAGTCACACTTGTCGTAAGGAATTCGTCAAGACATTTCGGTAGTTGTTCTAAAACCAGACTTTTCGTAACGAATTCGTTAAGACATTTCGATAGTTTATCTGAAATCATACTTTTCGTGACGACTTCGTTAATACATTTCGGTAATTTGTATGAAATCAGACTCGTCGTGAGGAATTCGTTACGACATTACGGTTGTTTGTCTGAACAAATAAAAAAAATATGTATAAAAAACTTTGATTTATATGTAAGAAAATAAAAATCAAAATTATATTATACAGAATAGAATTATGTATAGTAAATACGAAAAAAATTAATCAATACATGCAAGATGGACAATTGAAATTGAATTGATTACGGTAAAGTATTTCCTTAAATACCAAATCATTATATTTATTTAACTTTCAGAGAACGATGTTCTAGCTTATACGGAGGTACCGACAGAAAACATATTGTTGCGATTTGGTACCTATGTATGTACATGTCTTTGGATTTTGTACCTACATTTCGTTACGATTTCGTAACTACATATCGTTATTTTACTCTTTTTTAATACTTTTGTTTATTTATTTAAAATTTTATAAACATGATTTCTTTTTCTTCACACGACTTCATGATTAAATTTTATTTTCTAGAAATAAACGAAAAATTTTCAAACCAGAAACTGAGGTAAGCCCTTGCGCAGAAAATTTAAATTTTATATTCGGGATTACACTATCTTATTTCTATCATTTTTGATATGAATCGTATTTAATACCACGTTAAAAAAAAAATTAAATTTCAATTACTCAAGTATCAGTAGGTTAAATTGGACTCACTTGTGATAATTGTGAACTCTCATATGTATGAACGTGTAATTCGCTGTTCTCTGTATATTTAATTAAATTGTTTACAAAAAATTCCCTATTTTTACTCGCATATGTAAGCATGTGTGTAAGTACACACATTTATGCATAAATAAATCGTCGTGAGCCAGAGATGGATAATCATTTGTATTTTAGTACTTTTTGAACAAGACAAGTATTTGGCTAATTCGTTATAGTCCAGTTCATTATTCACTAAAATTGTCGACTTAATATCGTTGGATTATTCTCTTTGAGAAAACGTGCCGAACAAACCAGCAACTTTTGATAAATTGAAAACCAACATTGTACGAATAATTGCCGTATGCCGAACCAGGATAAGCTAATTGTTCAAAATTAAACTTATAAAATACTCTACATTCGACCCAACCGTAGCGCTTACATGCGCAATTATTTCAAAGTAGCGACCATATATCCATTATTTTATTTTCAATATAATAACTCATAACCGTACGGTCGCAGGTGTTCGATCATAAGACGCTGTCTGTGTGCCCTCATCCTACTGGAGGACCACAGACGGCTTTAAATGAAGAAGAAAAATTCAATGATGTCAACAATTGGCCCAGTTCAACGAATTTGAATGAATAAAATTGTTTTCTCGTAATGTGCAGTTTGTGAAAGAGCAATAGCAACCCATTACCAATTGCTTCTGGACTTTTTAATTTCTTCAAGAAAATCGTAATCAGTTAGCTAAATGACTTCAGTCTAAAAGCAAAATAATAGATAATGGACAAAGTAAAATCCTTAGTTAATTCATCAAGTAAGTTAATTCATCAAGTAAGTCTAAGTATAAGTTTGGTGTAAAATATTATCCGAAAGAATCTTTGGTCTTTATTTCTTTGATAGTGCAACATCGGCGACGTAGCATCGGCCAACATTTGATAGACATAATCTTCATAAAATAAATGCCAAGGAATGCTCTTTCAAATGATAATAAACATTCTCCATAAAATTTGAATTTTCTCTTTTTTTTTCTTTAAAAAAGTAGGGAACCTCGTAATGGATCGTCCCTGATAATATCAAAAAATAATATAATAGGTTCGATCCCGTACTTTTTGGGAAAAGTTCGATAAAATGAGAGTAAACAAAAACAAACTCTATAAGAGACAAACATGGTCAAAAGTACGGGAACACTAAAACCCAACTTTATATCCCAAAACGTATTTGCGTTGCTAATAGTTTGCAAGTTTAGAGGATGTTGGTTCCAGAGACGGATAGTTAATATGAAAAATTGTCTCTCAGACGCTGTATCCTGATGTCGAATTTGCATGATACCATTTACTCTTGAAGACCTCATAAATCTCAGGCGGTCATGAAGATGTTTCTGTTGCTCTGAAGTTGTAATTTTATGCCGGAAAAATAAGTTTTTTAGCTTTAAATAATTATTAAAGGTAACATTAAAAATACGACTGGCGTACTGTAAGACATGATCATATCTCCTCAAGCAGAATATGTAACGTACAATGTTGTTAAAAGTTGTGTTGAGACTTAGAGCTATCAAGATAGAGCTGAATATCATCAGCATTTGTACTAAACGTAAGCATAAAACGTCTTGTTAGACTAACTTCATAATGTTCAATAATGAATTGGTCTCTTTTTTCTTGCACTTGATTTCCTGTGTACACAAATATTGCTGTGCTCTTAAATAAAAAACATACAATAGCATTTGCTCTTCTTCCAACCAATGCAATATTTGTTGTTGTTTGAAATAAAATTTCAGTAGTGAATATTTTGTTTCAATAGTGTCTCTTGATATGAAATACTGTTATAACAGACAACATGTATTCTCCTCTATGGTATAACCAACACCGGCTTCGCTTACTAAAGTTTTCCTGCATAGCCGGAAAGATAGCTAGGGTTTGTACTTTGTATTTTAGTTATTTTATATTAATTCGCGCGTTGAGTGGTTGAAAATAGAAAAAATTAATTTAATATCTAGAAAGTACATGCATATGTTTTTTTCATTATGGATATAGATGTAAGTATTAATTATTATAATAAATATATACAGTGGATCAATAAAGTTTAGGCACAACATGATTTTCGCCACTAACTTTTCATCTGCATAACTTTATAAAATAATTTTCATGCTGTTTTCAAGATTGATAGGTTTATTGATCATTTACACGAAAAATTATTCATATCTTATTATTTCTAATATACAATGGCTTTTAAACTAAAAAATAAGGTAGACTTAAAAAAAGTAAAAAAAGTTTAGGCATACATGTGAAAATGTTCGGTATATTCGTGGTTTTTGCATGTCTAGTATCTGGTCGAACCTCCTTTAGCTTGGATAATTGCTTCTAAACGTCTACTCATGTAGACTACAGATGTTTCATCAGGAGTATTTTTTTCCCATTCTAAGCAAAGTGGCGCTTTAAGTGATTCTTTGGATGTAATGTGATGTTTCCGTATTTTTTTCTCCAGTAAGTGCCAAATTTGCTCTATAGGATTCGTGCCTGGCGATTGCGGAGGGGTTTTTAACTGTTTGCAGTGGTATATAAGCCATTCCTGCACAAGATATGAAGAATGTTTTGGGTCATTATCTTGTTAGAACAAGAATTTCCCATTTAAGCCCAGCTTCGCAACACTTGGAGATAAGTTTTCTTTTAAAATATTTAAATAAGAGTGCTTGTCCATTTTGTCGTCTATAAAGACAAGATTTCCCACTCCAGATGCCGCCATACATCCCCAAACCATAACATTACCACCACCGTGCTCCACAGTCTTAATAATATTATTTTCTTGAAGCTCTTTGTTTGCTTTTCGCCAAATTTTTTGTGGACCATCTGAACCAAAAATGTTAAACTTCGATTCATCGGTAAATATCACACTGTTCCAGAAGGCTTCAGGCTGATTAATGTGGAGTTTTGGAAACTCTAACCGCTTTTTCTTGTTTATATCTAAAAGACAAGGTTTGTGACGGGGAACTCTTCCATGATATCCAGCTCTGTGCAACGTATTTCTTATTGTTTGTGGATTAAGGTCTTCACCAAAACTTTTCTTCATTTGCTGACACAATTCTACAGCTGAAATCTTAGGATTTTGAGCTACTGCAGCAACAATGTTACGCTCCTGACGAGATGTAAATTTTTTTGGACGTCCACTTTTCCTCTCACGCTCTAATTTGTTGGTTTTTTCATAATGTTTTATGATGTTTCTTACACTGGTATAGGGCCTCTGTACAATAACACCAATTTCGCGATAGGATTTTCCATGTGCATGAAGATTTATAATAATTTTACGGACATCTACGGAAATTTTTGAACGATTGCTCATTTTCCTGTTTTCGTCGTGAATTAAATACCAAGAATATTTTTTTACATTTAAAACTCTCGCCTACTGAGGATTTAACATGTGCATAAACATGAATTGAAATAAAAAAGTGGAAATTTACCGTTAAATGCGTTTAAATGCAGTTTGTGCCTAAACAATCTAATAACAGCAGTAGTGAAGAAGTTGAACATTTTAGACAATTTTAAGCACAGTATTGAGTGGTGTCAATACCGCATCAAAGGCTTTTGAATGGGCGAGCAAAATTAAAAATGATATTCTCCTATCTTCTAAGCTACTTCTTATGTCTTTAATTACATCGGTTAGGGCAGTTAAACAGCTATGCTGAACTCTAAAACTCGATTGACGGTCAACAAATAATTTTACTGATTTATTATTCAACCATTTGTTTGTCGCTCAAAAACTTTGGAGAGGTATGGTAAAATTGATTGCTATTGGCCGGTATTCATTTCATGTTTTTTGTTACTGAAGTGATTTTGGCATATTTCCATTTAGTTGGTGGTTATAATAGTGTTATATGTACATACTCTGTGTAAAATCTTTAATGGTTATACATTTTAAAGGTCTGAATTAACTCTTCAAGACATAAGGGCATATTTATAAAAATCACATTCTTATGGAGATAATTTTTTAATTTTTAACCTCATTTTATCATCAACACCGTCTTGATGAACCATTGTTTTGTCTGGACATGAACAAAACGTCGGCAGAATAGCGATCAACCATTTATTTATTTTCATCTGTGTGGAGAATACATACATATGTATCTTATCGTTACTATCGATGTGCATGTTCCGTCTAAACATAATATTTTTTTCATACTAAAAACAACATTTCATGACAGATATCGTTCTGCGATCATATGATATTGACAACGATGGTCTTCACGATTTTTTAATGTGCGCACATGAATATGTTCGATGTTTGAACAAATCAATGGCTCGTTAAAACTTGAGCAATTGTTATAATGACATTAGTAATATACTTTCTGTAGTTTCAGGTGTCTATCTATGAGAGTTTACACTACGTCTTGACGAGCCATTGATTTGTTTGCACATGGACAAAGCGTCGGCAGAATAGGGAACAATAACTTTTTTACTTTCCTCTGCGTGTAGAAAACGTATCGATGTGCATGTTCCGACAAAACTTAATTTTCTGTTTGTCGTCAATGTTGTTCGAATGCTTATAGCACACCAAAAAGGATTAACACGCTTGATTAACAGATAGCGTTCTTCAAAAGTCAAACTTTCATAATGAAAACAGCATTTGATGGCAGACATTGTTGTGCGAACAAATGTTCGAACAATGCTGTTTGAACAAGAACATCACATCGACAACGATGGTCTTCACGAGAGGTTTTGATGTGCGCACATGAATTTGTACAATGGCTGAACAAATCAATGGCTCGTCAAGACTGCCTGTTAAAGGGCATTTCACACTATAATACAAGTATTAATAGTTTTGAATAAAATGCAACTCTGATCTAATCGCCTTTTCATGGCAGGGTTGCATTTTCCTCAAAAGTATTAATACTTGTATTATAGTGTGAAAAGCCCTTAAGTGATAGGGACGAATAGCCAAGGCGAATTCATACCAGGTGCAGGCGATAGCCCAGCTGATTGTTTTTTGCTCTCGTTTTTTTGCTAATGTCTTGTCAAGAATACATTGTTTCATATCTGCTAATCTAATGGCATAGTTGTTGTTTTGTTGTAGTTGTTGCCCTACTGCTCACACCTGGTATGAATTCGCCTTGGAATAGGCATAGTATCGTAACACTATTACGAGATTACCCGTTACAGTTTAAAAAATCGATGCGCCACTGTCCATAGCAGATATTAAATTTAATAATTCTATATTTTCAATCGAAAATTCTGAAAAGCGCTGTGCTCCGAATTTTAGTTGAACAGTTATTTGTGCGGTGTCCAATACTTTTCAAAACACTTGTTATTAATTTTTTTTTAGTTTTCTATATCAAAAACAATATTAAGCGAAAATAATGTTGTTTAACGAATGAAAACAAGAGAAAAACACACACAGGAAAAAAATAATTTTTATAAATATGCGCCGAATCTGAGTTACACTGTCGGGGTTCTCACTAAACGATTTCTCACAAAGTAGTTATCAGTCGCTGCCAACGCTGCTGCAGCTCCCTTTTAAACAAGTAGTACCTATCTCGCTTACAGTGGTTATTATTGTAATTATTGGGTTTGTTTCTCTTCTTTCTTTCTGTCATCATTTTCTCAGCTTCATTGTATCACTCGTAAATTATTGTAATTGGAAGGAAATACTGTATACCATTATTTAGTATTAAATTGTATTCCGTGTTGTTCAGTAATTGAAATACATTTATTTGTTGTTTTTGTTGTTGAGGAGTTATCGATTACCAAACACTTGCTGGACAAAAAAAAACAAAAAGAATAAAACAAACTTTTTCAAACTTAAAACGAGAAAAGAAGAAACGGAATTATAATGCGTGCTGCCTTAGGTTTTAAACAAGTAACTAGTGCTTCCACTATCAAAAATGTTAAACATTTTGCCAGCTTAGCCGAGCCCAAAGAACCTATTTTAAAAACATCAACTATTCCTGGTCCTAAATCCTTGGAATTGAAAAAACAATTGAGTGCCATCCAACATGCTGGTAGTGTACAATTGTTTGCTGATTATGAACGTTCGACAGGCAACTATTTGTGTGACGTAGATGGCAATATGCTGTTGGATGTTTACACTCAAATATCCTCAATGCCATTGGGCTATAACCATCCTAGTTTATTAAATGTCTTCCAAAATGAAACCAACCTCAAATCTTTGATTAATCGACCTGCTTTGGGTGTTTTTCCCAACAAGGATTGGCCCGAAAGATTGCGTAATGTTTTGTTTGAGGTGGCACCTAAAGGTATGGATAATTTGACTACCATGATGTGTGGTTCCTGTTCGAATGAAAACGCCTACAAAAACATCTTCATGTGGTACAGGCAAAATCAGCGTGGTGAAAATGTCACTTTCACCGAAGAGGAAAAGAATTCTTGTATGGTAAATATGGTGCCTGGTGCACCAAGTTTGAGTTTGTTATCCTTCAAGGGTGCTTTCCATGGTCGTACTATGGGGTCTTTGTCCACTACTCATTCTAAGTATATACACAAAATTGATGTGCCTGCCTTTGATTGGCCAGTAGCCAATTTTCCTCTATATCGGTATCCTTTGGAGGAGAATGTTGCCTACAACAAAGAACAAGATAAACATTGCTTAGCCGAGGTACAAGATTTAATTGAGCAATATCGCAAAAGAGACATTCCCGTAGCCGGTATAGTAGTTGAACCCATACAAAGTGAGGGTGGTGATAATGAAGCTTCTCCCGAATTCTTTCAAGAATTACAACGTATTTGCAAGGCCAAAGGTATGGCCTTGCTAATAGATGAAGTCCAGACTGGTGGTGGCGGTACTGGCAAAATGTGGTGTCACGAATATTTCAATTTGGAATCTCCTCCGGATGTGGTTACTTTTAGTAAAAAAATGCAATTGGGTGGCTTTTTCCACACCTCCTCCTTTCGCCCTAAGGAACCCTTTCGTATTTTCAACACTTGGATGGGTGAACCTGCCAAAATCCTAATGCTCGAACAAGTTATTAAGACCATTAAGCAAGATAATCTTTTGGAACAAGTCAATAAATCGGGCAAGGTTTTGAAATCTGGTCTCTTGGATTTGGAAAAAGAATTCCCCACTATTATAAACTCTACTCGGGGTCGGGGTACTTTCTTGGCCTTTAACTGCAAAAATACTCAAGCCCGTGACGATATTATCAACAAACTTAAAATGCAAGGTCTACAAACTGGTGGTTGCGGTGATTTGTCTGTACGCTTTAGACCCGCACTCATTTTTACTGAAAGACATGCCAACATAGTTTTAGATCGCTTCCGTAACATTCTTAAAGGAATGTAAATTAAACCGTTATGTACAATTATCTAAGCGCACCACTGCATAGACACATATGAATAATTTACTGTTAGGAAATACAAATACACATCTGCATTCAATGCTGCTATTTTCTGCTGAAAATCATACACATAGAGAGAGAGAGAGTGAGAGAAACAAAGAATATTTCCCTTTATGTTGCTTTAATTTAGAGAGACAATAAATTAATAAATGTTGATTGAAAAATATTACTGGCACAAAATAAAACGCAACAAAAATAAAAAATAAACATTAAAATTAAAATCAACTTTGATTTAATTTAATTCAATTGGTCTTTTTAAATTGTTTTTAAAAATCAAAATGTAAGTACGTCTTTTTTACTCACTACAATAAATAGTGAATGTGTGACATGTAGGTTTAAGTGTGAAAAGTGTGTTTTATTTAAACTTTTCTTTTTGATACTCAAAGATACGGTTCATAAGTAGCCTGAAAATATTTTGTGATAAAAAATGAAATTTAGTTATTTAAAAATAATTTATTTTAATGTTGGTCCTTGAATATTCATATATTTTAAGACTTGTCTTAGTACTACTTTATTTCACTCGGCACTGCATAGGCAAATTCTAAGGGTCATAGATAGGGATAGAACAATTGTTTAGATTTCAACAACAGCGTCCGCTATCGGGTCCAATCTATGAAGTCAAAATCCAAAGAAACGCAAAAAAACTGTAAATGAAATACTTTGGGCATCTGCGAAGATGGTGGTGTAGCTCATGTAGTTAGCACGTAGAGTACTACAGCGTTGTCACGGTATCGACCGCCACCCGTGATATGTATTAATTTTATTTACAATAGTACATATGAGCCGTTTATTTTGAAAGTGACATAAGTCACTTTGTTTTTACATCGATTTATTTACTACGTAAAGCCTTGTACTCTGTTCGAATTTGTTAAAAATGTTGCGCAACATTTAAAATTTCACAAGGAAAATTTGACATTTAAAATTTGGTACCTATCTCGCGATTTAGAAGAATTTTTCGATTTTATTGCTTTTAAATATACCACATTGTTTTACAGAATTTCCCGCAAACAAATTTACAAAAAATTCCATATGAAATAATGCACATTTGCTTTATTTCACAGCTTTTGTAAAATGTTCCCAGGAACATTTTTCCACAGTAAAGCCTAGTACTCTGTTTGAATTTGTGAAAAATGTTGAGCAACATTTATTATTTCACAAGGAAACTTTAACATTTAAAATGTGGTGTATAACTCACGATTTGGAAGTATTTTACGATTTTCTTGCTTATAAATATACCACATTGTTTTACAAAATTTTCCACAAAAATTTTACAAAAAATTTCACATGAAATAATGCACATTTGCTTTATTTCACAACTTTGGTAAAATGTTGCCAGAAACATTTCAATGTTTTTCCACAGTAAAAACAGAGTACTACTTCTGCAACATTTTTTCATGACTTTTTCATACAAATTTTTTATGTATGTAGTTTGACAGCATTTCGCATGAAAAACTAAACAAAGTACCAGGCTTAAAAACGCAAACCCATGCATGTATATGTTATGCCGCAATACATATATTTTTCTCAGTATAAATAATTTCGTAGTTATTGAAAAGTCACTCACTTTTATTACGGTAAAATGACTTATACCACTTTCAAATTAAATGGTTTAGGAAAGTTATTGACTTATATCAATTTTGTCCGATGTATTTTACTAAAGTAATGTTAATGATTTAATAAAATTGATGAATAAATGAATATAAACATAACAACAAAGAAGGTGTTAGACCGTTTCGAGCGAGGGCAAGATCACCCTTGTCTTTAAACAAGTCGACTCGTTGGACCATCTGACCTAAGCCAGGTCATAAAGAGCGCAGTTTGTTCTATACCCACAGGCCGAGATGGGAATGCCAGAATATATGTCAATGGCACTGTAATGAAGCAAAGTCTCCCTTCTTTGACGGTTCATCCACAACGCAGTTGCCTAGTGTAAAGCCTACTACTCTGTTCGATTTTGTGAAAAATGTTGAGCAACATTTATTATTTCACAAGGAAACTTTGATATTTAAAATGTGGCGTCTATCTCTCGATTTGGAAGAATTTTACGATTTTATTGCTTTTAAGTATACCCCATTGTTTTACAAATGTTAACAAAAGCCAGGAGATCAGCTGTTGTTTGAAAAATTCCGCATGAAATAATGCCCATTTGCTTTATTTCACAGCTTTGATAAACATTTCAATGTTTTACCACAGCAAAAACAGAGTACTACTTCAGCAACATTTTTTCATGACTTTTTCATACAAATTTTTTATGTATGTAGTTTGACAGCATTCCACATGAAAAACTGAACAGAGTACCAGACCTAATCCCATGTCCCCACATCCATTTAAGAGTGGCTGTTGAATTTACCGCCATCATCTTTAAGTATGCCCGGCATTTCAGGACAGGTAAACACAGAGTATTCCAGGTCGAGGCAAGTGACCCTACATCAAGTCGGAATCAAAACTTCTAATGAAGAGGGGTCTCGGGGTACGATAGTCTAGAGTTCAGGAATAACATTCGTGATGCCTAGAACACTGGCATGTCCCCATAACCTATGGTTAGACGTTCTGTTAGACGTTCAGTCTAACAGCTGTTCTTAGAGCCAGAGATATCGTTAAATTGTTATCAATGTTATTATATTTTTGAAAAATTTCTTTTTCCACTTTTAAAATAAATGGTTCATACCACAGCGCTGGTATTACCGCATAGCACTAAATCGCCGGAGAATTAAAATAACTAATAAAATGGTGGTGTCTATCTCGCGATTCTTCCAAATCGCGAGATAGACACCACATTTTAAATGTCAAAGTTTGCTTGTGAAATAATAAATGTTGCTCAACATTATTCACAAAATCGAACAAATTACTAGGCTATAGAGAGAATAAAACTAACGTTTAATGTAAATTTATTTTATAAATGTCCCTGGGGCTTTCCAGAATTGAAATTTTTTTAGGTATGTAGAATTTTCTGTGCCACTGTATATGTGTGCTATACCTACTTATATTGACCAAAAGCAGTAATTTTTACCACTAAATTTTAAATAATCAGATAAATCTTAATATTCTTTACATATTAATTATTTTTTCACCATGAAGTCATTTTGACAATATACTAAATTTCTGTCTTTCTAGTGTTAAAATGTTGCATTAAACTTTAATGTTGTTGTTATTTTTGTGATCTAAAATAATTCTTGCAAAAAAAACCGACTTCAAAACAGACAAACTCTAAATCATGTTTCTTCAAGATGGTAATTATACAATTAAGACGGTAATTATACAATGATTATATTCGAGGAAGATTGTAGCCTGATTTTTTAAATGTCGTAGCACAAAATGTCAATTCAGATAAAAAAAAACTAATTTTGGAATTCAATAATATGAAGCAAATACATATTAGTCGATTTTCTACCGGGGTAGCAGTGCTTCCGGAGTATAAAGGGGCACAAGATCAAGAGGATCTGGTTTTTTCAGGTCAAACCAATGCCAAACGACTGTCTGAATAAAGCGGTTCAAAAGTTTGCCTATATACATAAAATTACACTAACTATTGCAATACCCTGTAATTTCCGTATTCAAATTTTATACTTGTTTTAGCGGTCGTAGCAATACAGGTTCTTTGTAAATTTCAACCGTCTGTCTGTAACGGCTTAAAAGTTTGGTCATATCCATCAAATAACATAAACTATTGCGACACCCTTTAATTTTTAATTTTAAATATTTATACTTTCTATAGCAGACATAGTAATGGACATTCTGTCTAATTGTTAAGTGTTTGTCAATAACTGCTCAAAAGATAGGGCCTATGGGGTTACCCTTTAATTTTTAATTTTATTTTTTTATTACTTTTTGTTATTGGGACACCCCTTAATTTTTAAAATTTTAAACTTTTTTTAAAATGGGACCATAAACTTTCAGTAAACTTTCTAATAAATTTTTAAAAGCGGTTCAGAAATTACCGAGTTTTGAAGGCGAATTGATAACCTCCTTCTTTTTTTTGAAGTCGGTTAAAAACATAACCTTTCCGATGGTAGTAAAATTTAGATGTTGTTGAATAAAAAATTTAAAAATACACATGGTCTACTAAAAACAGAAATTTAAGTATCTTTTGATCGGGAGTGTACATAAATTGGATTAAGTTTTTGGTGAATATTAATTTTTTTTTAATTTATGTCTGTGGTTGGGTGTGTATGCCACTATTTTTGTGGAGTTTGTACAGGCCATATCGTTTGACATATCAAAATGAAATTTAGTATGTGCTTTTGGTTTATGGAGATGAAGAGCTGTATTTTGGGCATAATCGGAAAGGGGCAAACCGAAAATAATTAATTTTTCGATTCGAATATACTTTGAACTTATATTCTTTATGTAATATATCCATAAAAATATGTATATGTGTCCATTGGGTATGGTAAAGTTGGATGTAGTCCACTCCATTTTTTTTTGTTTTTTTTTGTGAATGCTCGATCGTTTTCTTTTCGGTACTTTCCAAATTTTGCTTTATGCTTTCTACAGGGTGGCGCAAAAATAACCTTCCGATGTTTTTTGGCTGTAATTTAAAAAAAAAATAAAAAACTTTGATTCTTCTTGTGGATTATTTTTATTTGGTCTTTTAATTTTTTTACATCAAGTCGAGAATATGATGTCATGTAAATGGCCGCCGCCACAGTTGATTGTCATTTGAGCCCTTTTTATGGCATTTTCCATCACTCTGGCCAAAACTTCCGGCGATAGGTCCTCACATTCTTGACGGATATTGTCTTTAAGAGCTGCCAGAGTTTGAGGCTTGTTGACATAAACCCGCGACTTCAAAAAGCCCCAGCGGTCAAATCAGGCGATCTTGCTGGCCAGTGTAAATCGCCAAAACGGGAGATTACGCGCCTGGGAAATGCATCCTTCAGTATATCGGATGTGGCACGTACAGTGTGTGCCGTTGCACCGTCCTGTTGGAACCACATGTTTTCCAATCCCAATTCATCAAGTTGCGGCAAAAAGAACTCGTTAATCATTTCTCTGTAGCGCTCACCATTCACAGTAACCGTTTGGCACGCGACGTCTTCGAAGAAAAAAGGTACGATGACTCCTCAAAACAGCGAAAACAGCACACCATACACTGACTTTGAGCGGGTGTAATGGCTCTTCGTGGGTTACACGCGGATTTACAGTGCCCCAGAAGCGTAAATTTTGCTTATTTACGTACCCGCCACGTTTACGTTGTGCCAAAGTCACCGACCGATTATTGGTCAAATAAATAGTCACCAATATTCCGCGTTCTGGAGCAGTGTAGCGTAACATTGTTTATTAACGTGTATTTCGCAAGTGTTTACTACACAAATGTCAAAACAGAATTGACATTAGGGGCCAATCGCAAAATTTATAGCATTTTCTGATAGGAGGATTACTTTTGCGCCACCCAGTAGTTATATTATTTAACTTTAAAAAAGGTTCTTTAACTACTCATAACAATTAAGAAAATAATAATTAAGAGCCTACTTTAGCGACTACTTAATTATTAAGAGAAATAGTAGAAGAGTAGAGATCATATTTACGCTCTGTTTTGCTAAATGTTACCTTTAAGAAGCGTGTGAAATGAAGTGATTTATTAATTCGTTTTTTTTTTAGATTTGATAAGAAATACAACAGTAATAAATTATGAATATAATCTTCTTGACAAGGGGAAAATTTTTATTCAAATTCATATTTAACTTAAGTTTATATTTCAAATAAAAAAGACTATAAATATTACACGCGTAATAAAAAACAGTTATTTCATAATGCAAAAGTATTTAAAAACGCTAAAAATAAACCAGTAATGAACTTATTTTTCGAAGTGCAACCGTTTGCTTTATTAACGCGTGTTGTGTTTTGTGGATTTTATAAAAAAAAAACAAAATGCAGATGTTTTAAAATTAACATTTGTATAAATACACTTGCACAAAATCTCTCAAAAAAGTTAGATTCCCACACGTAGTGTTCTGTACTACGTTCAATATATGTATAACTTTAAAAATACATATAAGATTTCAATTTTGTTAGTACCGAATTACATTATGCAACTTTTGTCGCTGCAATTCTTCATTAGTAGGCGACAGGGGAGAGAGGAATTAAAAAGGGTTACACATATGCACGTACTCTTGAAATCAATTTTGTCTTCTCATTCGTAGTTTTAGTTTTGAAAATTAAAATGTAAAAAAATGTATACATACATTCATATAAATTGCTGCATTAAAAATTGCACAATATAAACAAATGCAACATTAAAGAAGAAAGAAGAAAGTTTGCTGCCTCAACGTAATTCGGCACTTACATCACTTGTTTGTAAAAATTATTTGTCTGCTTGTTATAGTTGAAAAGATAAGCACTTATACACACGTCACATAATTCCGGCCAAGTCGTTCCCAGCTTCCCGTTATATTTGTCTCCTTCAGGAGGTCCATGTCTTCTCCTGCTACCCTGAGGATTCCATAACTATTTTCACTATGTCGTCATTTGGTCTCCTAAGGATATGGTCATATTATATTTCCTCTCTGCTATTTGGACACGGATTTGACTCTCCCCTGTTTTGGCTCATAATACCGTGTTTGAGGTCACGTTCGGCTAAAAAATACATATTATCTTTCGCACAGAACGGTTTAAGAGTCTGTAAATCGTTCGCTAACGTTTTCCATGACTTAAAATCGGTGAGAAGTACGGTTGGCACGTTTTAGGAGTTAGGTTATTAGGTGGATTCTGGGAGATTTCTACACCTTGATGTGATTTGTAATATCCTCTCGTGAGCCACACCACCTATAGTGGATATAATACGTGCAGGATTAAATTTTAACTTCCAAGGTGTTGGTGGTGCTTTGGCGTACGACCTAATAAACCAGCGTTACTCGCAATTCTTTGTACTTCTTGCAGTTTTGCTGCAATATCCGAGCAAATATGAGCGATACATGATGTGCCTTCTTGCGTTGGTTGCTTGTAACATTCACCCCTATTCTATTTTATTCTATTTAGCGTCGACGTAACTTTTGGGCCGACATCACTTTTTATCGATGTCGTCATCAATTCGATTATAATTAATAAACGTCGTCATAATACTGTTAAGCCTAGTACTCTGTTCATTATTACATGCGGAATGCTGTCAAACTACATTCATAAAAAATTTGTATACAAAAGTGATGAAAAAATGTTGCAGAGGTAGTACTCTGTTTTTACTGTGGAAAAACATTGAAATGTTTCTGGCAACATTTTATCAAAGCTGTGAAATAAAGCAAATGGGCATTATTTCATGTGGAATTTTTTGTAAAATTTTTGTGGCAAATTTTGTAAAACAATGTGGTATATTTAAAAGCAATAAAATCGTAAAATTCTTCCAATTCACACATTTTAAATGTTAAATTTTCGTTGTAAAATATGAAATGTTGCTCAATATCTTTCACATTTTCGAACAGAGTATTTATCTTACTAGGTAGTGTCGTCCGCCCAGCTGATGACAAAATGCCATGTTGTTCTTGTATTGTTGTATTTGTTGTAGGGAAGCCACTACCTAGTAAGATAAATATACCTTGGTACTAGGCTTTAGGGAACATTTAGCCTTATTACGAATGTCGTTGTCACACACCGACGACGATAATATTGTAATAGATTAAAAAAAAAAACAATCAGAAAATTGTTTTCTTTAATCATTTTAGAACACACGACATTTGCAGTGATGCAAACTGATGCATTTCCGAACGTACTGAGCATCAGATATAGCTCATTGATGCATTTCCGAACAAGCCCATAATTTCGACGTCACATTTTTTTACAAAATTCCTAAATAAAAATATAGTCATGATAAATGTTGTTGTCGACGCAAAACGTCGTCGTATTGTGTCGACAATGCCAAGTAGAATAGGGTTGATTATCACGTCGAATACTGTGTTTAACAGCAGTGGAGAAATGAAATAACACATCGATGACGTACTCCTGTGTTTACACTTATGTAAGTCCCGAATTACATTAAGTAACTTTTTTCGCAGCAATCTTTATCGTTTCTTCTTTAATATTGCATTTGTGTTTATATCGTGCATTCATTTCATTGCAATAATTTGTATGGATGTGAACATTTGTTTACAATGTTAAAATTAAAACTACGAATGAGAGGACAAAACTGGTTTCAAGAGTACAGGCATATGTGTACCCTCTCTCCCCTCTCGCCTACTAATGAGGAATTGCAGCGACAAAAGTTGGATAATGTAACTCAGTTCGTACACAAATTTGCATGTTAAATCTCGCTATAAACTTTTTTTTTTATAATAGACATAAAATCGCATTGCTATCGGAACACCCTTTAATTTTTATATTTGTTATTATAGCGGCCATAGCAACACAATTTCTGTGATATTTTAAAGAGTCTATCTGTTACGGTTCCAAAGATAGAGGGCTCTTTTTAATTTTATAAGTTTTAGATAGAAGCATGTACGAGTCGTTGTTAAAGAACGTGTCGACAAAAAAATGTCACTTTAACACAACGAGGACTTTAAAGCTCCTTAGAAAATATCAAATTCCTGTCAATTTACTGTCACAATTGTTAATGGTAACATTCTATTATACCGTCGACGTCATTATTGTCGACAGCGACTTTTATAATGGTAGAATTATACCCCTTTTTAATATATTCTACCAAAACTTTGCACACACAATAAATTATACTGACAAAATGAAAGAGCTAGGCCACGCCCATATAAAATAATAATGGGTTTAAAATACCTATTTATATTCAACCGATTCCATTGAAACTTTGCACATTCTTTTATTTGTTCTAACAACAGATTATAATAAGAGAAATGGGCGGAGCCACTCCCATACAATATAAGTGTGTTTTTTAAGTACTCTTTTTCTACGATCTTTGTTTTTACTGGAAAAAATTATGGTTACAAAAGTACGCTCACATAAATTCTACACTTTTTTTAGTTTTTTTTTATTAATAACTAATAAAAGCTTTATAAAAAACTTTGCGTTTTTTCTTGTTTTCATAATATGTAGTTTATTATTAAAAATATTTAAAATAAAAAACCCCAAAACGAGTTTTTTCTGTAATTTTTTTTTCAACTTGATCTGTTTAAAAATCGTTAATATATAATTTCTTTATAAACAATTTTATATGAAGTATAATAAAGAGTAAAAAGTATAAAAAACTATTATTTTTTATTTTGTTTTTTAAGTTTTATCAAGCAAATTATTCGGAAGATCTAACCGTACAACGGTTTTTAATTAATTTTCTCTTTTTTTTAATAACAAAAAAATTAAAATATAAAAAATTAATAAATTTATTTTTTAATAATAAGTTAAAAGGAAGTTTCTCCAGGATACTCACTTATAAGTAATTTCTTTGTTACCAAATAATTCTCGTTTTGTTCGCAATTTTCCTTATTCGAAGATGAATTCGAATTTGACGTCAAATGGCCAACTGTATTATTTTTGCTATTTGCAGAGTTTAATTGCTTTATAGTAGCTGCATGTAGATTTTTCAAACCTGTTTGATATGATGTGTGAGTAGGAGGAGTTAGTGATTCTGCATGACTATTGAATAAAGTAGAAGAGATTCTATCTAAGTCTTGGGTTGCAGCACGTTTACGTGCATTGTTAAGTATAACAAATGGATTATTAGCTAAACGATTTGTTGTTACTGATGGTATATGATTGGAAATACTACTAATACTACTACTGCTAGTTGGACTGGTACTATTGCTTTTATTGCTAGAGTTGCTGGTGCTGGTGCTGGTGCTGGTACTGGTGTTGCTGTTAGCCGGAGATGTTGATTTAAGAATAGCTAAGGTTTGTGTACTAGTGGAGTCATCATTGGTATGGCTTACATTCTTTGTAGCCTCATCAATTTCGTCAAATGTATCTGTATCTGTGGCTGTTGTATTTGAATCAATTGTTGCTTCAGGTCTATTACCATCCAAACAGTATAATAAACTGGAGCTAAGTTGATTTTCATCTAGTTCTTCGATTTCATGCGAACTATCGAAGTCATCTGAATGGCTGGTGAATGATGTGTCCTCTGGTGGGGCGGTTAAAACACTGCGCTTAAGTAAATATACTCTGGAAATACATAAAGAGGTTCTTTCGAAAATTTATTATTTTAAAGGCAAGACAAGGTCTTAGCAGGATGCACTTAACATGTAAATATATGCAGCAGATAAAGGAGAGAATTTTCATAATCTTGTTAATAATTTTATATTGTCTGTCAAAATTCATATAATACAAATGATTTTCTGTTAAGTGAGTTCACAACAAATTTTATATGCATTTTTTTTCTAAAAACATGAATTTTTATAGAACTAATAATTCCTTTTCCTAATATTACCACCTTTTTTTATATAAATAATTGCACCCTTATGTTATAGAATTTGGACGTTTCATTTGGGTGATAAAATGATTTTTTTTTTTAAATAACAATACTTTGATTTATAATATTATTTTGCCTTTTTATGAAATAAGCATTTACTAGGATAGCGATTTTAAAAATATTAAAATTGACAGCTCTTTATAAAAGTAATGCGATTCGAATAATACTAACGATTTTCAACGCAGTGTGACATGTGTACAAGGCGATATTTAGTTCTTCCCAGCGATGGAAAAAAATCGATAAAGCCCAAAATAGATTGTTTCGATATTACAAACGACTTAGATTAAAAGTTAAAAAATACAATTAAAAAATCGGCAACTAATGAAACCTTTTTTAAATATGTGAACTATTGCCGAAACAGACTTAATCCGAACAATTTTAATTTTCTACATGCTCATTATCAAATATATTACCGGCAAATAAGTTGGTGAAAGATTATCTGTCAAAATAAATAAATAATTATTACAAATATCAACGCTTTAAATCGAGTTTTATGAAATATGTATATCGGCATTTCGATTAATCGACATTCTTGCCCAACAACACATCGGAAGCCAACCTAATGTGACAAATTTTCTAATTAACACTCCTGCAGGTTATAATTTATAGAACTCCAAATGGTTAAATGTACTCATAATAGATAGAAACTTGTTTCCCTTCTTTACAAACCTGCTTTCCTGATATTTTTTCTTCTATCACTCGTATTGTGTATAAAAAATTGATTAATATAGATAGAAAGAATCTTTTTGATGAAAAATCAATGTTAATTTCATAATATAAAGACAAATTTACTTACTTAAAATGATCCGTTAGAGCATCTGTGTCTGTGTTAGTTAGATTACGCTCCTGCTTGTTAAAATCCTTTGGTCCATGGCTTTCAAAGTTTGTTTGAGAATCTGAATCCGAACTCAGACCTAAGGCGACCGCATGCTGGTGTACAAAGCTTTGATTAGCTTGCAGTAACTGTTGACGCTTAAAGATGTCCGAAAAGCCACCTAAAGAGGTAGCATCCTCATTAATAATTTCCGGTTGTGGAGGTGCAGTAATATTTTGTATATCTAATGTAGAAGAATGCAAAGTAGTCATGCCCAAACTAGAGCTTTCATTGCCTTCGTCTTCATCTTCGTTATTATTATCGTTATCCCCATCAGCATGTTCATTGTTGTCTTTAATTTCTTCCTGGCCGTGTTTAGTCTGTACGTGAAAATCAGAAAAATCTGTTCTATTCATAGTTTGGTTTTGATCAGTAGAATTGGCGTTGGTTGCCAAGACCATAACAGGTTTACGGGAACGGGGTGTCATAATGGACTCCTAAAATAAAGTAATAAATTAAAAAATAATTATAATTCATTTCATTTCCTTTTTTATAATGTTATTTTACATTTATTGTAATTCATTTATTAAAAATTTTTTATAACAAAAGTTTACCTGCATAGATTTGGGCATTCTTTGGGTTGATTTTGTTATAGGTGACATAGATCTGCGGCCCAGTGGTAATGATGGTGTGCTAGTTACTAAATCTAAATTACGTTGATATAAGCCGCTTTGTTGCAGCAACAATTGCTGATATGCTGCCGGTCCTCCGGCAAAAGAGTTTGTCATCTCTGAGACGTTGGTACTATTACTACAACCAGGTCTAATTCTGCCAGCGGCTAAATGACATATTTCTTCTCTAAACATATCCTCAACTTCATGGTCTTCACCTACACCTTCACATTCGGTTTCAGTTTCTGAATCACACTCTTCTTCATCATCAATATCATTATCATCCATGTCTTGCAATAACGGAGCATTGCCATTTCGTATAGCTGGAACAAAACTACCTTCGGCTTGTTGATAAATCTGGGAATCGTCACTAGAACGTCGCCTTAAGGTTGATGAGACCGTACGCACTAAACGTTTTGTAGAATCGGGAGTGCTAAATGGAAATTTCAAATTGCCCATACTGACACCTTTCATCAACTTGCGCGTCAGAGAACATCCAGTCAGGTATTTCGCTTTGGGCGTAATCATTTCATAACCACCTTGTCCGTGAGCCTTACTTAAGTTAGAAGTATCGCAAATGCTGTGCGATATACTTAGATTTGGCTCTGACTTGTAACGAGATTTGAAATCATTTGAGTTTGATGGTTTAAGTGGTGTCGAAGGATTGGAAATGTATTCAGTATCGATAAGATGAGAATCATCCCAAGCCACTGATTTTTTGTCAAGGCCACCCTCGCCAGCTGCTAAAAGCTTAGCCGTATCCGATATTAAATTTAAACAATTGGGATCCAAATATTGGCCCAAACCCGATGACAATGACGATGAGGGTGTAGATTTTATGGAAGTGTTAATAAGATATTGTAAATCCGAAGACGTTTGACGACTAACGGGTGCAGATACAGATTTAGTTTTACAAACAAATCCATCATTATTACCGTGACAACTGTTGCCTAGATGATTATGATCCACAATCGTGTTACAACTAGAAGTTGATGATAATAAAGGTTCGCGTTCACCACCATTCAATATTAAATTCGAGGATGATGCCCTTACACTTTCGTTATAATGCTGATTAATTAGTAAAGAAGTTGAGGAAATAGATTTTTGCAAAGGATGCGATTTAATATTATATGGTGCATGACTGTTAGGATTTGAAATGGTGACAGTTAGCATAGATGTTGAGGATGATGTAGATGTAGATGAAGTTAAAGACGTTGTTGTCATTGAAGATTGTGTGACAAATGTTTGAGGATTAGGACTATGAAATAAAATTCTTTGTTTATGCGGTTTCATGCTGGAGTTATTTGGCGTCTAGAGTAATTGTTTTTTTTTTTTTATTGAAAGTTTAACAAGAAAGTAAAAAACATTAATTTTTAATTCCAATACATGCTTCATCGATTTACATTTAAAAAGATATACAATATATATATATATATATATATAAAGGAAACTTACTTCTAATATCACTGAAGGTATTTGCTGACGTTTTGGTGTCCTTGACATAATACCCTTGTGGAATATATGTTTTTTAATTGAATCGCTTAAAGATTTAGCTGAACGAGAAGTTTCTGGATTTTTAACACGTTTCATTGCTTGCAATTGTAAAGGAGTACCTTTAAAAAGGCAAGAAAAAAATACAAATATCTGTTAAAGATACCTTATACTTTCCACAAATTATTTTCTAACATGTTTAATATCTTTATGCATTTATATAATAAAACCTTACCTTGACCATTTTGTTTATTAAATTGTTTTATCAATCTTCGTTTCTTGGAGGATTCCGGCAAGGATTGAATGTGAGCATATAGTTGAGCCAATTCGGTATCGGTTGTATTAGTATTGTGAGCAGCTGCTGTTTTCTCGCGGTCCACAAATGTATATACAGTATTTACAGTTGATATATCCGATATGGAATCATCCAAAGTCATTTCCGGCGACATGGTCTTTTTACGTTTACGTTCTAAGAAATAAGCCCTGATATCCGTGGCCAACTTTGGGGGCACTAAAAATATATCTTGGCCTTTTATTATCATAAACGAAATAATGCTAGACATTGTCTTGGCCAAATAGTGCAAAGCTTCGGGCGGTAAATTACGTGGACATATAAGATGTGGTGCAAATAATGTGGCCAAATTATCTGGGCCCATTTTATTAATATAATGTTTTCTGGCTACAGCATGTAACATTTCGATAATATTTTGTAATAATTGTCGATTTTCATCGGGCAATAATAATAATAATAATTGTATAGAATTTAAAATATGTAATTCTTTTTTAAAGCGTTCTGCTCTGTGGGCAGATGTTGATTTTTCTTGATTAGGTTTATCATCGATGTGACTATTAATGCCCATACACAATGGTGCTATTTGTAGGTGAGCTGGATAATGGGCATCAGTCAGTAGAGGTTCAGGTAACTCAGCTAAGTAACCTTTAAATACGGTAGCACAGTCATGAGCAGAGTAACCCGCAGATTCTAAATCTAAGGGTTTATCATTTTGTATTTGAGATCGCAATTCGTTTTGCCTAGAAGTTGAGCCAGTTTTACGAAATATTCCTTCTTGTTGTAAATCTAAATTTTTAAATTTAAAACATTGGCAACAACTTGATATAACATCAAATAACTTACTTTTTTCTAACATTAAAAATTCCTTTATTTCCTGCAAATGAAACAGAAAACCTTGATCGATTTGCTGATTTAAACCTTCAGTTGGACTGCCATTACAATTGCTATTGGCACAATTACCATTCTTATTACTAACAGAAGCACATCCTGCTGAACCTGTTGCCAAAGCAGCAGCCATAACACCATGTTTGTGTTTTTTGCTTAAGCGATTCCATTTCTTTAACTTGCCCTTATCTTCATACACAATTTCATGGCACGGTAAATCGAATCTAGGCGAGATAAAATGCAAATGCTAAATTATAAATGCCATTCAAATATCGTATTAAAGTACACAAAACCTACTCATCCGTATTTAAATCCAACGCAAAGGATAAGTGCATGCGCACCAATGTTTTAAATTTCTCATAATTACATTTACGCATGCGTGCAACGATTTCGGCATCTCGTAATTCCGTAAAATTTAAGGATTCTAAATCCATATTTGTTTTGGATTTATCAAACAAAAAGCACATAAATTCCCACCTGAGGGGAACACAATACAATTCCTAATTATTCGTTCACACACACTCTCGCACTCACACAAAGGACAATAAATGTCAAACATTCATATTAAATTTTTTTCTTTCGCAGAAATAAGTTTCATTTTCTTTTTGTGTCAACTAATTGTTTTAGTTAATTAACCACGAAAACGAAAATTCCATTTATGGAATTGATTAAACGATATTTTAGAGTTTCTTTCGTACTTTTTTTATTCACTTAATTGATGGTTTCTTGAAAAACCGCTGACTTTTGAAAAAATAATAAAACCTGCGTCTCAATAGCTCTCAAACTGTATTAGAAAAAGAGTGCTGCCAGATGCAATTAAGACACTAATAATACATGCTATAAATATTCGGTCGGACAATTGCTTAAACGTAAATAGTTTTTTGAAACACATTGCAATAATATCCAAGTTTTGTAACCTAAATTCAATTAAACAAATAAAATTGAAAACTATAAAAGTAATAAACGAAATTAGGAACAACAGATTAAGTCAGTATCTAACATCACTATGGTGATAGGTATAAGAATCGAAACTACACTCTTGTTTAATTGCAATTACATAATATATAATTCGCCTGTTCGCTTCTTTTAATATGTTGTTTTTTTTTACCACACAACAAACACACGAACAAAACGTGGCCAGAATAAGGAACATAAATATTTAATTTCCTCTTGTGTGGATAAAATATATCTGAACCCAAGGTATATCTTACTAAGTGGTGTCATGGCACAATAAACAAGGTAGACTCGCGGCGAAAAAAGAGTACAACTCTGTAATAAAAATACGTACATTTTGTTTTTGAATAAATCATTTTTGGCTGTCAAAATAAAAAATGTTAGTACATTTTGACACTGGAAGATGGAGACAACAAATAGTCAGCTGAGCTCTCGAATTTACCTGTTCTGAATTCGCCTTGGTAGTGTCGTCCGCCCAGCTGATTTAGTAGTTCGAAATGTCAAAAGTTGTACGTGTTCAGAAATTTTATAGTGTAGAAGTGGTAAAGCAATAAAACACATACACGTCTTCTCAATTTTCTTCTATGTTTTTTGACATTTCGAACCACAGATTACTAACCAGATTACCCACTTGTGACGTTTAAAAAAGTACATTATCATACGTGCTAATAGCTTTCGATAGAGTGAATAAAAAAATAACTAATAATATTCATCGCAATGAGTTAACAGAAACAGCTATACATAGCCATTTCAAACATATGTTATCGATGAAGTAAACAAAAAAATTTAAATTGAATTGTAGCAAAAATTATATTTTTGTAAAAAAAGTTAAAAGTATATAAATTTCCGTGAAGTTAAGAACTTAAAATTTATAAAAATATGTTGCGGTGGTTCCAAAGTGCTATTAAAAGCTAAAAAAATACAACATGTGCATAAGGTTGTTACAAAAATTGGCAATCAAAATTTTCCTAGTGGTATTTGTTCAAGAAGTCTCAATTCAACAGAATTCAGGAACAAATTGAACACAAATGCTGTTGGAAATGAAGAAGTCCTGGCTAAATTATTAGAGGTCTTATGATAAACAACTTTAAATATGTATGGGACTTCGTAAGAATTGTGCAATATATGTAGATGCTTATATGCATTACATGAATGGTTGTCCGGCGAAGTGCACGTTAGCTTCATGTACAAAGTTGCAAAGAAATGTTTTTGTATATTATGGTGGAAACTTAATAGATAATATATACATGTATATATTTTACAAATATATAAATAAATATATTTATCTAGTGAATTTGGATGTATTCGTATCGATTTAACAATTGCTCGTTTCAGTTAATGGATTCGGTGGAAAGTTTTAATATATACGTGAGCCAAGCAATGATCCACATGCTTTTATCATTCATTGCTCTTATTAATCAGCCGCGATTGCCTTATGATATAAATGCGTATTTCTCGATAAAAATAAGGGTAAGCAAAACAATTTCAATACCCTGTGATATAAATACAACTTCTAATAAATTGCATTTTCATTGAAGGTAAATTGGGCACAAACAAGCTATGAAATGAAAACGATACGTTGTTTTATGAAAAAGCCAGAAACGAAAACGAATTGCAAGCAATAAATGGCAAATGGATCGGTTAACATTTCAATCGCTCCAATGGGTTGTCATGTTGCACCACTTGAAAATACTACGCCTATGAAGCCCAAGTTAAAATCTTAATCATAATTATTAAATATCTTCAAGTAAAAAAAAATTTTTGCTTTATTTGAATTTAAATAAAAGAATTTATTTTTGGTTTGAATATTTATTCGTTAAAGTTGTTTTATATAAAGTCATTCTTATAGATACATAAATTTATATATTTTTGCCTGACTCAACGCTATTAGAAAACTGCAATTAGAAAAATAAAAGTTACATATAAATATTAAAAAATTTAAAATTAAACTTGTAATATATTTTTTTACCTTGAGCTTGTAGTCAGGATTAGTAAAAAAAGACCTGCCAACTCAGGGAAATTATTCTTCGTATAGCAAAAACCTGTTTGAATATTAAAATTTTATTTAAATTATTAAAAAATGTAAAAAAAAATTGGCGGTCGTCCTTATTTTCCGAGTTACGGGCCTCTGAACTTTCCATATGGAACTATGATTTTACACTAAATTTTTGAACAAATTATGTCAATATGGGTATCATCATAAAGCTTTTGGAAATATCTATCAGGCGATGATAAATATTTAATCGACTTCAAAAGAAAAAAATTTTAAAATCGGTTTAGAAATGGCTGTGGTTACCTACATAAAATAAAGCAACATTCAGACGAGTAGATAACCTCCTTCTTTTTTGAAGTCGGTTAAATATAACAACAAATAAAACCCTCAAATCGAATACCTACACCGGCTTCGCTTACTAAAGGTTTTTTGCACAGCCGGCCATCGGCCGGGCGCAAGGATTTTCTCTTCTATGGTAAGACCAACACCGGCTTCGCTTACTAAAGATTTTGCACAGCCGGCCTTCGGCCGGGCGCAAGTATTTTCTCTTCTATGGTATGACCATCACCGGCTTCGCTTACTAAAGATTTCCAGCATTGCCGGCCTTCGGCCGGACACAAGAATCTTCTCCTCTGTGGTATGACCAATACCGGCTTCGCTTACTAAAATTTTCTTACGTACTATGCATAAATTAATGGGTTAAATTTTTTTAAAGTTTTAGCACCACCTGATAGATATTTTCAAAAGCTTTATATTGATACCCATATTCACACAATTTGTTCAAAAATGTAGTACACAATCACAATTTCATATGAAATGTTCAGAGGCATAATTTGCATATAAAATTTAACCATGTAAATTTAAAATTTAACCAAGTAAATACTTACTTCGTCGGATTACTCGGAAACTGATGAAGTTTTTCCCCTTTTGGGCAGCCCATTATGCATCGGCGACTCCTGAAATAGTAAAATAATTTAAATATAAACAAATTTATTTCAATAGAAAACCTTTGTTATACTTACATTTTTTCCTGTGGTTTGTTTCCTTTTATATATTTTTATTTGGCCGCCTGCGGATGGTTTTTCTTTATGTATTATTTTAGCCACAAATTATTTTAAAACATAATTTTTCACAGAAATTAAAATTTTTCAGCAATTTCACAAATTATTTTGTAAACAATAAAATGTCAAATTGCAGCTATAACCAGAAAGAGATAGTAATATAAGAAAATCATTAACTCTTGCTATCCCTTTCGAACGAAAGCTGTGAATTGGCAACACTCAAATTTTCGTGTCTTATCTGGTCTAATTTGTGTTTCGAACTACAAAGCAACAACAAAATGTCATGTTGTTCTTGTTTTGTTGTATTTGTTGTGGGACGCCACTACCTAGTAAAATAAATATACATTGTCTGAACCTATGTACTGTTTGAATCTAGACATAACGTTTGAATGCTTATAGTAAAGCGGATCGTAGTTGTATGTTTGAGCAACAGAAAACGTTTTTAAAATGAATGAAAAATAGCACATTGTCGTGTCAATTGTTGTCACAATGCTGTTTGAACATAACGTGACATCGAGAGCGATCATCTTCACAGGAAATTTTCATGTAGTCGCATGAAATTGTTCAATGGCTGGACATATTGATAGCTCGTCAAGACTTGTGCGTTACTAACTCTGGCAATAGGCGTTTATAAAACGCAAAGCTTTTTATACTAAAAATCCTTACAGGGGGGTTACTGCGTAATTCGATTCGAAAACAAAATCATTCGAATTTGTGACTTATAAATTGTGTTTCGAATCGAATTAGGCAGTAAAACCCCCTCTATGTTATGTTAAAAATACCCCAAAAGCTTATTAAATTTTGTATAATTCTACTTAAAATTTAGATATAAACCATTTCAGTACAAACTACTAATTATAAATTTGAATACGATTCTTATAAAGTTTATTTAATAAAGTAATGTGTATATAAAAGATATATATATGCATATTTTTGGTATAAAAACAATTAAAACTAATAGTTGTTTGTAATGAATATACTGGTTTTTTATGTGATCAATCAAATACAGTATATTTAACTTTAAACATTACATATCAGCGCAGTAATAAAATCGGTAAATTATTAAATATATAGACTTATTAAATACATATATATATATAGGTACTTCTTTTTTGACATATTTTTATTGTCTTTAAAGCAACTACCAATGATGATAGCAGTAACAAAAATAAAATAAAAATGTTGTATTCTTTCATATAAAACGAATCCAAAAATTTTTATTAGAAATTGAACCCTCTGTTCCACTACCAAATGTTTTCTTTTTCCGTTTATCGTTTTATAAACATATTTAAGGTTCCTTTAAATTGTTTAAAACAAATGCACAGCCCTGTGTTCCGTAAATCGAACACAGTTTGTATGATAATTTGTCGATAATGTCTCGATTTGCAATAATGATCGAATAAAAGTTTTAAAATGTTAAAAATACAAAAACATAAAAAAGAAAATTGTTAGTAAAAGCGAGAAAAATTTATTGAAAATTTAATAAAAACTTAAAAATGATTTTATTCCATTAAACTCATGCGGATTAAAAAACTAGCGAGTTTTTTTTTAATTTTTTAAAACAAAATACATATATTCTTTTTGTAAATCGATTCATTTTCAAAATACAAAATCGATTAATTTCTAAATCGAAAAAGTTACTCGGCTTCAGTTTGGAGAACAAAGACTATATTTACAAGTTCATTTAATTTATTTGAACCGCAGTCCATATTCTGGAATTCTTGTAGCTAAATGAGATTTAAAACTAAAACTTACAAAGTATGTAAGATATTTGCAGAATAGGGCTGCAGTATCAGTAGAAGCAAAAGAGCTCAGTGTTAATAAAAATTTCATCAATCTGCAAAATGTTGTTAAAAGAAAGAAAAGCGCTGCTCGATTAATACAGGGATTCATTTTAAAAGCGAAAATGTCCTCGGTTTCGGTAACCGAGGCGAATTATTACGAATTCAAATAGGAAATATTTTCTTTTAAATTTGATCATAATTTTATGTTTCTTAGAAAAAAAAATAATAACTTTAAAAATAGATATGAAATTTCGAATTTTTCGTTTTCTATTTTACATATTTATCACATAATCTAAAATGGATTTTTTTTTTTTTTTGCTTAACATTAACACATTGTTTTATGATATAACGCATGGTTTCCCTTTTTTTGTTTGTTTCTTCTCCTTTTTCTGGCGATCAAATAAAGCTAAATTACGTACAGGTGTAGAACACATGTTATCAGTCGCAATTATTTCAAAATCAGGCTGTGTGTTGCTAGTATTTGAATTAAAATAAAAAGGTGGATTGTTGTAGTTGTACGTATTAGATGAAAAATATGCATCGCTTGTATACGAGGAAGTTGAAACATTTGATTTCGAAGTTATGTTCGAAGAATTATTTATTGAAGTTGAACTAATTTGTTTTGGTATGACGTTTGATGATGATGATGATGATGATGGAGCTAAATAATTTACATTATTGCCAGACTTAGCAGAAAATGTGTTAAAATCTTCTCTTAATACTGGATAGACATTAGCTTTGGGTTTATCATCTGTACGATTTAACGTAATTGTATTTGTCATATAACTGCTGCTGGTAGTGTATAAAGATTTTTCTTTTGATACTAGATTTATCCTTTCACTTGTGTGCAAAGGTTTTTGTTGTTGTTGGTTTTTATTAGCAACTTTCGGAGCGGTTAAAAGTGGTTTTGTAATATTTGCTGACTTAATAGTTTCGTCTTTCAAATTATCAACTACAATAGATGCATCAGCAGCAGCCCAAGGTGTAAACGTTTTACCTAATTCATCTTTACTTTTAGTTGACTTCGAACAAATAATATCACTTGAATTTGCTGAAATACTGAAAGTTGGTTCACAGTAATTTAAAGGCTGCAAACATACTAATGTATCTCTATCGTATTTTAAAGTATCAACTGCAGCAGCAGCTGCTGTAAATGTCTTATTAAATGCATCTCTACTTTTAATTGAATGCGAACTTGTATTGTCACTAGAAGTTGCATAAATTCCAGGTGTATGGTCAACAATCTTAGGGGGCTTCTTTGTTGCACCGGTCGCATTAGAAGAGTTAACTTTAGCAGCAATAGTTTCTCCCAACTTATCTTCTTCCCTAGTAGAGGGTAAATTATTTTTTCCGTCTATAACTTTGCTACCGATTGCAGAGCTACTCTGTTCATTTTCATTTGCTTTTGAAATGTGAATACTTTGATAAGCCACAGCAGCATTATTATTATTTGAAACCGTAGTGTTTAGATTCTTAAAGCATGATAGATTCTTATTGATCTTATTGATATTGCTGAAAGTTGGCTCATAGTAATTTAAAGGCTGCAAACATACTAATGTATCTCTATCGTATTTTAAAGTATCAACTGCAGCAGCAGCTGCTGTAAATGTCTTATTAAATGCATCTCTACTTTTAATTGAATGCGAACTTGTATTGTCACTAGAAGTTGCATAAATTCCAGGTGTATGGTCAACAATCTTAGGGGCCTTCTTTGTTGCACCGGTCGCATTAGAAGAGTTAACTTTAGCAGCAATAGTTTCTCCCAACTTATCTTCTTCCCTAGTAGAGGGTAAATTATTTTTTCCGTCTATAACTTTGCTACCGATTGCAGCGCTACTCTGTTCATTTTCATTTGCTTTTGAAATGTGAATACTTTGATAAGCCACAGCAGCATTATTATTATTTGAAACCGTAGTGTTTAGATTCTTAAAGCATGATAGATTCTTATTGATCTTATTATTGCTGAAAGTTGGCTCACAGTAATTTAAAGGCTGCAAACATACTAATGTATCTCTATCGTATTTTAAAGTATCAACTGCAGCAGCAGCTGCTGTAAATGTCTTATTAAATGCATCTCTACTTTTAATTGAATGCGAACTTGTATTGTCACTAGAAGTTGCATAAATTCCAGGTGTATGGTCAACAATCTTAGGGGCCTTCTTTGTTGCACCGGTCGCATTAGAAGAGTTAACTTTAGCAGCAATAGTTTCTCCCAACTTATCTTCTTCCCTAGTAGAGGGTAAATTATTTTTTCCGTCTATAACTTTGCTACCGATTGCAGAGCTACTCTGTTCATTTTCATTTGCTTTTGAAATGTGAATACTTTGATAAGCCACGGCAGCATTATCATTATTTGAAACCGTAGTGTATAGATTCTTAAAGCATGATAGATTCTTATTGATCTTATTATTGCTGAAAGTTGGCTCACAGTAATTTAAAGGCTGCAAACATACTAACGTATCTCTATTGTATTTTAGAGTATCAGCTGATTGTGCCTTAGTAAATGCACCACTACTTTCAGCTGATTTAGAACCATCATTGTCTCTTGTATATGAGGAATTACCATGTATATTAGTAGCAATCTTAGGCACTTTCTTTGTAGCGCTAGTCGAATTAGAAGAGCTATTTTTAGCAGAAATATTTTCACTAAAATCATCTTTTATAGAAGAGGATAAACTATTTACTTCAACTATAGCAGCAGAGTCACTATGCTTAGTTGCTTTTGAAATGTGAGTAATTTGATATGCTTCAGCAGCATTATTATGGCTTAAAGCTGTAGTGCTCAAAGTTGGCTCAGTGTAATTTAAAGGCTGCGGAACTGCGGCTAATGTGTCATTTTTAGCTTTTAAAGTATCAACTGCTTTAGCAGCTGTAAGTGCCTTTCTAAATGCATCTTTACTTTCAGTTAACTTCGAAATATAGCTCTGTTTATTTGCTTTTGAAATGCGAGTACTTCTTTGTTGAGCCACAGCAGCATTATTATTGTTGCTTGAAACCGTAGGAATGGTGTTTACATTCGCATTATTGCCAAATAATAAATTCGTATTATTGCTCATAGTAGAATTATAAAAATATAATGGCTGCATTAACGCTAATGAATTGAAATTTTGCATTTGTTGGGTTATATAAGGGTTATGCACTAGACCTGGCCTATAAGCAGATGTTGTAGAAACATTAAAAAAAGGATTATTGTTATAATTTAACAGTTTTTGGATTTGTTGTAAGTTATAATATAAATGCAGCTGTTGTTGCAGTAGTAAAAGTTGGTCATTCGTATAAGGTGCAGGTGGTGTTTTTTGTGTTGACATTTTGGGGACTTGTGGCAACTCATTGAATATTGCATCCGTATTGTATTTGTCTAGATTTTGTTTTTTCTCTCCACCTCTGCTACGTTCGTTTAAGATTTTACATTCATTTTCTGCAACACCATTCTTAGCTTGTCGCACTTCATAGCCTTAAAAAGTAAAATAATTTTTGAAATAAAAAATAACATTAAAAATAAAAAAGTATGTATTTATATGAAGGGTGTTTCAGGTAAAGTTTCTACATGATTTGCAGGTAACATAAAGGGACCAACATAATGAACCCAAGTGAGCTGCCTGCCTAACCTAACCTAACATACCACATTATAATGGCAAATATTTTGTCATACAAAAGTATTCTCGGGATTTTTGCCACTATATAGTGTTTATGCTTATATAGGGGTGTCCAAATACAAGTACCTCTCCAAGCCTTATGTAATATTGATACTGAAAGATTTTCATACAAAATATAAATCACTCAAAATATTAAAAACCAGTTACTATCAACAGCTTCGTTAAGTGTAAACGGGAAGTCAAGTTTTCGAAAGAATCAGTGAATATAAAACCTCACGAATTTTTTTCTTTGCGACTATTTGATGAATAGAGTCGTATGAGATCAAACCAACATGTTCGTAAAACTAAAACAGAATCTGTACCTTGCAGTAATATTAGTCCCGTATTACATTATGCAACTTTTGTCGCTGCAATCCTTCTCGTTTCTTCTTTAATATTGCATTTGTGTTTATATCGTGCAATTTTTATTCTAGCAATTTATATGAATGCCTGTATACATTTATTTCAATTTTACACTTCAAAATTAAAACTACGAATGAGAGTACAAAAGGAATGTATCGCCATTTTTAATTTTTTAATTCCGTTGAGTAGATTTTTTTTTTATTTACAACTTGAAACCAAGGCGAATTAATACTAGGTAAATGCACGGGCGAATTCGCTTCTTTTTAAAGTATAAAACTCCATAAACAAAAAAAAAAATAGTTAACATTTTAAAAAATAAAAATAAAAAAGGCGAATTCGCATTGGAATCTGGTGTAAACAAATTTATAGGGTGATTTGTAAATCCGATGGCATTGTCTTTAAAATATAAAAAAGTGAATTGTATAATACATTTTAAAAGAGAATTCAATTTCTATTATTATTTCCTACCAATGTGAAGAGTTCATGAAAACATTAATATACTTATGAATAAATCGCCACTTATTTAAACATTTACCATTTTTAAACTTTTCAATATTATTAAAATTGATTGCATCCGAAGCAGTTGCATCAGCTTTAGCATTTTCATAGCAAACCTTGCCGACCTCGCCGACCTCGCCGACCTCGCCGCCCTCTTTCTTGTCCTCATCTTTAATATCCACATCTTTTTTAACATCATTTTCCTTATTCGTCTTTTCATTAATATTAAAATTGTTTCTTCTTCTATTTTGACCTCGTCGACGATTTTTCTTTGATATTTCAATAAGTTTTTCCTCATCTTTAATATCTAAAGTAGGAGCTTGCATTGTTCTTTTTAATTCAAATAATTTTTGTTGCGACATAACAAGATTTTCAGTTGATTGTGGCTTTAGATCTTCTCTTAAAGAGCCATTAACGCCAATGAAAGTATTATGGCGTTGACATTGTTTAATGATGTATTTAAAATCACTATTTAAACTCAATGTTTTTGGATTGCCAATTAATATTAAAAATGATTTGGGACGTGATATCGTAACATTCAAGCGCTAAAAATATATAATAATAAGAAAAAAAAAAGAAAATAAGAATTTCATTATTACTTACTCTTGGATCATCCAAAAAACCCAAATTGTCGGTGCCCGAACGCACAAAAGAGACAATTATTATATTTTTTTCTTTGCCCTGAAACGTTTCCACTGAACCAGTTTCAATATTAAACCATTTGCGTAAATTAAGCTCTTCTCGAATACGAGTATATTGTTTCTTATATGGCGATATAATGCCTATATCGCTTTCGTTCACGGGCTCGCCATTAATGCCAAAGTACATGAGATCCTTGACGTAGTCCATTACAACATCTAACTCCATAAGATTGTACATGCTAAAAACACATAAATTAAATTTTATATTTAATACTAGCTTCACTCGGTTGCTTCTCTATCTAAATCGTCATTCAATAAAACAAAGATTATGATATGCAATATTTTATAATTGGTTTGTATTAGGGTACCCCTACCTTCTCCCTCGCTCGTTTTTGCTTGGTTATCCTTTTAAAAATTCTTTAAGCTTTAATATAAAATTTATTGTATATTCTGTATCACCTCTTATCCCCTTATTTAGCATAGTTAAAAAATCTTTCTATTATTTTATATTTCTTAACCAGTTATTTTAATTTTATTTGCTTTTTTTTTTTAATTGCTTACCTGTGCGATAGATTATCCGATTTAGAAGGTTCATATATCGCATGAAATAAAATCGGATATTGCTTATTACGCGATTTGTGCCAAACTTCACACAACGAAACATTTTCTGAAGTACAAATAGATTTATTTTTGTTAAGATTAAAATAAACAAAATAAATATGTAAATGGTGTCCCAAAATTAAAGCCAATCGGGCAAATGACCTTTAGAGATATGAGTAATTATTCTTAGTTCAAATATTTTGAAGACACAATAAATAATAAATGATCAAAAAAATGTTTGTGCAACAATTATATTTCAATTTGCTTTTTAAAAAAATAAAAAAATAACAAAACGTGTAGAAGTTTTGCATGATAGAGAGAAGCACTCAATTTTTCGATTTTTATCTATACAAATTTTCTAGACAAATCGCTCGCTGGGACACCCTTTAGAAATAGCATAAATATTTACCCGGCTTAGCGCATGCTTCCAAAGTGTGACTGTAAAATAAACCACTATATAGATTAACAATTGCCGGATGAGAACGATAGTTTCGAAACAAACGTGTTTGTATGGTCCGATCGTAGTCTCCAGTATCAACATCAACACGATAACAATCACGCGCTAACAAACGATCCATCAACGAAACATCCAGACCCAATTCTTTGGCTCGTTTCGATTGTAATATCGGTCCCAATTGTTTGTGATCGCCGGATATAATTAAACATGATTTGGGTGTTAAAACTGTTGTTATTGCCATTAAAGCTTCGACCTCTGTTGAAGCGGCTACTTCGTCGATAAATAAATGTGTGTACAATGTAGCACCATTTTCTCTACGACCAAATTTACCCGTAGCTAATTTGGCCACAATAGACAGTGTACAAATCACAACACGATATTCATGTAATATCTCTACATCTGGATAAAATTGGCCATTGTACATATTGGAATTCTCCAGCAATTCGTCATCAATTGTATCAGTGCGAATTTCACTTGAACGTGAATAAATGCGTACCATAGCACGCTTTATATCCAGCTGATTTAAATATTTGCACAATCTCAATGCTACTTCATCGCATGCACTATTCGAGGACGCAGTAACTAATATTTTGGTATCAGGTTTTCGTAAAATTTGTAAAATACTCTCGACTAAAGTGGTGGTTTTGCCCGTACCTAAGCAAAGCAATATGAAATTTAAATAAAAATTAAACATGTTACAAGACTTAAAAAAGGCTGTCTTGACTAAAAATAAAACGATACCACTAAATACTTACAAAAGAAACAAAGTTATGCACAAAAACGATTTTCTATATTCACTTTTTATCTACACACTCTTCTAAAAGTAATGATCACTATCAGACAAGTTACTGCGATATGTCAAAAATGGCATGTGTGCTCAAAAAGTATGATAGTGCGGATTAGAAGTGTATGTGTATGTATATGACGGACTTTTTGACAAGTCTAAAATATTTGATAATCTTTTGAAAAATATCATAAACTATTTTTCTCCATGCGATCAGCGTTGCAAAATCTTCTTGTTGTATAAAAGTGAGGCATCGACAAAGCCATTTTGAAACGAATTTTTGAATAGTACAGAATTCTGTCAGATTTTTTGTAAATAAAGGGTACAAACGATTGTGTAGGATAGTGAATAATGGCCTTAACTGATACCTACTTGGTATACACATTTAAGTATCGGTACCAAAAATAGTTATTACTTTTAAAAGGAAAATATCGCATTACAATTTGTATTAACTCGTAACGTTTTATCTTTAGTCTTAAATTAAAAAAAAATGTATTTATTTAAAACCAAATACGATATTCAAACCAATACTCAAATTAAAATAATTTGAATTTTAATTTTATTTGAACTATTTAAAATGAATAAATTATTTATTTAGACTTAAGTTCTTTATTATAAAGAGATACAGAAAAATTAGAAATGTAATGCATTTTCTGGATCGCTACATCCGTCGTCATATATCTATCTACAAGGTAGTTTCAAATAATTTCCTAATTATGCAAACTTATCAAAGAAAATAGGATATGAGAAATTTAAATTTTTATATTATATTTCATAGGTGATAGATCTTTTTTTTTTTAAATTGTTTTACGCTCTTAATCTAATTTTTCTTTATTTCTTTATAATAAAAAACTTAAGCCTAAATAATTAATTAATTCAAAATCAAAATATTTAAAACCACTTCCATACCTGGTGGACCAAATATAATATAAGTGGCATCAATGCGTGGGCCTTCAGCTATATTACGCACCGCTTGGAATTGTTCGGAGTTAATATCTTTATTATATAAATTTAAACTAAATCAACGAAAATGAACAAATGTTGAACTTTAATGAATTTGTAGCTTTACAATAATACCTCCTTACCTGATACTCGACATTGGCATTGGAATTATTTTAGTTGGAAATAAAAAATTCTTTAAAAATTCCATATTAGTCGACAATATTTCCAGTGAACGATACTGATAACGAAAATTAAGACGAGATGGTCTGCATATAACTGTATATGAATCATGTATATTGATTTTTTGATCACATTTAAAACTAATACGCCCTGTATTGACAGCCTGTATAAGGCCTACAAACATATTCTCCATAAGTCTGATATCGGATTTATTTTGCATCATTAACTTCGATACTTCTTCAGTCTTTGTAAAGATATCAGTACGTGTCGTTAGTATAACCTCATCATAAATTGTTAATATATTCTCCAGAAATAGACGTTGTTGGGGTTTCAGCTGTAATATATGTAAGTTCATGATTATATATGGACTCACAAACAAACTTCATTACTAAGAATATGGTATTTTTTTTTTTAATTTTTATACCTGAAAACTATACTCATCACCATAACTGCGTAATTTTATATTTTTTTGCTTTAGACTAAGATATTCCCGTATTGTGTCCATATCTTCTATTTGCAAAAGTATATTCAATGAAGCTGCTATCGTTTGGGGTTGTAAGTTCTTGCCATTGCGTACATAATCTCGGAATTCATTGGATGTTTGCATTAGATTTTTATAATAAAAATCATCTTTTAAGGCTTCCTGTATTTCTTTCGGTGGAATATAATCCGCTAATTGAAATTTTGGTTTAAATTTTCTAAAAAGCAGGAATTAACTTTTATAAATATAAATTAATTCTTAATTATGAGTAATAACGCTGAAAATGTATGTGGAAGATGTTCATAAATTTAAAAATATTAAGAGAAGGACCTTTGAAGTAAATTAAAATAAGTGCTTAAAAGCTTTAATTTACTTTAATCTGTGCCTGTGTTGTTGCCTGCAAAATTCCCCTCCACTACTCGGTTTCCAATTGAGCTGAAATTTTACATACATACATGTGTGTAAACTGTATAAAAATGCAAAATGGGCGTATCCACGCCTAATAAGGCTTTTCAAACACATATTTTCAATTGATACTATCAAAACTTTGCACACACATTAAATTTTTCTGACAATATAACGTTTTGATTGAAAAAGTGAGCAGAGCCTTGCCCATACAAAATAATAATACTCTTAAAATTATACTCAACCCATTCTATTGAAACTCTGCACGCATATTTACTTATTCCAACAAAATTAGAATAATAAAAGTGGGCGGAGCCAGGCCCCTACAATATAAATATGTTCTTAAAGTACTTTTCTATAAACGATTCTATTAAAATTTTGCATATATCAAAATTTTAATATTCTTATAATACAGGATTATTATTTCAAAATTGGGCTAAACTAATTTTCAACTTTTTATTAATAAACGTAATAATTTAATTTATTTAATATATGTATTTATATATAAAGTGTTATATTTAAAGTATTTATATGCAAATTAATAATTTAATTTACTTAATCAATGTATTTATATATAAAGTGATGAAGAAACTTCTATTCCGTATGATCGTCTAATAGGCCTTTAAAATTTATTGCTAACAGATGCGGCTTAGCCGAATTCAACCTACCGCCGCCAAAAATTCTTTGCCTTTTAGTTAATTAAAATCCGCCGCCGACGCCAATTAAACATCAGCTTTGTATCTTTATTTCACTAGTGTAAAATGGTAAACACACCACTAATATACATACACAGATGCAGTTAAAAAGCAATTCGGGGATTTCCCACTTATCTAAGTTGTAATATGATTCCGTACTCACAATACGTACATGCATATAACAAAATAGGGTAAAGCAAAGCAAAAATATTTCTTTTTATGAGAATACAATTTTTATGAATTTCCAAGGCATATTTAACAAGGTGATAGCGTAAGGGAGAGGAAATTTCAGCAAACAATTTATTCAATTTTTTTTATATGGATTTTGACAGTAAAATAGATATTATTCTCTCTTAAAAAATCTGATTAATGTCAAACTCCATATAAAAAAAAAAATGAAAAAATGTCTCTTTAATATTAGCTCCCCCTTGTGCAGTCACCTGGTTAAATATGCATTGATGAATTTCAAACCTCAAGAAACACCAGCAGAAAAACAAAAATGCACAAGCAGAAAGAAACTTGTAGATTTATTAGGTGTAAGGGAAAGTTCTCGTCTATTTTGAACACCTGCACTTTTATATTAAGAACTCGTGACTCTGGCTAAAAGCGATTTAACGTTTTAGATTTAGTATCTGATTGATGATTTATACACATTTTTGAGGAAAAAATACACTCAAGACATTTGAGATGTAGAGTTCGAAAAATGAAATAACGCAAGAGGCAAACAAATTTGCGACCTGTTTGGAGAAGACGTAGTAACAAAGGATGATAGAAGACAAGGGTACGCCATCCCGAAAATAAAACTAAAGTTTTCTGCGTGTGTCTAATAATTCTGACTGAGAGTATAAATTTAAATTATGAGTTTTTATTAAAAATGTTGAGAGTTTATTTGCAGGGTTGCCAATTTTTGCCTTTTACTTAGATTTTTTTGTACATATGTATGTATTTATTTGAAGCAATTTGTTGATAACAGATTTGGCAACTTTAAATTGGCCGAACAACGTCATCTAACGGGAAAACATGCGCATGGCGTAATCTTATCTTCTATCATTCTTGCCACAAAGTACACAGAGATATAAATAGTGATTGATGAAAATGGCCATAATCAGACTTTCCTAAGCTTGTCAAGAAAGAGACAAATATTTTTTACGAACATCCGAAAAATAAACAAAATAAAAACTAAAAATTTTGAAAATTTTCCTTTAAAGCGTGTTCGTTGTTTAAAACTTTGTATGTACTTGAAAAGTTAATTTGTACATTAAAATATTAATTAAACAACAAAGTATAATTAAAACAAACAATCAAAACTCTTTGGTGGTGTGAAATAAGCTAGAGAAATATATTTAATGAAAGTTGCGAACATTTACAATAATAAGAAAAAAAGCACAAAAGAAAATCAATTTACGAAATAACACAAAAGAAAACTAATCAACTTGAGAAAGAGACGGGTAGAATACGTATTTTTTGTTATCCTGTTTATACGCCGTTTCATCTCTTACAACACGCATAATATTATTTGTAAAATTTCTTTCGGGTGATTCAGGTGACCAGGAGAAAACTTAAAATTCATTATTTGATCACGTTATAAATATGTATGGCTTGGTTTAATGATAAAGTGAAAAAATGTTTTTTTAGAGAAAAAAAAGTTTTTTAATGAAAAAAAAAAACGATAATACATTTTGTTACACCCAATACATAAAATATTTCAAATGATTACTTATGAGTCATCCATCGTGTAATTTATAAAAAATTAAACATTTTATACCTACTTACATGAAAACGAAATGTAATTTCGAAGTTGAAACAAAATATTGGTAAAAATTACATAATGTATAATAAAAAATGTACTTACTTTTTATCTGGCAAACAGTAGGGATTTATCGCAAAATGAACATTAGGAAATTCTTCGGAACGCTACAAAGGAAAACAAAAAATTGTCACAATAGTTAACATTCAAATAAAAATTATTCCTATGGAATTAAAATTTACCATAAAATGATGTTGTTCTATTATACGAGAATCTTTACTATGTTCCAAATGGCATATCAAAATGATGGGTTGTTCCACATGTCTGTTAAACAAATGGGAATCCACAAAAAAACGATTTATACCACTTTCGGGGCACTTGTAAGGTACACGAGTGTTATGAACATAAAAAAATGAACGTGATTGTACAATGATAATTTTTTCAATTATTAGATCTTCTAAACTAGTCTCGACCTCAAAGCAAAAGTTATGCGAATTCTTGCACAGTCTATAGCTTATGGTAAATATTGGACTGTTACTGCAATTAATCGTTATACTGTTAATACAAGATCTTTACAAAATACGAATAAATAGATACCTACAATTTATCCATTGTAGTTAAAAATTCAAAATCTGTCTCTTCGCCGTGTGTTTGTATGTGCTCCTCAAATGACTCCATAGTTGAAAAATCTTCCTCGCATATGTAGCAACTCATGTTGGTAGGGGAAAAGCTGTTTAATCGTCGCTGTATGGTTGATGCTTGATATTCCAAAGGCATTTTTGGTTCCGTTTCATCGATTTCAAAATTATCTAAAATTTACGATTTATTTATTTTTGTTTTGTGGATGTTTATATCGCGTTTTTAATGCCACGTAGTCCATATCTCAAAAACAAATCAATCTTGGCGAGATATATGCTTAATAGTATGAGTGGCTAAAAAATATTTATATGTATACATATAACTCCGATTTAGCTTGAGATATAATTCTAAAATTTAATTACCATATAAAAAAGGTATAATGGAAAACTTTTTCTTTCAAATATTCAAAATTTTAATTTTTTGAGATATGACTAAGTTGTATTAAAAGAGTAAGTAATATGTATTGTAGGCATTCGTATATGAAAAAAAGTAAATTTTACCTTCTTCTAAAGCAATTTGTTTTTTTACTAAATTTAACAAAATACTATCGAATTCCTTATCATTTGTTGCGTCTTGTTTAATGGTATCACTATTTATTTTCCTGTTATCCAGTTCCTTTAATTTATTATTGCGAAAATCAAATAATGTTTTACATTTTATTTTATAAGAGAGACTTCCACGTATGGTATTAATAAGAAATCCGAAGCGGCTTAACAAGGTACCAATCTATAGGAAGGAAAAATACAAATTTATGTTCTGCATATCGAAGGATTTACTACATTGGAAGTAAATTTCGAATAAAAGTTTTTAAAGTTGAAAACATCATTCAAAAGTATTAATTTTTAATAAATACCTATTATTAATTTTAATTTTTATTAATTATCAATTTTTATTAAATGAATATTTATTTAAAATAAATATACTCCACAAGGTCCATTTACTGTTTATTATGTAATTCCGTCTAAATTCAAATAGCTTAAAGTAAAAAATATGTGCCCTTATGCAAAAGAAATAAAGTCTACTTTAAAGCAAAATTTATATGAAAATTTTGTTCTAAAGTACACTTCAAGTAGACTTTATTTCTTTTGCATAACCAGAGTCAAACCATGAAAAGATTTCTTTTCATTTTTAATCAAAATCTTTAACGCTGCAGTTCTTAAAATCCTTTTTTAGTCTACCTTAATAAGCAACAAAAATACATTTTAGGAAGAATTGGGGATTTTTAGAACCGCTTTACCAACTTAATCTTTATAAAAAAGGCACTCGCCTTACTTTTGAGCGAATAAATTATGTAGGTAATTATGTATATTTAGAGAACACCAAAATAACCTATATGGATTCGTTTAAAACCAAAATTTAATAGAACTCCGTTTACCAAAGAGGACCCCTCCGAACTGTTTATAGAGAATATAAATTCTTCCCGGACATAAGTTTTTTTTTCTACAAGATTAATACAAATTTCTATTTGTAAAGGAAATAAGACACTACTGAAATACATAACGAGTTCCATTGACGATTGCAAGATCAGCAGTGCTCAAATATGTGCATGTGTTTATAACTACAAATTTAAAAACATTTTTTAAATAAACAAAACTTACATTATCGGTCCCATACATCTTTGTTAATTTCTGTCTTATCTCTGGAGCTACAAGTTGGAAATACTCTTTATGCAACTCGGATTTCTCGACACTCCAATCATCGTTAGCTTTTACCACTGATCGATGGTATAAATTTAGCACAAAGTTTCCAATTATATTTATTCCTATAAGTATTCCATAGACATAAAATAAAACGGTAAAATATACATAAGTATGTATGTATGTTCCTTCATAACACAGAAATTCTACGTACCCCAAGTTTCAGATTTGTGTGCATTTGAAAAAGTGGAAATAGTTGTTGAAGTTGATTCGTCACTAGGCATTTTATTTTTTTTTACCTTCTTTTGTAAATAAATAATTAACACGTACCGTGCTCCTACATTCCAAACTAATGGACGTTTTTTAAATACTTTGTCTTGTAAACAAACCAAAACAAAGCCGATGTCAAATTACCGTCGGCGTTGGCTAAATAAAATGTTTACGGCGTCGGCTTTAAGACAACCGAGTTTGACGACGTTCTAATGACTACGGCTTAAAGGTTGTTTAGACGATACGACTTTATGTACGTAAATTCCAAGAGAAAATAATATCAAACTGATCCGTGTTTGAGAATTGAAAGTAAAAATCTTTTGACTGCACCATTGGTATAGAGTAACACATAGCTGTTTAACGTTTATTTCCTTTGTCTCGATCCACACTTGCAATTTTTGCTTCTGAAACAATTTAATTCTCTTTTAAAGATTCAATTGTGTACAAACTTTTAAACTTGTGTTTCTGACAACTGTATGATTTTATACGCTAGGTTGTGGCTGTGTGCACCAGAACAAATTTTCTAATCCTAGGCCAGATATTTTGTGCAAAATTTATGTATTCAAAATACTGAGAAAGTACATTTTGGATCACCCTGTTCGCCGTGATAAATCGGTAAGCATAAAAAATTTTTGGCCGCTTCCTAATATATGTATCACAGTGCGAGGACCAAAATTTGGTATTTTTCAGTAATATAAAAGCCATTCATGGCCAATTTTACACATATATTACAAAGCAGTTAACCTGAACATAAATTGTTATATAATTTAACACAATTTCAATACTCTACCTGTTATAGTACACTACAAAAATTTTGACTATACGACAATCATATTTTTATAAACTATGCATATAAAAAAAGGCCATAATTTCAAGATTCTACCTTTTATAGTTCTCTCTGTACAAGATAATTTTTCACTTTGTATGAAAGATACCAAGCCCACCGTTTCAATCAAACCAGTTTTTTGCTTAACTATCATATTGATGAGGGGTTAGTCGTGCAAAATTTCAACACTCGACGTGTTACAGTTCCCCAGACACACGATACTAATTTTTTAATTTGAATGGAAGCTACCTACCATGCCTGCGGTTTCAATTCAGTCTATTTTTTGGTAGAATATAAAATTTTTTGCTTAGCATAAGTGAGTTATTTTTCAAGATTCTACCTATTACACTTCTCTAAGTAGACGATAATGATTTTTCACTTTATATAGGAGATATCACGCCCACTATATTGTTGCTTCACTAACCACATTAATAATAGAGTTAGTTGCATGAATTTTCAAGGTTCTACCTGTTACAGTTCCCAAGTAACACGATAATTAATTTGTATTGGAAGTGTCACGCCCACTCCAGATATCAACGAAACATATGTATATCCTATTTTACATACAAACACATTTGGTACTTTATTTACATGTATGTATGTATGTATGTATGTATGTATGTATGTATGTATGTATACATACATGCATATGTAGATTTAGGATAGATTGCAAAACGTTTATAACCTATAAATTTTAATTTCAATAAGTCGGATATTGGTGGAGCACCTTTTAAAAAACTCTACTGTTAACTGGAGGAGCACCATAAAACTCAATTTTTAACTGGAGGAGAACCAATAAACTCAAGACTTTCACTGGAGGAGCACCATTAAACTCATTAATTTTTACCTAGCTGAATTTGGAGTCTCACTTCCTATACGATGGTATAGGTCGCGCTGCAGATTTTGGAGGAAGCTAAGGCGATCACACCCTGGCAAATTTGCGAACTGCACATGCCATTTAGTTATTTATTTATTTATTCAAAAACCACACATAGATTGCAATATAAGAAAAAAATATTAAAAACTCAATTTCGGATAATGATATTTGTTATGTAATTAAGAAAAGTACATAAAAAGCTACAATAAATTTAAATCTTTTTATAAAATAACACATGAACTTTTTTTCTTAGGATTAGATGGTGCATTCATCAGCATATTGTCAAAATAATCGTATCTGTGTGTATTTGATATTGGCCTGTTTAAAGCAGTTGAAACAATTGGACGAGCCATGTTTGATGATGAAGCTGAAGAATTGATATTATTATAAGACCTTGTAGCAGATTTATTAACGGAATTTATTACACTAGTATTGGGCGTATTTCCGCTAGCCACTGGCGATTTTACTACATTGTTGAAAGACTGCCACTGTTTTTGTTGTAAGTTTAAATAATTTTGCTGATGTTGTAATTCTAAAAGTTGTTCCTTCGTATATGTTATAGCTGTGTGTGTAGATCTTTTAGACAATACGATTTTGTTTGGTTTTTGCATGTCATTGCCTAAAAATAGTATAATTGTGTTATTAAATCACCGGCTAAATAAATATAGCTTTACAAAATCATACAATAAGGTCGACTTTTTAGCGTACGAGTATGTACGGTTGACTTAAAAAACGCAGTATGCAAAGCATCACTGCAAACAGAACGTTTTAAGGACGATTTACATGATCACAGAAGTCATGCGACATTTCAGATTTGTCTGTAGAAGAGCCCGAATGGTATTGTCTAAACCAGAGTACGTCCAAATAGCGCAAATGTGCGCTTGCTCTCTCAACACATACATAAAATCGCATGTAAAATCTTTCACAAAAAAATCAAGGTGGTATATATTTGCAGGTCCCTGGTTTAAACAGCCTCTACAACCTTTGACATAATATGTAGAATAACGGAATTGAAATGTAATTTCATAACTAGATGGCAGTTGTGCAGAAAACATAAAATTTCTTTGTTGATTGTGCTGGTTTCTCTACTTGCCATGATTTACCACCATTAATTCGACCTGTGATAGTGCGGATTAAAAGTTTATGTGTTGACAGACTTTTTGAAAAGTCTATATAATTTAATAACCCTTATTTTGCTACAGGCGAACATAGCTGTGAAATCTTGCGTTTTGTACCAGTGTGGCACCTACAACGACATTTTGATTTTTTTGAGATTGAATCGTACGATATGTAGGATGAAGAATGCGGTCGTTAATAGAAAGTATAAAAATACATATTTTTAATAAATTAATTATTTAGGCTTAAGTTCGTTTTGTATAAAAATATGCATGCATATAGGCATGTACGATTAATAAAAATATTAATTTAAAGAATAAGCACAGAAGATTTGGAAATAGTTTTTGATTTCGTTAGTTGTTTAAAATAGTTTAATTGAATTTAAATTAGATTAACGACTTCAATCTTAAATACAATTTTAAACAAGTTTTAAAAAATTACAATCTTCTTTTTCCTCTTTCTAAACCATTTACCTATTTTTAAATTTGCCTTAGCATTAACATTTTTTGTAGCTAAGGCAGATCTGATGGGTTTCCTGTTGCCATTGTATTGAATTTTGTCAAAAACATCGTCGTCTTCGTTCTCGTTACCGACACTAAGAGCTTGCATCTTTTTGTGTAATTGTGTTCGTTTTTCTTGTTTGTTTATATCTCCTGGTGACGGACTATTTTCGCCAATAAATGTATTATTGCTTTGACATTCTTCAATAATGTATTCGAAATCACTACTTAAACTTAATGTTTTTGGATTTCCAATTAATATTAAGAGGGATTTGGCACGAGATAAAGCAACATTTAGGCGCTAAAAATATATAATTATTAGAGAAAAACTTTTTCTATTTTAATTCATTTCTACTTACTCTGGGGTTATCCAAGAAACCCAACGTTTCGGTGCCCGAACGCACAAAAGAGACAATTATTATATCTTTTTCTTTGCCCTGAAATGTTTCTACTGAACCGGTTTCAATACCAAACCATTTGCGTAAATTAAGCTCTTCTTGAATACGCCTAAATTGACCTTTATATGGCGATATAATGCCAATATCGCTCTCTTTCACTGGCTTACCATTAATACCAAAATACATGAGATCCTTAACGTAGTCCATTACCAAATACAACTCTTTAAAATTGTGCAAGCTAAAATAAAGAAATAAATAAGTATGTTTTTTAAGTTTGAATTCTATGTAATCGAATCTAGAGAATTAATTTTCAACGACGCCTAAACGTCTGATTTAAATTTGGGAACGACATACTATGCTGTTATGTGGCTAAGTACCACGCCAACAAGTTTCTTATCTTTATACATTGGCTTACTATGATTAAGTGAAGTGAAAAGCAATATCGTCTGTTTGTCAAAGATCGTAAATTTTGCACAGAACATTCAGTGAGAGATTTACAAGCAAACTCGATCCGAACAGATAACGAAAGTTATTGAACAAAGGATTACTAAAATTGATTTCGGCAGAACACCACCAATACAATTATTGGGAATTGAAGAATTTGTGGGCGTAATCTAATGACAGAAGGGCGTATACGATTTCAGATTAGTAGCGTATTCTAGCCTGAGATCATATCTCATATCTCAGGCTAGAAAGTCATATAATCGATGGGTGAGCACGTAACTAAAGGTTAAGAGGTGACTATTTATGTCGAGTCAGAAGGGCTTTAAACGATTAAAATATCAATTCAAAGCTGTAAGGTATGTCACTTGAGGTCACAGGGAATTTAATGTGAATATTCTTGGTAGAACTTAAATGTAAGTCTTCGAGAGGTAAACACCATTACAGGCCATGTGACCTAGAACGAATATATTTCAACGTTTTGACAGGAAAGTTTTTAGTTTTTAGTCCTTATAGGCGCAATAACGGGTCATTACTCGTTTAGAGCAAGAACCAGCTTATAGGAGAATGATACTGCAAGTTGTGCGGGAAAACTGTGGATCACAATAAATGTAATTGCTTGAGATTGTAGGTCAGATAGTGTTCGTTGGCTGAGCGAACGATTCCAAAATGGTTTAGGCGATATCGCCTAATGTTACCGCCAGTCTTAATGATTCGGTCAGATTAATTATGGGAATCGAATGGTTTAATCATAAATACTAGAGCTTGTGTAGAGAATAGGGATTCGGACGTTCTTTCGAAACCGGAAGGGAATCACATTAGAAGTGACTAGTTTATCAAACAAGTACCCTTCCTTATCTTACCAATCATAAGATCAATGAACTTAAACGTTGCCGTACATTAACATACATAGTTATAAAAAGCTTACCTAGGCGATCGAATATCCGATTTAGAAGGTTCATATATGGCATGAAATAAAATCGGATATTGCTTATTACGCGATTTATGCCAAATTTTACACAAAGCAACATCGTCTAAAAAATAAAGATAATTATATTTTATTAATTTTCGCTGAGAGTAAAATAAAAGAAATATGTATAAAAAGTTTATTTTACCCGGTTTAGCACAAGCTTCCAAAGTCTGACTATAATATAAATAACTGTATAGATTAACAATTGCCGGATGAGAGCGATAGTTTCGTACTAAACGCGTTTGTATGGTGCGATCGTAATCCCCAGTATCGACGTCAACACGATAACAATCACGCGCTAACAAACGATCCATCAACGAAACATCCAGACCCAATTCTTTGGCTCGTTTCGATTGTAATATCGGTCCCAATTGTTTGTGATCGCCGGATATAATTAAACAGGATTTGGGTGTTAAAACTGTTGTTATTGCCATTAAAGCTTCGACCTCCATTGAAGCGGCTACTTCGTCGATAAATAAATGTGTGTACAATGTACAGCCAAAATTTCCCGTAGCTAATTTGGCCACAATAGACAGTGTACAAATCACAACACGATATTCATGTAATATCTCTACATCTGGAAAAAACTGGCCATCGTACATATTGGAATATTCCAACAGTTCATCATCAATTGTATTAGCGCGAACTTGACTAGAACGTGAATAAATGCGTACCATAGCACGCTTTATATCCAGCTGATTTAAATATTTGCACAATCTCAATGTTACTTCATCGCATGCACTATTCGAGGACGCAGTAACTAATATTTTGGTATCAGGTTTTCGTAAAATTTGTAAAATACTCTCGACTAAAGTGGTCGTTTTACCAGTACCTGATGTCAAAGAATAAATGCATAAAAAATATTAACAATATATTTGTGGGTTCAATTAGTTTAGTTTAACTAAAACCAACACCCTTATTTTAATAATTTCATACCTGGTGGACCAAATATAATATAAGTGGCATCTTTGCGTGGACCTTGTGCTATATTACGTACCGCTTGCAACTGTTCAGCCGTTATATTTTTATTATATAAATTTAAACTAAAACAATGAAAGAAAATATTGTAGGGTAACCACATTATAGGTTTATAATCACACACCCTACCTGATAGTCGACAATGGCATGGATATTAAGTTAGCTGGAAATAAAAGCTTTTTCAAAAAATCGATATTAGCCGGCAATAATTCCAGCGAACGATATTGATAACGAAAATTTAAGCGAGATGGTCTGCATATAACTGTATATGAAGCACGTATATCGATTTTTTTATTACATTTGAAACTAATATGTCCCTTATTGACATCCTGAATGTGGCCTAAAAACGTATTCTGAATGCGATGTATATCCGATTGATTTTGCATCATTAATTGCAATAATTCTTCGGTCTTTGTTAAGATATCTGTACGTGTAGTAAGTATAACATCATCATAAACTGACAATTTATCCTCTAGAAATGCACTTTGATTGGGCTCGAGCTGTAATTTACATGATATATACATATGTATGTGGTCATAAGTACATATAGAATGCATTGCTAAGTATTTTATATTATTGTTATTTTATTTATTCGTGTATACCTCGAAACTGTACTCATCGCCACAACTGCATAATTTTACATTTGTTTGTCTTAAACTTAGATATTCCCGTATTGTGTCCACATCTTCAATTTGCAAAAGTATTCTTAGTGAGGCTCCTATTGTTTGGGGTTGTAAGTCCTTTCCACCGCATACATAATTTCGAAACGCATGTGATAACTTCATTAGCTTTTCGTAATAGAAATCATCCTTTAAGGCATCTTGTATTTCTTTCGGAGGAATATAATCTGCTAATTCAAATATTTGTTTAAATTTTCTAAAAAAAAAAGAAAATTTAATGAACGTACATTAAGTTGCTAGTACAACTGAAAACACTCAAACACTCTACGAACGAATTGTATATACAGCCATGTTACAGAGCTAAATTCCGTTCGGAAGTGGAATTGATTTCGTACTTTGCTTCTCTAGAAAACGTAAAACGAAACAATTTTACGGAATGAAACCACTTGCAATTTGCTATGTAGAATTAATATTTTTAGCATTTTCTGCCGCTTAAACTATTCAGGACATCGATTTATTAAAATTCTGCCACATATTTTATCAATTTACGCTGTGATTAAAGATATTTCGGGCATTTTTGTTACATTTTTTCTGACAAATATTTTTTTTGCCTTTCAAAAAATTAATTTATTTATTCGTTCGGAATTGAAATGATTTCGTAGTTATCATTTCGATCGGAATGGTTTTAGCTTCTATAGATTCCGTTCGGTTTTAGTAAATCGAAAATAACAAAACCACTTTTTATGTATTACATATAGCAACGTGGGAACGAATGTGACAAAACAAAAAATAGATGCTTCGAAAGATAATAAAAATTCAAGAAATACATCTTTCACCAGTTTGTAGTCCGAACCTCCCCTACACTCCTATACCTCATTATATATGCGCCGGTTTGCGACCGTGGGTACCAAAACAATATTTCTGACCCAAGGTCCAATATTTTCTGCAAAAATTGATGAATGCACAAGTTTTAAAAAACCAATTATTTTCTGCACAGCTTTGCAACGTTGCTTTTTCAAGTATTTCAGTCTTTTTAATACAAATTTAAAGACAAAAACTTTTTACAAATAGTCTTCTTGGGTGTTGAGGCCTTTTATTTTGGCGGACCCTGCCAATAAAAACAACATGTGACTCAATATTAGAGAAATAAATATAAAAATCGCATCAAAAAATAATTGTGTGCTTAATAAAAATACTTTTAAATATTAGTTATATATTTTACCCGATATGTCCACAGATCTGTCTGGTCATTTTAACAAGATACAGAGAAAGTAAATTAGGTAAGTTCGCTGTGATAATGTTGAAATAGACTAGTAATATTTTGGCTCCCGAGGTACTCTAGTATTTACTTTCTATAGAGTAATATAACTTTGAAATCTGTAACCATAAAATATGACTTTTGGCCTCCTTCTCAAAATATGTAACACAGTGCGAGGGCCAAAGTGTTTTCTGGCAAAATTTAAGTTGAAAACTTTTCACTAAGTATTAGTTACAAGCATAACTGATTCTTAAAGACTTAAAAAACCTTTTCAGCACGATTTACCATTCAAATAAAATTCAAATAAAAATTAAAATGTATTTTAAACCCTCCATAACATTCGTTCTTATTGGTCGATTTTTTCATAGCAAAACTTAAAGACCAAAGTCTCACTTACAAAATAGGAAAAACCACGTATAAAAATTCCAATCCAATCAAAAGTTATGGATTTTTGACCACTGTGCGCCGTAACGTATTAAGGTATGGTCCAGAATAGTATCCATTACTAATAAAAAGATTTTCTGAATAGTTTAAACGGCTATAAATTGCTTAAAATACCAATTCCACATAACAAATTGAAAGTGGATTTATTCTGAAAAATTTTTCGTTTTACGTTTTCTATAGAAGCAAAATACGAAATCATTCCACTTTCAAACGAAATATAGCTCTGGAGCATGGGTTATTGTTTTGCTACATTCATTCTTATGACGCCACATTAAAAGTGGTTTTGTATTTTTTCGATTTAATAAAACCGAACGGAATCTATAGCAGCTAAAACCATTCCGATCCGAATGGTAACTACGGAATCATTTCAATTTCGAACGGAATTTGTGACATGCCTGATAGAAATAGCTCTGGCTGATAGTTGTGTCTGTTTTAAATACGTACATATATTATCAAAAATATACTTACGCCTGATCTGGTAATCGATAGGGATTCTTAGGCAAATTAACTTTAGGAATTTCCCCTGAATGCTAAAAAGGTAAGTAAACAAAGAAATATATTTTATCTTAATTGTTAAAATTCCAATTAAAAACACTGGTCTGATTGAAAAAATTAAATATAGAAATGAAGACAAAATAGGTAGCTTCAATAATTTGTTGTTACAGAATATCTTTTAAAAACAGCAAGGATATTGGGTATTACTTTTTTAAATAAAAAATCTAAAGTGGCCTACACCTTCGTATAGGAAGTGAGACTCTAAATTCAGCAAGGTAAAAATGAATAAGAGTTTAATGGTGCTCCGCCAGTGAAAATCTTGAGTTTATTGGTACTCCTCCAGTTAAAGATTGAGTTTAATGGTGCTCCCCCAGTTAACAGTTGAGTTTTTTTAAATGGTGCTCCACCAATATCCAAATTATTGAAATTAAAATTTATAGGTTATAAACGATAACCAAACGATTACCCGTGGCTGATTAAACAACCACCAATAACAGTACCGTAGTACAGCTATTCGAGGACGCCAATCAGCCAGTGTGAGAACGAGACGCAAACCACTCGAAGGCCAAGCAACAAGGACGGCCTGATTGAGTTTAAGCGATAATGACAATGACGCACGCACGTTTTCCCCGACCCAGAGCTACTTAACGACTAATAGATACATATAAAAAAAATAAAAGTATAATCGAATAAAAAAAGTTATTTTCGGTTTGGGGTGTCAAGTAAAATACCGATTATGCCCAAAAACTATTCAGCTCTTCATCGCCATATACCAAAGGCACATTCTGAATTTTATTTTGATATCTCAAACGGTATGTCCTGCAGAGCCTTCACAAAAGTAATGGCATACAAAACGGACATCATCGCGAAAATATGTAGTCAGAATGGAATCAGGAAAAATCCGTTGAAATCCCGTCATCGATTTTTTCATGATTTCACTATACTTTACTTATACCACATATGGTAAAGTAAAAAATTCAATAAAATATCAGTGAAAATGCCGAAAAGCGTTAAAGCTAGCTATTATAATGTACATATCTTTAAAAAACCATGATGAGTTCAATTTAGCATCCATTTGCGATTTGAATCCGACAAACTGCTAGCGATTGAGATTGACAGAATATCTATGTCAATGTCAATGACAATGTCCATGTCCTTCCTCTTCAAACAATCCTTAAAGAATGGCAATGACCTTTCGATCAATGGTAAAGAAACGAAAACTAAAGATGGTGGAGTTGAAATTTATGTTAGATGTGTTGTAAAGCTGATATATAATACAAGTAGTGCAATTAAATAATTTATTATAGAAGTGACGGCTAAACGAAATCAGAAAATTTTGGTCGGGAGCGTATACAGACCCATAGAGACAGACATACCTGTTGATTTTTTATGAATGTTTTGGAAAATATATCTGTCCAGTATAATGATATTATTAATAATGGTGACTTTAACAGCAACTTATTAATAAGCAACCCTCTAATTGATCCGATGACATCAATAGGGTTAAAACCGGTAAATATAAACATACCAGTCTTTTGTAATCTAACAGTCTAATTGACTTAGTATTTGTAGACAATAACTCTAATGATGATATATGATTTCTGTGTATGAAAATAAGCTAGGTATTACACATAACAGGATCTTCAGGATAACATCGACTATAACCTTTTAAATCTCCATTTAGAAATCATTTGCTGGCAAAAGATATATGTATACTCTTGACGAAGTAAATAATCTGCTGCGTTTTTAAAAAATAATATAAATATAAATCAACAACCCTGGTTCACCGCAAAAATTAAAACCTTAATTAGGAAACGTAATGCTGCACACTCAACTGGAAAAGATTTAAAACTCCACAGCTTTATAAAATATTTCAAGTGTGTAGGCGAGTAGTAAAAAATATCAATGAGTCAAAATGATTGTACTATGAAAGAAATTTTTCCTCAGCGATCGATAACAAGATGAAATGGAAGGAAATTCGAAAAATTGTAATAGTTCAACAAAATGCCTTTTCTCGCCAAATCGATAAAAAAAAACAAATATATAAAAAATTTGTAAACATTAATATCACTTAATCTACATAAAGATTTGTAGTCAGTTTCCATTCAAAATTCAGTTTTCGTGATGAAAGCTAATGCGACGTCATGCTATGTTTACCTACAATTAAATCGAATAACAATTAAATTAGGAGTTATCCAGATAATACAGTAAAGATTAAAGGTCTAATTAGTCAAACGTAACTTCAACGCAAGGTAATAGATCAACTTTTGCTCTCGTTAGGTTTTGTTCATCAATGTTTTCTCGTTCAACCGTAAGCAAATCTATATTTAATAATTCGGTTAACATTTTTATAGCAAAAGAACCTCAAACAACAACAATTTTTATGTTACATCCTGTTAAGTTACGTTTGGCTAATTTCTTTTATTATTTATTATCTTCATTTCCATTTTTGCATTTTTGCAATTCTTAATTGAAACTTACCATAAAATTATGCTGTTCTATTATACGAGAATCCTTACTATGCTCCAGGTAGCATATCAGAATAATAGGTTGTTCCACATGTCTGGTAAACAAATTGGAATCCACAGAAAAACAATCTGTACCTTTATCGGGAAACTTGTAGGGCACATGCTCATTTAAAACATAAAAACATGAGCGCGATTGAACAATGATAATTTTTTCAATTGTTAGATTTTCTAATCTTATCTTGAAATTAAACAAAAACTTATTCGATATCGTGCATGTTTCATAACTTATGGTAAATATTGGACTGTTACTGCAATTAATACATTTTGTTATGACACAAGTTCTTTACAAAATAACAATAATACCTACATTTTACGAATTTTAGTTAAAAATTCTAAATCTTTATCTTCATTATGTATTTCAATGTGCTCTCCCAACGATTCTTTAGTGGTTAAATTTTCTTGACATATATAGCAACTCATGCTGGTAGGTCTAAAGTTGTTTTTTCGAAGCTGAATGACTGAGCCTTGATATTCCAAAGGTGTTTTTGTTCCATTTATTCTCTTTTTATCCAGTTCGTTTATTTTTTGCTTGCGAAAATCGAATAATGTTTTATATTTTATTTTGTAGCAGGGACTTTCACACGCAGTTTTTAAAAGAAATCCGTAGCGATGAAGTAAAGTTTCAATCTGTAGGAAGGAAAAAAAACAACCATTAATATTTTGAAACAATATTGGTTCTACAAAGAGTTCAAGAACTCAAGAATATAGCCAGTGCTACATATGTATGTATGCAAGGTATAAATATACCTTGGTATGTATGTATATTAAATCGTCAAGTCAAACTTAACATCTACGTCAACAGATGGTTCATTGCCAAGACATATTTAACAAGGTAGCCTCCCTACGGAGGGGCAATATTAAGGGCTTTTATTTTTTTTTATGTAAAGTTCGACGGCTATGCTCCCATTAAAGGGGGGGGGGGGGGGGGTCAAATAGTAAGTTTAACTGTCCAAATCCATATAAAAATAATTTAAAATTTTCCCCTTGTTAAATATGTCTTGGTTCAATCCAATATGCGCTAAATATCTACATATATAAATATATTATAAACATTTTTTAAGCGATAATAGCTGAATTCGCTCATGCAATCACCAAGTATTAATTCGCCTTAATCTAAACCATTTATGGACCGCTTTTGTTGATTTACAAAATAATATCGGTTTAAGATGAAGGTGTCAATAGAGCAATTTCAACATATGTACATTCACATGATCAAACGTTAAATCGTCTCAAGACCTATAACTTAGAGAAGTCGCGACAGATAATATGTTAAATGTATTTTCTAAAGTAGTTTTAAATAAATGTTGTAGAAATTAAACACATGAATATTAATATCTTGAGAATTAAGGATACTAAAGATAGGACGCCGATTTTCTTTAGGGCATCTTCATACTTTAAGGCATCTTTTATTTTTGAAAGCAGTATATTTTAAGTAATGTTGCGCAACAGATGCGCTGTTTTTAAATAACGAGTATCTTATATCCTGTCTGTAGTTTACAGAGCTTTACAATAATTCTTAGAATTTTATATAAATTTTAGAATTTGATCTTTATATAAAGTATATACGTATACGTACTGTGTACATCTCAATTTTACATGTACATTTCAATTTTTAATCCTCAGATAACCGAAAATGCGCGGGGAGTGAAAAAATTGTACTTTTGCAAATCCCATATATTTCATGGGTGCTCTAATATTTAGTATATATTATGCATATATGAAAAAAAGATATAAAAGGAGAAATTGTTTTAAGGCCGGGGCACATAGAATCCGTCATACGTTATACTTTAACGTTCTCAGCAGAAATCAAAGCAACAACGGAAAAGGTTGACACAATGGGTACTTTGTTGACGGATATTTAATCAGAAAAAAACACGAGAAAAGCTTTTTTCTCCATTTTACTCTATCCAATTAAATTATTTTGTTTTATTTTTGCTGCCACTCATGGTATAATAATACAGGTATATGCAAGGCGAATTCAAAAAAACTAAGCAACCTGTTTTTGCCCGACTGTGTCAAAATATTTTACTAAAATATAAAGAAAAATATAAATAACATGAGCTGTGTTCGAAAACACTTCTATGACAAATTATACATTAAATTAAAAATAATTAAACATTATAATAAAAAAACTGGTTAACCTTAAATAATTGAAATAAATTACATATACATATGTAAAAGGAAGCCTTTTTAAGAAAAGGTTTTAAAAATTTAATACTCCGTAAATGGAAGTATAAAAATATTTTAGATATTTATTTAACACAAGTAATAATATTTAATTTAAAAGTTAAAATTTATAAAGATCAATCTCCAATAAATAATTTTGATTAAGATAAAAGTTGCTTAAGTTCAGTTTTCAAAGTTATTCCGCTTGGTCAACTGTACAAGCCATAATATGAAAATAACCACGGCACACTGTCATTATTCTAAAGAGCCCTTACATTGTAGTTTTCAACACACGACTTCTGAGTGCGTTTTGACTTCATTAAAGGACTCTGTAGATTTACAGAGACCCTGCAGGGACAATTAAATAAATACGCAGTAATTATGAACTAAATCTAACGAACTTAAAACCGACCATGTTTTTTATTGACATCAGGTTATGCCGAATACCAAATTTTCGCCTACGAGAACTGATTTAAATTTAATTGCAAAGTTTGACTTAAACATTGCAAGTTAAATAAAGGATTGAATAAAATACAGCAATTAGTTCACAATGCACGGAGTGATGTAAAAAACTGTATTTTATTATTTTTGTTTTTGAAATTATTGCTAATTTTTAAGTGCTCGAACAGAGTTTTATACAAGTTTTGACATTTTCAGATAAGCAAAATTTAAACAGCTGTTCTAACAGTTTTACCTGTATTATTATGCCATGCTGCCACTCAACACAAAAATTGTATTTTGAGAGAGAGAAACAAAGAGAAAGCAAATAATGAATTCGCCTTGCTTTTAACGTACGTCAAAATTTGCCCAACTTTTGTACTTTGCGTTGACGGAGACTTACTGATTGTGACAACACTCATTAGAAAAGCTGTATTCAAGGTACATTTATCTTACTAGGTAGAGTCGTCCGCCCAGCTGATTTATTAGTTCACAATGTCAAAAGTTGTATGTGTTCAGAAATTTTATAGTAAAACACATACATGCCTTCTCAATTTTCTTATATGTTTTTTGACATTTCGAACTGTTCTTGTATTGTTGTAGGGATGCCACTACCTAGTAAAATAAATATACCTTGGCTGTATTTCAACTTTCTTGTACGTTGAAAAAGACGACGTATGACGGATTATATGTGCCCTGGCCTATACTGTAAAATTTCAAGAATTTTAGGAAATAAAGGAATATTAAGAAAACTAATACTTATAAATAAATAATAAATATGCACACAATATTTAAATATGTACTATGTATGTCACATTTTAGATAACGAGATTATTTATGTATGTGGGGAAATTTTAAGATGTCTTTATGACGTGGTGATATTTTCTAGAAAAAATGCAATAGGTAACAAAACCGTAAGAGATTTAATATTTAAAAACATTGATAAAAGATATTTATTAAATGAAGCGAAAAAAAAAACAAAAATTACCTAATATCGTGTTTTATTATTGAGAATAATTAGTAGAATTTTCATGTTTCTGTAAAGCAAGCCACAGACGGTTGTGCGAAAGATAAAAAAAATTTTGGTTTTTTTCCAATTTGTACCAACACGTCACATCGTTTATCTCCCTCTCGCACACAGTTTTATGTAGTATTTGTGTTTAGTAATGACCACCTTGCAGTTAACATTGAATATTAAGTATTATTTGGGGACGATGCCAATTATAGCATATTGAACGCCATCTTACTTTGAGAGAGCTGGGTTGTTAAATGAAGATGTACATGAAATCGCACGCTCATACAACTGATTCCTAGAATTGGTTGTGCAGCTCATCGCAACGTGTATGGCTTGCTTAAGAAATCTATACGATTAGACGACTAGAATCACATCACAATCTTTCAGATTTATTAGATATCAATATAGATTTCTATCAGAATTATCGACAAGAAACTCAGATTTCGTGTCAACCACTTCATATTCAGACAGAATTCAGAATTTTTTGTAGACGTTTCTGTCACACATCTTATGGGCGGTAGCCTATGTGTATTAATTTAGTAAAAAAATATAGTTTTGTGTGTCCACAATTACTTTCAAACATCCGAATTTATATTTTCTGAATAAATATCAAGAGCTATTATAATCCAAAGTAGATAGATACGAAGAGTGCTGATGACGGACGTAGCTGTCTAGAAAATGTGCATTCCGCTCTCTCTGCTGGTGTGTGAAATTTAAATTTTCCCAATTTTTCTTTAATAATATCGCCTAATTTGTAATTTAATTTATTCTTTCTTAGAGAGAATAAAAACGAACTTGAGCTCGATTTAAAAATTTCATCTTTATGTAATCCAATAAATTTATAAAAACAAATTTTGAAGAAATAAATTGTAAAGAAATAAAATATTAATAACACTGTGTTTGTTAACTATAAAAACTTACATTATCTGAACCACAGATCTCTTTTAATTTCCGTCTTTTCTCCGTGGTTACATTCTGCGAATACTCTTCACAGAGCTCAGATTTCTTGATTTGCCAATCATCTTTAGGCGTTATTATCGAACGATGGTATAAATTTAGCATAAAGTTTCCAATTAAACGTATCGCTAAATGTTAAAAAAAAAATCAATATAAAAACAAAATATATATGTACGTACATACATATGTATGTATAAATAAATCGAACGTACCCCAATTTTCCGGTTTTGGCACATTTGTTTGTATGAGCTCAGTTAGATTTAAAGATGCTAAAATATTTGCAATGGTTGATCCGTCACTGGACATTTTACTTAGATTCTAATAGAAAGTTATAAGAATTACAAATCAATATGTATATATAATAGGTGTACATATGTACTACGTATGTTCATTATGCACAAGTACGTTTTAATGATTCACCAGCATAAAAATAAGTGACTTTTGTAAGGACTAGGCGTATTATGTGACTTGAAGCTTCTAAAGCGTGCAAAGCGTATTTGAAATTTCGCTTATAGTGCTATATTCACCCGTGCCGAAAAATGAGTTTCTAACCCCGCCCACATCAAGCTTTCTGTTGGTTCACTCTACAATCATTCGTGCTAAAACTGTCAGACGAAAGTAAAAAACAGCGAAACCTACGAAAAACTAATTCCATATTGGCTCAAAACACCCACTCGACCGACCGTTGCACTACCCCTAACAAAAAATAACATAAAGACCGATTGACTGCTCCCTGTTCCGGGTGGCCAAACCGTCTGCATCTATGTTTATTACCTTCTACAATTGTAATTAATACATATCAAAGCAAAAAACCTTACTAACCTAAAACATACATAAAATCGCCTCTCCCAGAGGGCTTATGGTCCCACGGCCGCCGTCTAACAATCATTAGCAAAAAAAAGGAACAATATTCCACCATATATGCCTCGACTGGCATATAACGATAAAGTATGTAAAATATTTTTTTAATTTGGCTATAACGAACTAAAAAAATTTAAAATTTTTTGGGAAAATTCCTAATTTTCATTGAAAATATTCTGTAAAAGGGGAAATCCCTAATTTTCATTTAAGACATTCTGTAAAAGGGAAAATCCCTAATTTTCATTTAAAACATTCTGTAAAAGGGAAAATCCTAATTTTCATTGAAAATATTCTGTAAAAGGGGAAATCCCTAATTTTCATTTAAGACATTCTGTAAAAGGAAAAATCCCTAATTTTCATTTAAAACATTCTGTAAAAGGGAAAATCCCTAATTTTCATTTAAAACATTCTGTAAAAGGGAAAATCCCTAATTTTCAATTAAAACATTCTGTAAAAGGAAAAATCCCTAATTTTCATTTAAATCATTTTCTGTTGTTTGGATTTGTATTTAATTTTGTAACAAAAAACAACAATAAAAACAAAAAAACAAAACAAAAAATTAATATATTTGTATAACAAAAAACAAAAAAATTAATGGTACTTTTGCTTAATCAAAAAATTGACTTTAAGTCTCATTTGCTTTTTAAAATTTGACTTTAAGTCTCAATCAATACAAATCTAAAATCGGTTTTATGTCTCAATTTTGAAAATTTGTCTTTATGTCCGATTGAGTGGGACTTAAGGCCTATTCGACTTTACGACACTCGGTGTTAAGGCACCCTGTCTAAATGCGTACATATTAATATATTGGTGAGAAAGTAACCAAAATCAAAAAATAGTGCACATCTACACATCTGAAAAAAACAAAACGGCCTCTGGTACTGAACCCTAAAAATTACTTATTTTTTAGTTACGAAAACAACTGTATGTACATATCACAAAGGGTTCTCTTTAGTACATATGAATACATTCTTATATATGAAATAATCGTTTTGAATAAAATTTTAAATAATCCGAACCACTTACTTTTATGAAAAGATGTAATTTTTTTTTTAATTTAATTTAATAAAAGTCTTTGCAGCCACAATCTATTTCGCTTCACTTTACTAAATAAACAACTATTAAAAATGTACTGGCTATTCTTTCTTTAAATATGATCACCACACAGTGTTGTTAAAAAACACACTATTTGGGTACTCATATATTCTATACACATAATAAATAAATAATATAATTATACATATGTAAGTATGTATAATAAAATTTTGTTGCTGGTACAGATAGTAATCGAAATGGAATGCAGAACAGCATTTTTTATCGCATCACGTAAAAACTACTGGATGAATTTTAATAATATTTTGTAAGGAGGTATGTATCTTAGTATAGCGGTTTAAATATAGGAGACATTTATATTTTAAACACTGGTTACAGAACTCTACAATAATTTTAGGTTTTTATATAAATTCTAGAATTTTATGTACATACTCGTATATCTATTTACTACATATAATAAAATAGTAACTGATTTCCGTCTGTCTGTCTGCTTTTCTTTTGCGTTCGCCTCACGTAAAAACTACTGGATGGATTTTAACAAACTTTTGTGAGAAGGTACCTTAGTATCGTGATCCCAATATAGGATACTTTTTTCCAAGAAAAAGTGGAGAAATGCAATTTAAAGGTACTGAAATTATTGGTTTAAAACTGGGATATTTTCAACGCGGTTATATTTTCAACACAACTTTTTATTTTTGAAATTTTCAAAACGGTTACATATATTTTTAACACATCTTTTTATTTTTGAAAGTTTGTATTTTAAAAACTATTGCGCAATAGATTGAATAAAATTTGTATTTGATTTGTAGTTTTACTTTGTTGATTTGCATTGTTATTAAAATATTTTAAACACCTCTTACAGAGGTTTACCATAATTTTTATGAGTTTTTATAAATTTTAGAATTTTATCCAGGGATGGGTACCTTTAAATAAATTAAATACATAAACCATAACTGAAGCATTATAAAAGTAAGAGTCTTTCAATTAGTCTGGAATACTTTCAAAGCAACATATTATCAGGACGCGCACGACGTGGCGTGTTTGTTATTATCATTTCGTAAATAATATGTGACACTACCACCCTTATTTCAGTCCACGGGTTGCGACTTATATGTATAGCCCTCACAGACATACATATGTTAAGGCATTATGTATCACCACAATAGACCAGCCTTCTAGGGTTAAAATTTGATGTGGATTACTTTCAAAAGCAAAATCGAACAAAATATTCTTATGAGTCCTACGATGTGGCGAGCACAGCTAATAATTTAGTATATTTTTAATTATATTAATAAACATAACTTTGTTCGAATTTTCTTAAATATTTAGTTGCGACTCCATAAAGTACTTTTATTCTGGATCCTTATAGGAAAGGCAATCGATGTAACGAACTTTGTATTTCCACATAAACTAGTGAACATTTTTAGCCTGCCGATTTGTCTGTCCGATATTGTTTCGAACATTTTAATAACAAATATCAAAAAAGTTGTCCGATAAATGACAAAGATATGACAAAAAGGGAAGAGCCTCTATTTTTCTAACAATTTTTGCATATTGCTTAGTTGATAATTGAAAAATTAGAAAACTAAAAAATACCAAAAATCATATCAGGTTCACAAAAATTAGCGGCTAACTTAGTAGTGTTTCTAAATTAAAGATTTGATAGTTTGGGAAACATATTATTTATCTACATGATTGAACTTTCACGTAAATCACGAATATTTCAATTACTAATACTTCTATATAAAAAAGCGACTAATACTTCTATATCAAAAAGCGCACTGCATTCCAGAGATAATATAGACATGGTCTTCCCTACATATCGTACAAGTTCCAACTATGGATAATGTGCTTTGGCGTATTTGTGAAAAAAAAATATATTGTTTATTCTAAATTTTAATTCTCCTAAAAAAAAGTCGAGAGATTCTTAAGGTCTCCTAGTACAACTAGAGACTCTGATCCCCTTGTTTTCTGGGACAATGCTATCTTATATAATATTAGTGATAATCTCTAAGGCTGTAATTTGGTACAATAATTAAAATTCACAAGCTACCGTTTGGTCAAAAATTCACACCAAACAAATTATATTTGTTTACTTTTCTTAAATAAAATTAAATTTTTTGCACCCGTTGAAGTTTAATTTTTAAATAAAATTACAGTTTAAATTTTTTTTCATTTAATATTTTTCAAACTGTTAAAAAGACACAATTCTTTTTTTTAGAAAAAAAAACTATGTGTATTCGAGTATTCAGTACTTAAAATCTGTTGCAACACTATTCTTTATCATTCATTTTACTTTACGAAAAAAACACATATATTGTGAACAAATCAATTTAAATGTGTGATTTCCCCATTTCTAAAGCCTACAACACACAATCAGAGAGGATTCGAAATTTTATTGGAGATACAAACCATTTTAAAACAAGTGCAAAAGGAGTCTATAAAGTTTTTATTCAATATATTCATTAGATAATAAACATTTATTTTTGGAAGCCCTATACTTGCCAAATCGACAAACTCCAGAAAATTTTTTTTCGACTTTGGTGTTCTTAAAATTAATCTTAAAACGTTTAAATTTAAATCTAAACAGGTGTTTTAATTTTCAGAAAAATTTCTTTTAAATCGCAAGTGTTTTCAAATTAGCATAAAATGGAGATAATCGATTTGGCAATTGACACATTGATTAAGTCCTAAAGACTTTGATTTTACAACAAATTTTCGATAAAATTTTTAGAAAAAATAAAATTATTACAAAAAAATTTCGCAAAAATTTCTACAAACTATTTTCGATAAAATTTTTACATAAAGTTTTCGGTAAAATATTGACAAAACATTTTCTATATCTTTATATTATATTTGTAATAATGAAATTGAAAATCATAAAAGTAAAAACCGAATATAAATACATATGTATGTATGTAGGTAAATATATTATTAATACTTTGCTTAGCAGATTGGTGGGCTTAAATGTTCTGTACATTTTCTGTTGCCTTGGCAAATTTTTATTTCAAACTGAACAAGGACGGTTAGGTGGACATTGCTAAATCGACTTTAATATGTATAGGGATCAAGAATATGTACATATCGCACTCGTTCAACAATACTGTATTAACTCAAAATTTTTTTATTTTATCTTTTTTGCAAAAAACAATACATAACACTTGTGTCTACCTATGGTTAAAAATTCCCATAGTTCTGACTAATCTTTTTTAATTAAATTACATGTTGTGACCTTTTTCTTGCAAAAATCGGTTATTTCTGTGAATCAAGAAAACAAAATTATTTTGAGTTGCTTGAAGTATTGGTCTTAGCAGATAATTATTTTTTCGTATAAAGAGTAGTATTTTGAGTAAAGATGTTATTCTTATAATAAAAATTTCTTTTGGTCAGGCAGTATTTTGAAATGCAACTGTTTAATTGATTCAGGTTAAGTAAATTTTTTGTTTAAATACGAAATATGATTGTTTTAATGAAATAATGCTTAAGTTTTTCTGTGAGTTGTTACTGTTTTCATGAAACAACTCTTTTTTTATTGAGTTATTACTGTTGTGATGAAATAATTTTAATGACACTTTGTAATATCTCACTTTATAATTTTGTATTTGAGCAATGTAGCATTTCATTTTTGATCAGCAAGAAATTTTATTATTAAATTTATTAAACATAATAGTGAATATTTGAAATCAAAAGGTCTAATTAGTTCAATTAACAAAATGAGTTGTCCAAATATAGATCACTATTCATTATTATACAGTACAACAAATATAAGTAGTGAAAGTTGTCATTCTTCTGGCAGCAGCTCTGCAGATCTATTCAGTGATAATTCGTGAAAATGAAAAAACGCTCAGGAGTTGGACTTAATTTTTTATTCTGACAATTGCTGTGGACAGCAAAAGAACAAATACTTGCTCTCCATATATTTTTATGCAGCACAAAAATATAACTTAAGAAGTATAACACATAAATATCTAATTCAAGGTCATTCTCAAATCGAGGGTGATAATGTCCACAGCGTAATTGAGAAGCAGGTAAAAAGGCATCTAGTCAGCAAACCAGTATATACGCCAAGTGAATATACGGCTCTAATAGCCACAGCTAAAAAGACTGGAATGCCATATAAAGTTCACGAATTGTCTCATGAAGATTTTTATGATCTAAAAGTCTTACAGGAACTGTGGGGCAAAAATTTCGTAGTAAATGAGGAGCACGAAAAAATAAATTGGCATAGTATTAAAACTCTCCGTGTAGAAAAGGCCAACCTGGATTCATTTTTTTACAAAACTTCTTATAAGGATGAAGACTATTTAAACGTTTTTGTACAGAAAGATAATTTGAAATCTAAAAATTATTGGAGAAACCTGGAGTAAGTTCTAAACTCATTTTCCCAATTCTAATACCAATCTTACTTGTTTGTAATTATTTCAGGTTACCTTGTGCTTATTCGGAAAAGGTGCCATTGTCCGAAAATAAAAAAAGGGATATTATGGACCTAGTCAAGAAAAACATAATCCCTAAAAAGTATTACGAATTATACTATAAAAACTTAATAGGGAATTAATTTAATAAAATATATACATTAAACTTTTTCTAGCGGTTTTTAGCATTCACTTAGCTTTAAAAACTTTGTTTACTTTTTCCTTTCATGTTTATCTGTTTTATTAAATTCAGCAATAAATTTCATGTAAAAAAACATAACTCAAAATATTTACCTCTTAAGCCCAGTACGCAGCTCTACGAAATTTCAGTTTTGATTTTTTTGCCTTTATTTCTACAAAAGTAAAATTCATCATGTGGTCGTTTGTAGAAAATAAAATCATGTAGTCGTGTTTTTTAAATTTTATTGTTTATTGTACACAATAACATTATATCAACACAGAAATGAACAAAAAATATTTTAAATGTATAAAAAACATGAAATGTCATAAATTCCGTTACCAAACAATTGCCTGAATATTAATTTTTGTTTCATCTGAAAAAAACAAGTCTACACTTTTTGTTAGAACATCCCTGTAATAGTCGAAAATTCCGTTTAGTTTTCTTTTTAGCTGCGTACTGCCAAACTAAAAGTTGACTGAAAATTTTCAAACCTGAAATTCAGGCTGTTTTTTTTTACACATACTTCTTATGGGAAACTGAAATTCAGGCGAGCTGCGTACTGGCCTTTATAAACAAAAATAATTCAAGAAAAAGATAGTAACTAAAAAATCTATTTTTTATCTGCAGACAATGAACAAATAAAAAGTTAATGCCGCGCAATACAATAATTGATGGTTTTTCTAAATATTGCCAAATTTTGCTTATGAAAATTGTCTTAAGCATTGAGAAAAAAGTTTTTTGTCTCTCCTGAAAACTTTGAGTTAATACAGTATTGTTGAACGAGTGCGATATGTATATGTATGTACATACATATGTATATAAATATTTAATGACAAAACAAATATGTATGTATATACCCTTTCCACCTGAGTAAAGGGTATAAAAAGTGAAAAAAAAAATTTTACTAAATTAATTTTTCGTGCAATTTTCTCCTCTCTTTTTAAGTTGCTTGCTCTCTTACATTACATCGCAAAAATATTAACACATACCTATATATTAGGGTTTTTTAAAATTATTTTCTTATTAGCACTTTAGCACTCAAAAACAACTTTACTCAGTATAATTAAGTTAAAATGATAATGACGATCTAGGGGCGCTCAAAATATGTACATTTAATAATCCTGTTTTAGGGATCACTTTGTATAAAAAATTTTTAAATAACCCGAAGATGTATTTTTGTTTTTACTTTAATTAAATTTTTTCGCAGCCACAATCTTACTAAACAAATAATTAATAAAAATGTACTGGTTGAGTATGATCACACAGAAGACTTAAAGGGAACTAAACACAGAATTGACATCCAGCATTTTGGTCGTATCAATAGCCCTTAAGAGGTCTTTTCACGATCAATATACTTAGCAGGCATTATGTTAGGATTTGTTAAAATGTGTTTGTTTATGTTACACAGACGATGATGGATGAAAAATCAAAATATTTTGATTTTCTATACAGCATCTATGGTGTAACGCATACAAACAGTTTTCACTAACACATATGTACATTATGTACATTATTGATCATTGATCGTGGCTAGAGCCCTTTAAAAGAACGACAGAAAAAAACTCTTAATTATTTCCATACAGTATTGTTAAACTACACACTATTTATTTGGGTACTCATAATAAGTTGCCGTAATACAATAATTTATGTTTTGTTTCTAGTTTGAATTTTCTTAAATATTTATTTCCAATTCCATATAGTACTTCTATTCTAAATCCTTATAGGAAAGGTAGTCGATCAAACGATCATTGGGCCTATATTTTTATTTGAGTATCGTTTTGGCAAAAGGGCATACCGATGCATCCCTAGCTCGCAATAAACCCCTTATCCAAATTATAAAATTATATTTGTTTACTTCTCTTAAAAAAAAATTACAACTTAAATATTTATTCATTTAACATTTTAAAACACATTTTTTTCAGAAATATGTAGTTTTTCGTTATAAATGCGAGGGTAAGGCTCGATAATATAACCTGCCTTTAAAGTACGTAATAGTTAAAGGTTATTTGTAGCTACTTGCATATAATAACGAAAAACTACGTATGTATGTATCTCTCTGATAAAATCATAATTTTAGCTACTTATTTGCAAACTTAAAAAGTATATTCGAGTACTCAGCAGTCCTGAAATTCTGTTGCAACACTATTCTTTACGATTGATTTTTACTATGTACACAGAAAAACGCTCAAATTACCAACAAAGTAATTTAAATTTATGATTTACCCATTTTTGAAGCCTATAATATACGATCAATACCAATCAGTGTTACCACTGGACATTTTTTATACTACCAAATTTTTTTAAATAATCTCCCAAAAAGGACTCATACTCTTTACTGTCCGCTGCCGTTCTGTAATTAAATTTTATATTTTTATATAGGGTATGTCCACACAAGGTGTGCTTTTTCGCTTTTTTTTTTCTATTCTTTACATTTTTCTTTAATATTTAATACTCGTCTGCCCGTTTGCAAAGCAAATTCATATCACGTAAACTCAATATCGAATTCGACATCATATGGTTTTTCTGGAGTCTCAAAATTATATTCGCCTTATTCCTAATTTGTTTTGTATCAAGGCGAATCTATTTTACTAGGTGGCAGCACGCCGAAGTTAATTATTTGCGCTTTACTGTTTTTGTGCACGACAGCTGTTAAAAATTCGTTTATTTTTTTTTTAATTTGAAAAATTTGAGAAAAAAAATTGTAAGTATTTAAAAAAAAAATGTGTAAATATTAAAAATAAGATACAAAATACTACCAGAAAAGGTAAGGAAGAAGTGTTGGATGTGATATTTTAATTAGTGCTTATGGCGTCTGTCGTACATGTAACCAACAACAAAATGCATGTGGGTATTTTTTGGTGTTGTATTTGTTGTCGCGGCGATGCCACCTTATATAAATTCGCCTTGTTTTGTATCGTGGTACAATAATACAGGTATATGCAAGGCGAATTAAAAAAAAACTAAGTAACCTGTTTTTGCCCTACTGTGTCAAAATATTTTGCTAAAGTATAAAGCAAGGTATATTTATCTTACTAGGTAGTGTCGTCCGCCCAGCTGATTTAGTAGTTCGACATGTCAAAAGTTCTATATGTTCAGAAATTTTATAGTGTAGAAGTGAGAAGGCTATAAAACAAATACACGCCTTCTCAATTTTCTTCTATGTTTTTTGACATTTCGAACTACAAAGCAACAACAAAATGCCATGTTGTTCTTGTATTGTGGTATTTGTTGTAGGGATGCCACTACCTAGTAAAATAAATATACCTTGGTATAAAGAAAAATATATATAACATGAGCTGTGTTCGCAAACACTTGTATGAAAATTTATCTATTATAATAAAAATAATAAAACATTATAATAAAAAATTAAACTGGTTTAATTTAAATAATTAAAATAAATTATATGTAAAACGGAAACATTTTTAAGAAAAGGTTTTAAATATTTACTACTCCTGTACGGAAGAAGTATATAAAGAATTTAGATATTTGTTACTTTACCATACGTAGTATAAGGTAAAGTATAGTAATCATGAAAAAAATATAGATTTATACATTTTAAGGTCTCCTGAATCCATTTTGACTATTTTCGCGATGTTGTCTGTGGGTGGGTGGGTGTGTATGCCACTATTTTTGTGGAGTTTGTACAGATCATACCGTTCGACATATCAAAATGAAATTTAGTATGTGGCTTTGGTATATAGGGATGAAGAGCTGTATAGTTTTTGGGCATAATCGGGAGAGGGCAAGGGGTAGTTTCCTTACCCCCAGTGAAGGGTCTACAGGTCATACCGTATGACATATTAAAACGAAATTAAGTATGTGCCTTTGCTTTACGGAGATGAAGAGCTGTATAAAGTTTGGTCATGATCGGAAAGGGGTAGTTTACTTAACACCCCAAACCGAAAATAATTAATTTTTCGATTCGCATATACTTTGAAATTTTAATCTTTATGTAATATACCCATAAAAATATCTGTTTCCATTGGATATGCTAAAGTTGAGTGTAGGTCACTCCAGTTTTATTTAACAAAATTAATGATATTTAATTTAAAAGTTAAAATTTATAAAGATCAATCTCCTAAAATTCATTTTGATAAAGTTTAAAATTGCTTTATATTTAAAAGTTATTCTGTACAAGCCATAAAGATAGCCAAGGCACATTATTCGAAAGTGCCCTTATTTTGTTGGTTTTAAAACACGACGGCCGAGTAAGCTTCGCCTTCATTAAGGGACTCTGTAGATATACAGGGACAGATATAGGAAGGACACCTAAATAAATATGCAGTATTTGTGAACTTAATATAAAAAGCCTAAAGCCGATATGGCTGCTTTAAGCAAGTCAGCAATTGAGTGGGCTGCATATGACCCTAGCAGCAGCATCAAATCCAGCTGACCATGTTATTGTCATCAGTTTATGCCGAATACCAAATTTTCGCCTACGAAAACTGATTTAAATTTAGTTGCAAAGTTTTATATACAAAAACATACATATTTTTTCTATTCTATAAAGGATTGAATAAAATAGAGCAATTAGTTCACAATGCACTGAGTAATACAACAAATTGTATTTTTTTGATGAATTTACTACTAATTTTTAAGTGCGCGAACAGAGTTTTATACAAGGTTTCAGATAAGCAAATTTAAACAACTGTTCTAACAGTTTTACCTGTATTGTTATAAAGGATGATCGATTTCGAGGTACTTTTTAGTACCGTACACAAAGTGTAAAAACGTAACCCTATTGTTTTCGCTACAATGTCTGTCCGTCTGTCACCGCCTTTTATCTCTGGAACCGTAATAGGTAGACTCTTGAAATTTTCACAGATGATGTATAGCCGTTGCCGCTATTCACGAATATTTGTTTATTTTTTGAACTGTAAGAGGCATAGACTCAAGATTTAAAAACAGTAGTTAAAAATTAGTTCGCTATATAAACAAGTATACAAAACTAAATCTAAAAATTAAAGGGTGTTCCGATAGTGGTGTGATTTGCATGTATAAGGTCTAAGTGTTGAACCATAATAGGTAGACGCAGAAGGTGTATAACTGTGGCCGCTATAGTAGCGAACTCTAAAATTTATAGGGTGTTCCGAAACTGTGGCCACTATAGCAATAAATACTAAAACTTATCGGGTGTTCCAAAAGTGAGGTGTTATTTGCCTTTATGTCTTTATTTCCTTACCTATAGGAGGCAACCACTTAAAATTTGCAGACAGTAATTAACTCTATGTTCGCTTTCTATTAAATTAAACCTTAAAATTAAAGGGTGTTCCGAGAGTGACGTGCTTTGCGTGTATATGGCCTAAGTTTTGAACGATAATAAGTAGACTCTTGAAGTTTATACAGGAGGTTACTTACTATGGAAGCTATAACAAATAATAAAAATTAAAGGGTGTTCCGATAGAGACATGATTTTTACTTAAATAGCCTTATTTTTTGAACCGTAATAGGTAGACTGTTGAATTGTTTACAGTAGATGTTGTACTTCGGCCACTGTAACAATTACTAATTGCTAAAGGGTGACCCATTCGTGACATGTTTTTCACGTATATTACTTAATTTTTTAATCACAATAGGTAGGCCTGATATATTAATAGAAAGTGTATTACCATGGCCGTAAACATAGTACGGAACCTTACGTGTGTCAGACTAACTCGCACTTGACTGATTTATTTAAAAAGCTTTTTTTGGACAGATCACGTGTGAGTCGTGTCATGCTGTCATGTTATTTCTGTTTAGTATTGTTTGACATTTCATAATGGAAAGACTTACGCCTAAATCGCTTCGCTCTAATGGCTCTTGAAAAGTTCAAAGAAGATCCGTTGTTTTGGAGGCAAATTTTGTTTAGCGATGAGGCCCATTTCTGGCTCAATGGGTATGTAAACAAACAAAATTGCCGCATTTGGCACGAAGAGCAACCTGAAGAGATTCAAGAGCTGCCCACAAAAAACAACGGTTTAGAGTGGTTTGTGGGTCCATATGATTCCGGTGCGAACGTAACCGTAAATGGCGACCGTCATCGTGCCATGATAACCGACTATTTGATGCCTGAAATTGAAGCTCGTGATCTCGGCGAGAGCAGATTCAGCAAGACGGCGCCACGAGTCATCGAAAATTGGACTTAACGGATGGACCATCTGCGACGTAGCAACGGCCGACATTTGATAGACATAATCTTCAAAAAATAAATGCCAAAGAATGTTCTTTCAAATGATAATAAATATTCTGCATTAAATTCGAATTTTCTGCGTTTTTTCTTTAAAAAAGTAGGGAACCTCAAAATGGATCACCTATTACCATGTTTTGTGTTTTATGTTTATTTTTATATTGTTTACATTTTTTTAAGAAATAAACAAAACAAAAAGTGAATAAAAATTGTTTATTACACAAAGGGGTTTTTTACACAAACAAAATGCCTGTGATTATAGTTGTTGTACTAATGAGTTTACATGTTGGTGTTTTTTTTAGTTACATTTAAAATATTTTATGGGAATCGAATCCACGCCTCTAGACTGATAGACTAGCACACTACCTACTAGCCTACCAAGGCACTCATCAACAATTAAAGAACAATTGCAATTTAAAATACATACATACATACATACATACATACATACATACATACATACATATAACAAGGGTGAGCCCATCTAAACTAGAGTGTTGGCTTTTTCCTTTGTCAGCGCTATTGTATTATATTTTTTAATAGGGAGTAGATTTTCCAGATTTCCATGTAATACAATTACAATTTATTAAAGCAACACATTTTCTCAAACCTAGAGGTAGTCAAGTTTGTTCGAAAAACCCCAACAACGGCAACGCAGATCAAAATGCTGATTATGCATTTTGGTGGGTGGCATTAGTTAAGTGGAAATTTCTTTGTATGCGTGACACCAACGTTACTTAAAACAATTGTTTCTTACATTAACAAACGCTTAAATTCAAATTGATTTGAAATCAAATTCTACTTAAGCAACATTGCCACAAAAATTATTGTGTTGATTTTACGTTTTCAAATATCTTTTGTATAATGAAATACATACATACTTACATATGAGCCCTTGAATTTGAAAGTGGTATAAGTCAAAAATTTAAGAAATCTGTTTATCAGCTTTTTCATATCAAATCCTAATAAAATAACATAATCTGAAGTAATTCTCAGTATTGCAAAATTAAGTTGATAAATTTAGTTTATTTTTTGTTTAGCAAACAAAATACAGTTACTGTTTATTTTAATAGCGGTATAAGTCAGTCTGTTTTCAAAGTTTGGAAAATTAATTATTAGTAATTTTGTCGTGTCTTCAGATAGCGGTTCAGGTATGATCAGGTTATTCTATTATTGTAAAAATGCACTATTTATAGTTAATTGTAGGCACTATACGGCGAAGAAGTATAGGAGAATTATGTAAAAACAGAAACCCATTTCTGGCAGAACAAATGGCTCAGAAAGATATTATTACGACGAAACAACTGGGAGAATCCACGACTAATAAAGGGTGTTTTTTATAGAGGTATAGAACTTTAAGTTGGCATTACTTATCAAGATGGCGACCGATTTAACAGCTGGCAAGTGATTTATTCTCAGTTTGGTTTGGCAATTCATCATGAATAGACTCAGGCCTGAACAGTAAGGCGTAGATTCGTCGAATGGGCCCAAAACGAAATTAACGTTGTTCCCGATTTTCATAAGCGAATTAGCGCACTTCTGGTTGAATGGCTACGTCAACAAACAAAACTGCCGCATTTGAAGTGAAGGTAATCCTCAAGTGTATGTCGAAACACTGTTACATCAAGAAAACCTGACTGTTTGGTGCGCTTTATGGTTATGGTTTATCATTGGTCCGTACTTTTTTAAAAACGATGGTGGTCAGAACGTTACAGTCCATGGTGATCGGTATAGAGCCATGATTACTAACTTTTTCATTCCTGAATTGAATAACCATGATGTCCAGGAGATGTGGTTTCAACAAGACGGCGCAACATGTCACACAGCTCGTGCTACAATAGATTTCACGTTTTGGACCTATGAATTGGCCTCCAAGATCTTCTGATTTAACACCGCCAGACTACTTTCTGTGGGGCTATGTTAACTCATTGGTCTATGCGGATAAGCCACAAACGCTTGACCATTTGGAAGACAACATTCGCCATGTTATTGCCGATATACTGCCACAAATGTTGGAAAAAGTCATCGAAAATTGGACGTCCTGATTGGACTACATCCGCGCCAACCGTGGCGGTCATATGGCAGAAATCATATTTAAAATATAATGCCACAAGATTATCTTTCGGATAAATAAAATTCATGTCAATCGAATAATCCATCGGTGTTTTATTGCAAATTAAAGTTCTATACCGCTATAAAGAATACCCTTTAGAAAGAGAAACACCAATGGAGAAGCTGTGTCTTGGCTAAAAAGACAATGGATCAGATTTCAAAAATATCCTCCATATAAGATGTTTTATAAAATTTCTTTGGATCACAATTTCAAATTCAAAGTGTTACTTACACCTTTCACCTAAAAAGGAAGGCCAAGTATATGCGAAAATATTGATTTGCATCCATTATACACAACCAGTAGACCAATAGCAAACGAAAAATGTAAAGATATGATGGATTTACTATCCTATATCCCACCAATTTCCCACAAACACTTTATTTCCCCAAATATTAAAATATATGTATAAATTACTTAGTTACAATGTCACGAACTTAAATAAAATGTAAATTTATAATAATAATTTTTCCCTAATGGATTAAGTCATTTATAGTCATGCAGTTAATTTTGAAAATTGTATAAGTCATTTCAAAGCCATATTTCCTTTTAAAAATCGTTATAAATTTCACAATCATAATATATACTTATTTGATGACATTATTTAATTGTCAAAAAATTTTTTCCATAAAACAAAAATATTTTTTAATTCTTTAAAATGCAAACCTCTTAATATCTTGAAACAATAAATATATGACTTATACCACTTTCATAATCAAGGGCTCATATGTACATACACTATGTTATGAAAGTTTACATACGATTCAAAATTCTTGAATTGTAAGTATTAAATAAGATAAAACGAAATTTGTGTTCAATGTAATTTTTATTAATGATAAAACAGATCTAAATAAACTAAACAAAAAGGTTGGGTCTTCAATATGCATTTTTTCATACTGTTTACGGCCAGGATTCACTATCCTACACAATCGTAGGATTCAATCACAAAAACATCTGACAGAGTTCTGTCCTATTCAAAAAATCGTTTCAAAATGGCGATGTAGACGCCACACTATCATACAAAATAAGATTTTGCAACTCTGATCGCATGGAAAAATACTATTTTATGAATTTTTTCAAAAGATTATAAAATCGTACTGATCTGTCAAAAAGTCTGTCACAAACATATGTACACTTCCAAGCCACACTATCATACTTTTTGAGCACATATGCAATTTTTGACAAATCGTACGACTGAGTATGATAGTGAATCATGGCCTTCACCGTAGCATAGCTGCTTCTTTCTGTTAACTTTATTTATATAGTGGTTTCTCGGTAAAAAGTAGGGGTCGAGTAAAATCTCTCGTAATTTTTCATTTTGGTATCATGGCACTCGATATCGAATAAAAACTATCGTAATTTCATTCAAAAGGAAATGTTTTTAAACCAGGTTTTCTTGTTCACTTGTTGACTTATTATTAATCTATTACCATCAATTATCAATTACAATCTGATAAAAATAATTATCGTATCGAATTTGTTATTCGATACGATAGTTTACTCGATATCCCCCCCCAGCCTTTTTTAAACTTCTCCGGACGCACTGAGCATTGACGTCTATTGCATCAAATTCTTTTATAGATTGGACTGGATTGGTTTTTGGGTTTTCAGCTACACATGGCACTATTTTATTCTGAATCCGTGTGTCAAGATTGCTTGGCCAACCACTTCTTGGCTTGCTTTCGTAAGAACCGGTGGAATTGTATTTTTTTTAAATTATTTTTTGAACCGTAGATTTTAGACAGGTAACCGAGCCACTTTCCCAAACGATTTTCCTTCATTTTTAGGGTTCCGTACCCAAAGGGTAAAAACGTAACCCTATTGTTTTCGCTACAATGTCTGTCCGTCTGTCAGCACCTTTTATCCGTAATAGGTAGACTCTTGAAATTTTCACAGATGATGCCGCTATAGCAACAAATACTAAGACTTATAGTGTGATCCGATAGAGAGGTGTTATTCACGAATATGTGTTTATTTTTTGAACTGTAGGAGGCATACACTAAAAATTTACAAACTGTAATTAAAACTTAGTTCGCTTAATAAACAGGTCTAAAAAATTAAACCTACAAATTAAAGGGTGTTTCGATAGTGGTGTGATTTGTATGTATAACGCCTAAGTTTTGAACCATAATAGGTAGATTCTTGAAATTTTCACAGAAGGTGTATAACTGTGGCCGCTATAGCAAAAAATATTAAAACTTATAGGGTGTTCCGACAGAGCGGTGTTATTCACGAATATGTGTTTATTTCTTGAACTGCAGGAGGCAACCACTTAAAATTTGCAGACATTAATTTAAACTATGTTCGCGTTATAAGCAAGTAAACAATATTAAACCAGAAAATTAAAGGGTGTTTCGATATTAACGTGATTTGCATGTATATGGCATAAGTTTTGAACGATAATAGGTCGACTCTTGAAGTTTTTATAGGAGGTGTTTTACTATGGCAATTATAACATATAGTAAAAATCAAAGGGTGTGCCGATAGTGATGTGATTTGCATGAATATGGCCTAATTTCTTTACTATAATAGGTAGACACTTGAAATTTTTACAAATGGTGTATTACTATGACCTCTATAAAAAATAGTAAAACTTATAGGGTTTTCCGACAGTGACGTGTTTTTGACTCTTCCAATTTGTATAGAAGATTTGATGCCACGGCCGCTATGACAATTAATAAAAATTAAAGGGTGTTCCGACAGTGTCATGTTTTTCACGTATAGTGACTTTTTTTTTAATCGTAATAGCTAGACTCTTAATATATTCATGGAAAGAGAATTGCCATGGCCGCTATAACAAATGACATAATTAAAGGGTGTTCCGACAGAGACATGATAGGTAGACTCTTTAAATGTTTACATTAGATGTTGTACTTCGGCCGCTGTAGCAATTATTAATATCTAAAGGGTGTTCATCAGTGACATGTTTTTCACGTATATTACCTTATTTTTTGAACCGCCATAGGCACATGCATATTTATATAGAAAGCGTATTGATTATTATTGACATTAATTTTAAAATTAAAGGGTGAGTTTTTAAAGTTGTACTAAACATAGTACGGAACCCGACGTTTGTGAGCCTAACTCGCACTTGACTGATTTATTTTGCTTAACGCCGGCTTCGCGTAATTGGGGAGCCATTTCTCTTCTCTTTGACATTTTTTTAAAATATTTTCTTAAAATTCAATTAAACTAGATTTTTCTTCTTTTCTCTTCGCTGTCTAAATTTTGAAAAAAAAAGACAAGCAAAAATTTCAAAACTCATTTGCAACGGGACTTTTGTCTCACTCAAAATTATTCGTATGTAGACTTTCGTTGCATTTCTAATAGGCTTAAATGTAGTTTTTGCACTCAGCATTTTAACGGATTAAAATATTTAAATTTTTCTTTTTGTGAAAGCTTATAAAATTGCATTTACATAATACTTTTAGGACTTTTTCGTAAAAGTACCTAATTGCTATCGTATGTAGACTTTCGTAACATGGCGTACATATGTAGCTATAATGAAACAGTACCATTTCTTTACATGAAATATTTTTGGAAAACTTTGTTACTGGTGAAGATAGTAATCGATATGGAATACAAAACACGATTTATGTCTGTCACTCTTGTGTTCGCATCATGTAATAACTATTGTATGAGATTAAATAAAATTTTGTGGATAGGTACCTTAGGACCTCAGGTCAGTAATTTTTTCCCCTAAAAGTATCTCATTTCCAAGAAGAAGTAGGGATAAAATGATAAAAGTACGAAATTTTACCAATATCATACTGAAAACTTGGCAGCAACTTTTATTTTGGAAACTGTTTTAGACTCTAATTACAAAAGTCTACAATAATATCGGGTGGTTCAATTTTAAGGACCGATGTTGAATGTGAACCACACCTAAACGTCAAGTATTTTTTTCTGCATTTAATTTGTTGACATTTCTCAATTTCAGACTAACTCAATTTGAACCATGGAAAGGTACACAATCGAGCAACGCGATAAGTTATTCAGGCTTATTATGAAAATGGGCGATCAAATCAGATTTAATAAAACTTAACTCTGATGAAGCTGGAAAATACCAGCGAAACGTTGGAGAAAAAAATGAAATAATAGTATTTTATTTTACATTATCTGCAAAAAAATACCTTAAAAACCCAAAAACGAACAAACACTTCGGTCAATTTAATCGTTTAAATGTGCGTACAATCGGAAAAATCGTGCAAAAATTTGAGCAAACCGGGTCTGTAGGAGATGTGAAAACACCAGTACATGCTCGTACAGCTCGTACTGCAGAAAATTTTGCTGTAGTTCGCGATAGTGTGGCTGAAGAGCCGTCCATCTCAACTCGTCGTCGTGACCAACAATTGCACCTTTCACGCTCGTTGTTGATGAACATTATGCATAAAGACTTGCATTTACACGCTAACAAGGTGCAATTGTAATTGAAAATTTCCAATTACTAATTACAAGTAATTGTAATTGAAACCAGGAACTAAAATCAATTACAATTACTTGTGATTTGTAATTGAAAAATTTCAATTAATTAGTAATTGGAAATTTTCAATTACTAATTACATGTAATTGTAATTGAAAAAAATCAATTACAATTACATGTAATTGAAAATTTTAAGTAATGAATACTTTTTTTTTTGTAATTATTGTCAAAAAATATTTAATTACAGAAATGTTCAATTACATATAAATTTTAAAAAAATATTAAACATTTCCATGTACATATATTTACATAATATGTAATATTATTATACCATTATTTGCAAAGTTATAGCAATAGTAATATTTATTAATAAAAAATTCTTATTTGCTTTAAACAAAACCATTCCTCCCTCCGTTAATCTTTGTCGTCTTAGTGTTAACATAGTACTAGCGAACAAAACTATCCTTTCAACTTTTGCTGAAGATCTTAAGTGAGTATTAGACCGGAAAAAAGCCTTTAGTATTATAGGATAGTTCTTGAGGCAATTTAGAAACGAATTTAGACCACGCAAATAAATCTGAAGTGCAAATTTCAAACTATTTTCTTTTTCACAATGTCAATGTCTACGGAATATAAAATGAAAAAAATGTATATTTGACCGCAAAGTTTTCAAAATTTTGTAAGCGATAATTACGATAAAGGTGTTCACCGTAATCGAACATGGATGCAGTTTGCGTATTGCTCAGTATTATTGAATAATGTATTATTGATCATGCAACTCAAGAAATTCATATTTAAGCTTGAAATTTTTAGGAATATAATTGAACTTCGTTCAATTGGAAGTAATGATTACTGCCTAATTACAATTACTTGTAATTGAACTTTTTCAATTATAATTACATGTAATTAGCAATTAAAAATTCCTAATTACAAGTAATTGTAATTGACATTTTTCAATTACAAATTACAAGTAATTGTAATTGATTTAGTCCCTGATTTCAATTACTTGTAATTAGTAATTGGAAATTTTCAATTACACATTTCCATGTAATTGTAATTGAAATGAAATTGGATTAATTTGGATTTTATTTATATTTCGAAAATTACAGAAAAAATTAATTAAAAAAAAAGCTTGATTTTAGGGCTTTTTTATTTGCTTTTAGGTGAGAGAGAAAAAAAAATCTGGCAAAAATTTAAATTTTATTTTCGAGATGGCTTAACCTTGTCTTCTATCATCCTTGTGCGCATAACTTGCAGCGCGTTGATGCTTTTTCGAACAGGCTCACTGTGTCTCTTCTTTGAGATACAAACCATTTCAAAACAGGTGTAAAAAAAGACTTCTTTCTAATTTAATATATTTTTTGAATATGATATTTATAAAGTTTTTATTCAATAATTGTAATATATATATATATGTACTTTAGTATGTAAATAAGATAATAAGAATATGTAAAAAATAAAGGTATATTTTAATTAGTATTTGGTTTGTAATGAACATACTGGTATTTAAAATATCCTAAAATTTTTAATACAGTATATTTAACTTTAAACATTACAAAATGCAATTAATTAATATTAAATATTTAAAGCATTTGATTAGGGGCTAAATTATCGCATTTGATATCGATCGAAATTCCCAATTAAATTCTGTTGAAATTTCGATCGATATCGAAAGCCGTAATTTGTCCCCAGCATTATTATGAATGTCATTCATTGTTGTAGTCTAAGAAGCTCTCGTTTGTTTTTACGACAAAGATAAACATTTCATTTACATAATCGTGTGTGTTCTGGTGTCCGAAACGTTTTTACAAGCACATGAAATTAAGGTTAGGTGTTCCCTTTTTTACATAATTTTTTATATATTCGAACTAATGTTCGTAACAGATTTGACAAATTGTAAACACAAACATCTGCTGAGTTCAAATTGCGTCATTAGATTTCGATCGAAATTTCTATTTAAATTCTATAGAAAATTCCAGTGCCGTAACTTGCCCCCTGTTGCTGGATTGAAAGCATAAATCGCGGGAATATATAAAAAATTTAAGAATAGGGATCATGCCTGGAGCTTTTATGCTGTGCCATACAAAAAAAAAGAGGCGCCATAAATTTAGTGCAGAGTTCAAAATTACTCGTAAGACATTCGATACAGATCAAATTTAATTTCTATTGAAGGCCATAATTTGCCCCCTGTACGATATCGATCAAAATTTCAATAGAATTTTAATTTTGATCGATATCGTACAGGGGGCAAGTTATGGCCCCCAATAGAAATTAAATTTGATCAAATTAAATTTCAATAGAAATTAAATTTTGATCGATATCGAAGGCCTTAATTTGCCCCTTGTTTAATTTTTTTTTTTTCAAATAAAAAATTTTTAATTGTTAAAACAAAGTAAAATTCCGTCAGAATAAATTCCAGTTTATAATTTTGTGTTTAACTTAAATCGACTCTTTCATGATGAAAACTTCATTCCTTATATTTTCACCAATCTACTTTTCAGTGAAAAGTATATGAATTTTTTTGTTCGAAGGTGGAAGAACGGAAAAGGGCTCGTTTTCACATTTGTGCATGGTAAATTCGAATACCCCAGAGCACACACATACAAAGAATAATTTTAAGAAAACGACAAGACTGATAACGATATTCATAACCCTGCAAAAGTTATTGGTTACTGGCTACATAATCTTTTGTAGCCAAAACGGAGTAACTAGGACATGGTATACATTCAAGAACTATTTTATTTCTAAACAAGAATTGATTTTATGTCAAGTGCAGGTATTAGACCATGTTATGTATTAGACCATGTTATAGTGACTCCATTTAAGTCACAGTGGACCTCACGTTCCAGTCATTTTTGCAGCGTTTGTATTATTTAAATAATGTTGACATAATCTTCAGTATTTATGTATATTTAGTCGTAAAGACTTTGTTTTGATTTTTTGATTAGGGTTAACTATTCAATTTTAGACAATGATTTTAAGGAGCTTTAAATTAACAGAAAAAAAAATATGTAATTATTTATTAAAATTTTTTACTTAAATAATGTGCTTTTAAAATAATGTTTACATAATATTCATTAGATAGTAAAGTTTTATTTTTGATATCCCTACACTTGCCAAATCGACCAACTTCACAAAAAATTATTTGTTGGATTTTTGTGTTTTTAATATTAATCTTAAAACGTTTAAATTGAAATGATCTGTTTAAAATATAAGAAAAATTTCTTTTGTGTAGCTAGTGTTTTGAAATTAACACTTACAAATTAACATAAAGTGGAGTTAATCGATTTGGCAATTGACAAATTGATTAAATCCTAAAGACTTTGTTTGAATTTTTGTAAATACATCTTCACATACACAACATGTGATAAGTTTAATCCAAAGAACAATGCTTAAAGGTATTCTAAATTCATCTGTTAAGGTAGTTCACGTTAGCTAGGTTATGTGCTTAAATGGTTATGTATGCCAAAAGAATATACGATACAAAATAACCAACTTTTCTCACTAAACACACATACATATGTATGTACATATGTAAAAGCTTAATTGCTTATTTTTAGTGTTGACAAATATTGCAGATTTAAACAATTTTGTACCCCTGGCAATACAGTGTTGGCTGAGTCTTTTTATAAAATCAGCTTGTTGTTCAGTATTCGATTAAGCTTTGCCTAGACATTTTGTTAATACATAATTTGAATTGTGAAATATTTCGAGTTAAATATTCTAATTTGATTTCTGAAGTCTAAGAATGGCAAAGGTATTTAACCAGGGTATCTCACGGATTTAAAACAAAAACCCACATGTAGATTAATGTTATTATCCTCCTACAGTATCTGTAGCCTGACCTATACCATATCTTAGACAAAGTCAGAGTTCCCAAAACCGGGTTTTATATATTAATATACATTGAGTTTTGTTTGGTACTCCACCATATTATATTTTTGATTTAAAATTGTTTATATTATAAACGAAATAAAGCGAATGCACTTCGTTAATTCATGCAACCACTAATAACCATAAAGCAAGCAGCTACAGCTATTCCAGGCACATCAAATATTCAATGCTAGAGTGAGTTGTAAATCATTCGAAGGCCGGAAAACAATAACGACCTGACTGCCCTTAGTGACAATTAAGCGCGCGTGATATTTATATAATTTTTTTTTTTTTTTTCTAATTTAAAAATATTCAGAATTTATTTTATCAAAAAAAAGTTCAAAACTAGATAGATTACACGGGGTACAGAGTTTATTCTTAATATTTTAACCAGTCTACCGTGAACAAATCCTCCTATTGATTAAATTTTGATCTTAAATAAAATATGTTTTTGCTAATAACATGATAAATAAAAGGTTTAATGTTTCAACTTAAAAGTAAAAATGTTTAAATGTGTTAAAAGAGAGCTTCCTTTTCAGGGTTTCAAATATTTAATTTAAACAAATTTAGTTCATATTTTCTCTTCATTGCACAAAATAAAAACATTACCCTTCTCTTAAACACAGGTTATATAGCTCAAAATAGATTATGGAATCTTCCGTACAGCAGATTCCTTTAATTATCCTCTGGCCATTACCCAGATCTCTCATTACATAACATACTACTAGATGCGTAACAGCTCTTACTGACAGCCTTTACAAGATGTCATGTTATTTCATGACTTCAGGTAAAAGAGCCCTACAACCTTTTATGTCATGACAATCACGATTGCTAAAGTAAACAGCTTTTGCAACCTAATATCACATAATTGTCATGACTTGTGACATAGAAATTATCACTCCAAGTGGACAGTCTTTACAACCTACATGGTAATCATGACAACGAGTGGACAGCGTTTGCTACCCAATATATCATGTTGGTAATGTCCTATGGCATGGCAATCATGAAATCAAGTCTTTGTAACCTAATGCCATGAGCATTCATTAGTTTAGGAGAATAGCCTTTACATCTTCTAATGTCATCATATCCTAATGTCATATCAATAATGTCTTCAAGTGGACAACCTTTGCAACATAATAGCATTTAGGTCTTATGTAGGCAATCATGACTTCTTCAAGTGGACATCCTTCACAACTTCTCATGTCATGACAATCATAATGAATTCAAGTGGGCAACTTGTGCAACCTAATGTCATGTCATTCATGATTTTTGTCATTGCAGTCATGACTTAAGTGAACAGCCTTTAAATCCTCTTATGTTTACTATCCAATGTCATATTATTCATGACCTTAAGTGAATAGCCAATGTCATAGCAATCATAACTTCAAGTTGACAGCCTTTACATTCTCGCATGTAATAGTAATGACTAAGTCAATAATGACATCAAGTGGACAACCTTTGCAACCTAATAGTATTCAGGTCTTATGTCAAGGCAATCATGACTTCCAGTGGACATCCTTCACAACTTCTCGTCATGGCAATCACAATGAATTCAAGTGAGCAGCTTGTGCATTATGTCATTGCAATCATGACTTCAAGTGAACAGCCTTTGAAATTCAATGTCATATTATTCATGACCTTAAGTGAATAGCCAATGTCACGGCAATCATAACTTCAAAATGACAGCCCTTACATCCTCGCATGTCATAGTAATGACTAAGTCAATAATGACATTAAGTGGACAACCTTTGCCACCTAATAGTATTCAGGTCTTATGTCAAGGCAGTCATGACAACTTCTTGTCATGATAATCATAATGGATTTAAGTGTGCACAACCTTATGTGATGTCATTCATGACTTTTGTCATTCTAATCATGACTTCAAGTTAGCAGCCTTTAAATCCTCTTATTTCATGGTAATGACTTTTAGTGGACAGCCTTTGCAATCCAATGTCATATTAATCATGACGTTAAGTGAATAGTCCTTACAAGCTAATGTCATGTAACTTGAAGAGATATAGATTACATATGTACATGATATAGATACATATATATTTCATTAATATTTCCACCTGTAAAAACGTAAATCTGGCACCCAGCCAGCACTTTACGCTTTCACTAACAGCCTGTATAACATAATTAGGCATCAATCCTAAATGGAATACAAGTTTTGCTTTGCAAACGCTGGCATTTGTAGCCGCACAAATGCCCTGCCGAAGGTAACAAAAAAACAAAGTAGGAAATTATAGTAAATTGCAAAATAAGAATAAAGATATTAATAGTAAAATTAAAAATAAAAGTAGTTCTTACATATTTAGGGCCAGTATTCAGTTCTGCCTGAACCGGAAATCTAGGTTTGAACAAATTTTAGGAAACTTTCCGTTAGTAATTTGCAGCGAGAATGCTAGAATGCGCGATATGACGCGTTTAAAATTAAAAGCTCAAGTGATGTCACACGAATGGTGTTCAGATTAAGCGGTTAATTTTGATTTTGGACGAAATTATAATATTCATGTATGTACACCTAATATCTGATTCACACAGAAAAAGTTTCCAGGCAGCAGGTCTGATTTTTGTGTGGAAAAAGAAAATTAAAATGATTATGCGCTGCTTTCTCTTCCATGAATAAATAGACTTACTGCAAGCAAACTTGCCCTGTGTGAATAGGGTTATATGAAGTAATTTGCTGTAGACTTAGCAACCATTACAAGGGACAAACTACGTTATTGGGGGCATTTCTTTTTCCGTCAACTGATATAAAAAAGATGTTCAGACAATTGTTTTTTCACGGAGTTTTTTTTTTTTTTGTTTGTAGAAATTAATACAAAATTTCACACCTGAAATTCAGACAGAACTGCATACTGGTCTGTATCACATACATACATAACTTCGAAAAGTAATTAAAAAATGAAACAATATAGTAATAAAAAGAAAAAGTAATTTCAAAATAAGAAAGCAATAATAATCGTTCCTGATCTGGAAAAGTATTAAAAAAATAAGAAAATAATAATACATATTCGTCCCTGTTCTGTATTCTGAGTGGAATAAAAAACATTTGAAATGTTCTACATTAATTTTTTTTTAATTTTTCATAAATTATTTTGAAAAACCCTCAAGTGAATATGAATTTTAAAAGAAAACATTTCACCTTTTTAGTCCGTTGTCATTTTAAGATTTAAATAAAATGATTCTTTAAAATTTTAATTTAATTATTTTTTAATTCCACATTTTTTTTTAAATAAAACAAAAAAAAAAATCAGAAGTGGAATAACGAAACAGCTTAAATATTTGGAATATTAAACTTTCAAAAAACAAAAAAAAAATTGTCCGATTCGAATTACAGAACAGGGATAAATTATAACAGTATAACACATTTTTATGAAATAACACAAGAGCTGTCTTTTTCACCACTAGATGGGTTCCTTCTCGTGTTGTTAGAGAAGTTCGAATTACGTGGTATATCAGACCAATAATTTAAAGTAGCTGAACTACTCGGACGAGTTACGTTTAATGATGAAGTCGGAGAATTTATATTCGGGCGAATTACGTTTGATGATGAAGTCGGGGAATTTATATTTTTGCCAGAATTAATAGAAAAAAAGCCGCCTTTAGATGATGAAGACGGAGCATTTATATTATTGCCAGAACTAGCCGTAAATGTGTTAAAATAATTTGTCGCCACTGGATTCGCATTAGCGGTGGTAACAGGTTTGATATCTCTAGGGTTGCTAGTAATTGCATTGGTTGGTGACTTGGCTTGGGAAACTAGATTTATTGCACCACTTGTGTATATAGATTTTTTATTAACATCTTTAGAATCCTCAAATGGTTTGGCTGACTTAGAAGTCGTATATGAATTGACATTAGAAGCAGTTCTATTGTTATTCCTATTGTCTCTGAAGGCATCAGCTGCAGCAGCTCTAGATGTCCTATTAAATGCATTATTACTTTTTGTTGACTTCGTACTCGTGTTGCCACTGGAATTATTTGTATTTGAAGAACTTCTGTGAATATTAGCAGCAACCTTAGGCGGTTTTCTTATAGCGCCTGTTGAGTTGGAAGAATTATTTTTAGTAAAATTATTTTGATCCATTTTATTTTTATAAGAAGAGGGTAAATTATTATTTCTGGCCGTACTAACACCGCCAGCAGCAGAGCCACCACTCCGTCTATTTGCTCTTGAATTTTGTGTATTTTGATTTTTATTATTTAGAACGTTAGTGTTGACATTCTTAAACATTGGCAAATTCATGTCATTACTCATAGTCGCATTAGGCTGTGGCAACTCAAATTCATTGTTACTTTGCTGTTGCTGGTTCATAAAACCTGAAGCTGGTTGTCTCCAATTAGTTGTCGTTGGAAAATTAGGAAAATTATTGTGGTTATGATTCAACTGGTTTTGGTTGTATTGTATTTGCAGTCGTAAAAATTGGTCCTCCTTCGCATTAGTTGCAGTTGTTTGTGTACATGTTTTGGGCACTTGTGGCAATTCGTTGAATATTGAATCAAGTTTACTTTCTCCAAGATTTTTATTTTTATCAGTTTTATTTTGTTGGCGACCTTTACCATACTGCTTAGACACTTTACCGCCAGTTGCAGCCCCACTTTTCATTGCTTTTCGCATGTAATTGCCTAGAAATAGAAATAAAAAATATTTTAATTGCGAAGCATTTTAACCCTCTAAGCTGTTCCAGGGACTAAGACTCTAAGACTCCTAAAGCAGGATTAAAACGGATTTGAATGTCCTCAAAAAGACTACTCGCCATAAAATTCTACAACACTTAAATTTAGTGACCGTCTGCTGCTGCAATAGTTTTTGAGGTGTCACTACGGACATCCGGTCAATCCGAGGAAGGTCTTGCCGAATGTGTTGAGGGTGGAGATTTTGAAAAAGTATCCGATGGTTTGGATGACTTGACAGGTGACTATCCATTAAAACCTCCCTCACTATGTAGTTTGACATGCCGAATCTTGGTCTCCTAATTTGTGGAACAAGATTAACGTGAGTACCTGCCATACTCGGCCTAACCTCACGGTGGTCTTACCACCGAGTGAAACTTAGGCGTAGACTAGCGCCCCCATTGTGTAGTATAACAACACTTTACGATTGCCACCAATCGCTTTTTGTGTGTGATACAGTCACAATGAGTAGCAATTTATATAATATGGCAAGCCTTTCCATGGCAAGCCTAGATCCATATTATAACCTCTTGCTTAGGGGTTTGGAGACTATCCAAACTCCGTCTGTTGAGAGTGCAACAGCACACTTGATCGACCTTGCACCTTACCTACTTAATCGATCTTAAACCACAACCACCACGTGTACCCCCGAAGGGGACCTACCAATAACCGGTCACAGAGAGGATAGGCTCTCTGTGGGGCCACCGATTCCCGTGGTACCAGTCCTTTGGGCACTGGTCGGGCCTCGAAGAGGACCCGTGTTATAAAACAACAGACCTTTTCTTCCAGATTTAGGCTCTAGGAACCCTAGCGTCTGGTGTCCCTATTTTCCCCGAGAGGACCGCATCAAAGCATTTGCCATATTCCTGCAGTGACAATTGGAACCCCCAGGGGTATCTTGGTCTCCTAATATAGATATTGAGTGTTGCACAGAAGGCAGGGGGTTACTGCGTATTTCGATTAGAAAGAAAATATTTCCAAAACACTGTGTACGTCGCTGTAAGTTTTTTGTCATGTCTCAAGAGATAGTACGTCTTGGGGCATGACTGTGTGTGTCTTTCTTTTTTGTGTTCGCATCATGTAAAAACTACTAGATGGATTTTAACAAAATTCTGTGAGAAGGTACCTTAATTTCCTGATTCCAATATGGGATACTTTTTTCCACAAAAATATCATATTTCCAAGAGAAAGTGGACAAAAAGCTGTTAAAGTATGCCGATTTTTTTTACCGACTTGAAGGTACTGCATACTTAAAGGCATCTTTTATATTTTAAGCAATGTTGCGCAACAGATGGCGCTGTTTTAAAATAATGAGTAACACATTTCCTGTCTTTTAAAGACATTTAAAATAGTTTTTAGACTTTTAGCATTTTATATAAATTTTAGAATTTTATCCAGGGATGGGTACCTTTATAGTTAGTAAATACGTTAGAGTCTTAAAATTTGGTGTGGATTACTTTCAAAGCAAAATCAAACCTAATATTGAACGTGTGTGGGCACAGTAATATTCTAAAACCAAGAGCTATTATCTCTATAAAATTCCATACAGGAAAAATTGAAGGAGGCTGTCCTAAGAATGCTACCAGAATTTTTGGGCTATTAGCAATAAGGATTCGTCTGCCTTCGACTGAGATGATTAGCACAGTCCTTACTTCCTTTGTTTAAGAAGTACAACGAGACAACGATGACTTCGAAGGCGAAAGCTGGAGTCTACGTTCTGCAGAGAGTCTATGATGGTGGCCTGATAATTGGAGCGCAGGCAGTTTGGAAAGATAAATGTTAAAGCGTATTAGTGACAGACAATACCCCACCTTGTGCCGATTTTCATCTTGCAGTAATTTAATTCTTGAGCCCTAAACGCAACAAACGTTTGCCTGCCACAGAGGTAATTGGCAACCCAACGTTTGAGATAGTTGGGAAGGGCAGAACGAGTGACCAACTGTGTAAAATGCATTGGATAAATCCAACGCAACAACATTAGTTCATTGACAAAGTCTCTGCTGATGGAGGACATTAAAAATCTGAGTAGCAATCATTTACAAAGTCTTTGCAGTGCTATAGGTTTCCCTGAAGTCGTCTTGTTCTGAAGCAGTGTTGGTTAAAGTAGCACTTCTCAAACCTTTGATAAGGGTGATAATGGGTCGATTTATTAGCGGGTTTGTTTGGCTTTAGAATTGGATTTCTGGAATTATCAGCTGACACATTAAGAGCTCGAGAAGGCATGTTATATATTTTCTTCTTATAAATATGTACATAATTATTATTTATGAGAATGTTAATTAAAGAAAGAAACTTATTTTTCATAACAATTGTATAAAATAGTCTATCTTATTCAATTATTTCGCAGACGTAAATGCTATAGCATTCATTCTCATAGTGATGCAAAATGACGTGAATGCTATGCAATGCTAGTACAACTAATAGCGAAACAGCATTCGTGTCTATTTTTACAGCTCCTTGAGATTTTCCCATCCGCGAACGTATTAATTATTAACGATCTACCTCACTCACTCAAGCTTGAATACAATTTAAACATATTTTTTGAAAATAATCTGCTATTTTTTATCCACCTAAAGCATTTACCTTTTCGTGAATTTTTCTTAGAATCTGTATTTGTATCCATAGAATTTTTGTTGCCATTATCTTGACTTTGGTCATCATCGTCCTTATTCTCATCATTGCCTTGATCAACACCGTTTTTTCCATTCGACTTTCCTTTATTTTTAGATTTAGAATCGTTTTCCCCTCTTCTACGACGTCGTTGTCGATTTTTCTTTGATATTTCAGCGTTTTGCCGCTGATCCTTATTTTCTACTTTAAGGCCCTGCATCTTTTTGTTTAATTGTGTTAAGCTTTCCAAAGACGTAGCAAGATTTTCTGTTGATTTTTGTAGTAGATCTGCTCTTGAGGTGCCATTACCACCAATAAATGTATTATTGCGTTGACATTCTTTAATAATGTATTCGAAATCACTATTTAAACTTAATGTTTTTGGATTTCCAATTAATATTAAGAGGGATTTGGGACGAGATAAGGTAACATTTAGACGCTAAAAATAAATAATTTTTACAGAAAAACTTTTTGTAGAACAACTAATTTTTACTTACTCTAGGGTTATCCAAAAAACCCAAATTATCGGTTCCAGAACGCACAAAAGATACAATTATTATCTGTTTTTCTTTGCCTTGAAATGTTTCTACTGAACCGGTTTCAATACCAAACCATTTGCGTAAATTAAGCTCTTCTTGAATGCGCCTAAATTGATTTTTATATGGCGATATAATGCCAATATCGCTCTCTTTCACTGGCTTACCATTAATGCCAAAATACATGAGATCCTTAACGTAGTCCATTACTACATGCAACTCCCTAAAATTGTACAAGCTAAAAGGAAAATAAATAAACATGTTTATCTTAAAAAAAAACGTTATTTTTAAAAGTTTTACTTTGTTGTAAACAGCATCTTGAGAATTAGTTTTAATCTACGTCTTAACGTTTTTCTACCCCTGTGTTTTACATTAAAATGAAATTGTTTTGCTGCTGTTATTTTTAGTTTTTTAACGAACAACACAGGGTGCTTTTCGCACTACGCTATCAAAGGTTTCTTCTCTCTTGATACCTTATCTTTTATAATTTTCAACGTCAGTTGAAATAACGATAGTATTTTAATTGAATAATCTTGATATTAATTTGACTCAAGCTGTAGAGTTACCTTAAAGAGCTTTGACATTTAAACTCCACATTTAATAAAATAATATTTTTAAATTAAAAATAACCACTTATATTATCCGATTATCGAGTATACGACGTTCAACAGTTGAAGTAATAAACATTTTCGATGATCAATTTTTTTGGGGAAAAAATTTATTTTTCGTAAAATTACGAGTTGAGTTTTTGGTTTTTAAAAAAATTTTAATTTTAATTTTTTTACGAAATATCAGATTTTTTTATAAAATTTATTTTCAGTGAGTTTTTGGTTTTTAAGAAAATTTTAATTCTACTTTTTTTTTTTTTTAATATAATTTTTGAAATTAATTTTTTAGAAATTCATTGCTTACCTGTGCGATCGATTATCAGACTTAGAAGGTTCATATATGGCATGAAATAAAATCGGATATTGTTTATTACGCGATTTATGCCAAATTTCGCACAAGGAAACATCCTCTAAAAATAAAGAGAATTTATTCTTTTAATATTTTCGTTGCGATTAAAATAGATGAAATATAAACAAATTATATATATTTACCCGGTTTAGCAAATGCTTCCAAACTGTGATTATAATATAAACCACTATATAGATTAACAATTGCCGGATGAGAGCGATAGTTTCGTACCAAACGCGTTTGTATGGTGCGCTCGTAATCCCCAGTATCGACGTCAACACGATAACAATCACGCGCTAACAAACGATCCATCAACGAAACATCCAGACCCAATTCTTTGGCTCGTTTCGATTGTAATATCGGTCCCAATTGTTTGTGATCGCCGGATATAATTAAACATGATTTGGGTGTTAAAATTGTTGTTATTGCCATTAAAGCTTCAACTTCCATGGAAGCGGCTACTTCGTCGATAAATAAATGTGTGTACAATGTAGCACCATTTTCTCTACGGCCAAATTTTCCCGTAGCTAATTTGGACACAATAGACAGTGTACAAATCACAACACGATATTCATGTAATATCTCTACATCTGGATAAAATTGGCCATTGTACATATTGGAATTCTCCAGCAATTCGTCATCAATTGTATCAGTGCGAATTTCACTTGAACGTGAATAAATGCGTACCATAGCACGCTTTATATCCAGCTGATTTAAATATTGGCACAATCTCAATGCCACTTCATCACATGCACTATTCGAGGAAGCAGTAACTAATATTTTGGTATCAGGTTTTCGTAAAACTTGTAAAATACTCTCGACTAAAGTGGTCGTTTTACCAGTACCTGATGTCAAGGAATAAAGGCATAAAAATATTAACAAGATATTTATGGGTTCAATTAGTTAGTTTAGCCAAATCCAACAATTTTTTTTTAAATAAATTCATACCTGGTGGACCAAATATAATATAAGTAGCATCGTTGCGTGGACCTTCTGCTATATTACGTACCGCTTGCAATTGTTCAGCGGTTATATTTGTATTATATAAATTTAAACTAAATAAACGAAAGAAAATATTGAAGGGTAACCAAATTTTAGTTTTATAATCACACACCTTACCTTATAGTTGATAATGGCATAGATATTATTTTAGCTGGAAATAAAAACTTTTTCAAAAAATCCATATTAGTTGACAATAATTGCAGCGAACGATATTGATAACGAAAATTTAAACGAGATGGTCTAAATATAACTGTATATGAACCATGTATGTCGATTTTTTGATCACATTTGAAACTAATACGTCCCGTATTGACATTTTGTATCAGGCCAACAAACGTATTCTTCATGCGATATATATCCGATTTATTCTGCATCATTAATTTTAATATTTCTTCGGTGTTTGTAAAGATATCTGTACGTTTAGTTAGTATAACCTCGTCATAAGCTGACAATATATTCTCCAGAAATATACGTTGTTTGGGCTTCAGCTGTAATTTATAATATATATACATATATTTATATGATCAGTATTAAGTATTAATTTATTAAGAATTTAATAATATTGTGGATATTTTTGTTTTTCAATATATATACCTTAAAGCTGTACTCATCTCCAAAACTGCGTAATTTTATATTTTTTTTCCTTAAACTAAGATATTCACGTATTGTGTCCATATCTTCTATTTGCAGTAGAATGTTTAATGAGGCTCCTATCGTTTGAGGTTGTAAATTCTTGCCATTGCGTATATAATCTCGAAATTCATTCGAAGTTTTCATTAGATTTTCATAATAGAAATCATCCTTTAAGGCATCCTGTATTTCCTTTGGAGGATAATAATCTGCCAATTCAAATTTTGGTTTAAATAATCTAGAAAATAATCAAGGATAAATCTTTACATGCATTCTATGATTTCAAAGATTGTATATGAAGTGAAGATTATAGGCAAAGCGATAAAGACAATAATTAGGCGAGAAAAAGAGACTACCTACGGTGAGTGTATTAATATATTTAACATTTTATTGTACAGAAATAGTACTGTTACAGTTTTTTATATGTATAGATAGATATAGCTGGATTATACAGTGGTACACAATCATTCCCTTCTTACAATTAATTTTTTAACAAATTGTTTAAAAAGTTAAATAACTTTATACTTGAACTAGCTGTGCCCACACATACTGTGTGCGTCCCGACAACATTTTGTCCGATTTTGCTGTGAAAGTATGAAAAATTTTAAGGGCCATGTTCATAACAAATATTTTAAGTTTAGAAAAGGTTTATTAAATTAAACAAATTTTGTATGAAAATTACTTCTATAAAACAAAAATATTTTTTATTTAATATTATGCTAATTACCCATAACGTTTTTTAATAAAAATGCAATTTATTTGGTGGGGGAAAAGAGCTAGTCCCTATATATTTCACTGGATACTCAGGCCAGATAATTAGGAAACCTTTTTCCCAATTTTAGAGAAGCCAAAAATACTCTATAAGTAATAAAATTCTACAAAACACAATGAGAATTATGCATGTTAATAGAATAATACAGAATATTAAAGCTTCAACAAAACACCAACAAACAAACCACGTTTTTATTTTTCCTTACTATCCTTCTACAATTGGATGGTTTTTTGCTGATGAAATGCATACACAAGTTAGTTTTGTTCTCGCAAGAGAATCGAAAAATAACGAGTGTTGCCAAAGGTTTGCACAAGCAGTTGCATATTTAGTTATTAATAAAATTTTTGGGAATTTAAATATTAATTATTTAATATCATAGATGGGGGTAGTGCACTAAATTTTGATTGAAATCAGCATTGCACTACCACTAAATCATATTGTAAAAGAAATTCATTTTGTTTATTGAAATAAAAAAAAAGTTTGATAAACTAAAAATTAATTAAATTAATTTTGGAAGGTCTAGATGGTCATACTCGTATATTTATGTTACATATATAAATTAATTTACTGTTTTATATAATCATTAATAAATATCAAATTGAATGCAAAATTTCTTCTTGCAATCAACTTGAGTGAAGAAAAAAAAGTTGCAATATATTGCTGATTGCATTTTTTGAAATCAAAATAATTAAATTTTAGTGCAAAGACTTTTTAACTCACTATCACTAATGTTGATTGAGGCTGCAAATTTTGCAATCACCATTAGAAATCAAACAAATTAATGCAATAATTTTGCAATATCACTCAGTGTGAGTGAAGATTGCAGAATTAGTGCACTACTCCCAACTATGTTTAATATTATGCTAATTACCCATAGCGTTTTTTAATAAAAATGCAATTTATTTGTTGGAGAAAAATATTTTTTTATGAATTTTACCCTGACACTTACGTATAACAGTACCCATCCCTGGATAAAATTCTAAAATTTATATAAAATTCTAACAATTATTGTAAAGCTCTGTTAAATACAGTACAGGAAATGACTTACTCATTATTTTAAAACAGCGCCATCTGTTACGCAACATTGCTTAAAATATACTGCTTTCAAAAATAAAAGATGCCTTAAAGAATGCAGTACCTTTATAACGGTAAAAAAACGGCATATTTTCACTGCTTTTTCTCCACTTTCTCTTGGAAATAAGATATTTTTGAGGAAAAAAGGTATTCTTTATTGGAATCAGGATACTAAGGTACCTCACAAAATTTTAGTTAAAATCCATCCAGTAGTTTTTACGTGTTGCGAACACAAAAAGAAGAAAGACAGACAGACAGGCAGACAGAAAATGAGTTACTATTTTATTATATGTATAGATGTGATTTTTAAAAATTCTTCAGCATAATTTTAGACGTTTTATCACCCTGCTCACTGATGTCATAGCAAATCTTAAAAATTATGCTGTTCACAAATTAATTTTTAAAATTATATTCACAAAATCGAAATGCAATTTCAGAGTTACAACAGATTAGAGGTAAAAAGGAATAAACTTACTTTTTGTCTGGCAAGCGGTAGGGATTAATGGAAAAACCAACTTTGGGAAATTCCTCAGTACGCTGAAAAACGGAAACATACAAATTTTAATTTTTAACAAACGTTATAATTTCAAGTACTAATTTTTAATTTATATTTACCATAAAATGATGTTGTTCTATCATTCGAGAATCTTTATTATCCTCCATGTGACATATCACAACAATTGGCTGCTCAACATGTCTGGTAAACAAATGGGAATCTACAAAAAATCGATTTATACCATCTTCTAGGCATTTGTAAGGTACGCGCATATTGTGAACATAAAAAAATGAACGCGATTGTACAATGATAATTTTTTCAATTATTAGATCTTGTAAACCAGTCTCAAACTCAAAACAAAAGTTATGCGAATTCTTGCACAGTCTATAGCTCATGGTAAATATTGGACTATTACTGCAAATGATAGATTATATTAAGAAAACAAGAGTTCTTGACAAACTAACACTAATACCTACAACTTATCCATTTTGGTTAAAAATTCAAAATCCGTATCTTCACCATGTATTTGTATGTGATCTTCAAACGATTCCATAGTGGTAAAATCTTCTTGGCATATGTAGCAGCTCATGTTGGTGGAACAAAAGTTATTATCTCGTCGCTGAATGGTTGAGCCTTGATATTCTAGCGGTTTTTTAGCTTCATCTAGATCGATTTCGAAATTATCTAAAATTTATGAATAATTTTTTTTTAGTTTTGTTTTTTTTTTTGAAAATTACAAATTGGAATACCTTCCAAACCAATTGGTTTGTTTTTTAATAAATTTAGCAGAATGCTATCGGATTCTTTATCACTTGTTGTTTCTTGATCAATGCTATCACTGTTTATTTTCCTATTATCCAGTTCTTTTGTTTTATTATTGCGAAACTCAAATAATGTCTTATAACTTATTTTGTAAAAGGGGTTTCCACGCATGGTGTTGATAAGAAATCCGCCGCGGTGTAGCAAAGTTCCAATCTAAAGGTGATAATAAAACTTTCGTTAGATAGTTGTTTTATTTTGTTTTTATAGTTGTTTAATACAGCAAAAACTGTAATTTAACGATTAGTTGTGAATTCTCTACTACCAAAATATTTTGTTTAAAATCGAGTGTTTGAGGTTAAACGAATTTAATTGCAGCTAAAAAATAAAAATTTATAGTTTCGTGGTTTATTGAACGAAAATAACTGGCTGCTGGTGGGTAATCCATGAAGTATTTTTGGGGTAATCTGAATTAAAATACATAATTAATTATGCAAAATATGCAGAATATTTCGACTAATTTCGAAATTTGACACAAAGATTTGAGAGCAAGACGACAGCGGATTCACCGCTACACGACTACAAAAAAAGTACTGATTTTAAATAGTAATTTTGTTATTATCTTCTGTTGAATAAACAAAAATTGTTGCATAAAAAAATTCAAATTAACCTAAGTTGGCTGCTCACAAAGGTGTATTTTAGTTTTGACAGCGGCCTTGTAGACAGTGGCCTGCTGTCGCCTATTTGTTTACTGCATAATACGATGTTTATGAAAAAATTCATATTTTAGAAAGTTTAGAATATATAATACGCTTTGAATTCAATTCAATATAGAATACGCTTTGAATTCAACAATTTCGAATTTTCGAAAAAGCTTCAAAATATAAAAAGATGGTTTGAAAATTCGAGATTTACGTAGTTTCAAAATTACTAGTTGTTAAAAAGACAAAACTTCTTTTTCACAAACAGACTTGGTAGTAATTTTTTTTTATGTAATTTTATTTTAAAATTAATAACACTGTTGTTAACTATTTAAACTTACATCATCTGTACCAATGAGCTCTTTTAGTTTTCGTCTTTTTTCCGTGGTTACTAACTCCGAATACTCCTTACGCATCTCAGATTTTTTGACACACCAATCATCGTTGGGTGTTATTATTAATCGATGATATAAATTAAGCACAAAGTTTCCAATTAAATTTGACTCTAAATATTTGCAATAAACAGAATATAAAATAGAAATATATGTATGTAAAGGCATGTAAATCAAATCATACGAACCCCATTTGTCTGGTTTATTAAAATTTGTTTGCCTGGGTTCCGTTAAAATTGAAACTGTACTCGAAGTACTTGAAGAGGTTGATGATGTTGATGAGGTTGATTCGTCGCTGGACATTTTTATTTAGATTCTGTTAAAAAATACACACAAATAAAATTTTAAATAATTATTAATGTTTTTCAGTGATTTGGATTTTATATTGAAATATTGATTTTTAAATTATACCATGTATTTAAATTTTTTGGTGAAATTTTGGGTAAATATAATTTTTTGGTGAAACTTCGTTATTTAGAGTTTTCTTCGAATTGTTGTTTTAGATGTAGTAAAGCAAAATACTAAAACGTCAAGGTACAAACATCGCTTTCCTAACCATATCTCGCCATTCAATTTAAAAATTTAAATGGAAGTAATCTGTAAGAAATAGTATTCAAATCATTTATACTTGTTGCTCTAACGGACATAGTAATATACGTTTTGTACACTCAAATGTCTATCCATAACGGTTAAGCAGATAAAGCCATATACGATAAATTACGTCAGATATGACACCCTTAATTTTTTACACTTTTTATTACTGACACAGTAATAAAAAACACCTAGGGGACATCCTTTAATGTACAATTTTAAATTAAAGACTTATTTAAAAGGACAGATTCTTTGTAAATTTTAAATGTCTGTCTAAAACGGTTCAAAAGTTTGGCCATATGCATCAACTATTGAGACACCCTTTAAGATTTGAAATATTTATAAATGTTATTATACGGGACATAGTAGTGGTGATTCTGTCTACTTTTCAAGTGTTTGTCTATAACGGTTCAAAAGATGAGGCTAGATAGGTAAAATTATATCAATTATGGGGACACCCTTTAGTTTCCAAATTTAAATTATTTACTTGATGTTGTAAAGGACGTAGATATACAGGTTGTTTGTAAATTTTAACCGTCTTTCTGTTACAGTTCAAAAGTTTTGCAATATACATCAAATTACATCAACTATTGGGACACCCTTCAACTTCTAATTATAAATATTGGGACATTCTGTCCAATTTTCAAGTGATTTTCTACAATGGTTCAAATGGTTCATATATTTAAATTGACGTCACATATGGGGACACTCTTTAATTTTTAAGTTTATTTTTTTATTACTTTTTGTTATTGTCAGCTATACTAATAGTTTTTTAAAATTTTAAAAGGGTGCCCTTTACGGTTCATAATACACATAAAAAACACGTATGTTGTATGGGGACACCCTTGAATTTTCAAAATTCTGAAAATCCTTGCGCCCGGACGAAGGCCGGCTATGCAGCAAATCTTTAGTTAGCGAAGCCGGCCCTCAAATGCAAATTCTACTTTGGATGAAATGAGAAGTTAAGCTCTGGAAAAAGAAATAGATGAAGAATTAAGTGATTCAGAATAAAAATTAAAAAAAAAACTGTTTTTTGTGCGCACTCGAATTTTTTTTGCACTGATTTTTATTTATGTAGCTTGATAGTACATTTAACTACCATTACAATGATACCCATATTGTCTTATTTCGTCATAAAATGGTCGAGATAGGTACATCATATTTTACATAGAAAGTTTTGGGGTCCGTAACTCCGAAACTAAGGGTCGCCCCCAATTTTTTAATTTTACATTTTTACTTAAAATTAAATTTTACACACAATAGGCTACTTTTTTTAATTTTTCTGATGTGTTCGTAAACTAGATTTGTTCCTTTGTCATTTTTTTGCTAAGAGAGTTACTGAACAGACCTTTTGTATTTTCCAGTTATAAAAATCACAAAAATTATTGACAAAAGCTCGAATTTGTTCTCACTTAAATTAAGTCGCAATGGTCGAGATAAAAATGAGCGCTCCAAGTAAATTTACTATTTTAAGGGTTTACAATTTTTAATATTGAATAATCTGTATCACCTTTGTTCTACAATATAAATAAATTTTTTTTTAACTTGTACTGCATTGTCGAAATTTGTTTTTGCCAGATTGAAAATAATCAACTTTTTATACCCACAATCTATTTTCTCACTTTACAATCAATTAATTATTTAAAACTAACAATTCATCTTACGTTTAATATTGTTACACAGCAATAGCTTAAATAACGACAGATTAAAACAAACAATACTAAACAAATTATAAACAGCCACTTAATATTTTGTGTTTATAACACTTTTAAATTTACCTCATAGAGCTGTTATACTATTGAATATTCGGGTACTCTTATCTAACGTCGCAAGAGTATCATATTCGATTTTATATTTCCACGAACAGTGATCATTTCCATTTAAGAGTTGCATGTACGATCACTTATAAAAAACTTATTGTGGAACAAGATTAAAGTGAGTACCTGCCTACTCGGCCTAACCTCACGGTGGTCTTACCACCGAGTGAAATGTAAGCGTAGACTAGCGCCGCCATTGTGTAGTATAACAACACTTTACGATTGACACCAATCGCTTTTTGTGCGTGATACAGTCACAATGAGTAGCAATTTATATAATATGGCAAGCCTTTCCAAGGCAAGCCTAGATCCACATTATAACCTCTTGCTTAGGGGTTTGGAGACTATCCAAACTCCGTCTGTTGAGAGTGCAACAGCACACTTGATCGACCTTGCACCTTACCTACATAAATCGATCTTAAACCACAACCACCACGTGTACCCCCGAAGGGGACCTCACCAATAACCGGTCGCTGAGAGGATAGGCTCTCCGCAGTGGACCAATAGGTCTCCGAGTGTAGGTATCTAGAATTATCTATTATTGCTCTTGCGAAAGAGTTAGGTTGCACGGGTCGCCGGCTCCGTGTAGGGGGAAAAACTGACTCACTTGGATCCCTTTGGTCTCGTTGTGACGCCCGAAAGAGGGCTGAGCAGGAAGATACCTGCTGATCCACACTTAAAGAGATATACGTAACTTACACCATGAAATCGTTTCATGACATTTCTTCAATTCTCTCTTGAACTTTCTTGTTTTTCCTGGCCTCTCTACACATCTTGCCAAAAAAAAGACCGGTTTCATGCAACTGATTTCATGAAAAATGTCATCGTGTAATTTAGCTATTACTAATGCGGTTTTTGACATTTGATAAAATAAACCACATCAGCTGCTGGTCAAATACAGCAAAATTTTACGCTCGATCAAGCCACGTGGCCATTATTTGTCAAAGCATTTAAAAAGCGTTTTAACAAACTAGAGATTATGACGTTTTACGTGAAAAATCAAAGTACATAGAATGTTTTGCAAAGTTTGTATGCATTAGATGCCTGCATGAATATGTTTAAAAGTCATTTAAAACATTTTTATTGTTATTTCAATCAGATTTGCATACAACTACCTATGTATTTAAATTGGCATTGTTTAATATGTTTGGAAAATATATTTATATTTATGTAATATCATGCTCAGTAACGCTAAACAAAGGGTATAAATAAAATATTTACATAATAAACATAAAAGAAATAATTTGAAAACTGAAAGGAAAAATTATTATAGATGATGATAATAAACTAAATACCAAGGTATATTTATAGGTATTGTCGTCCGCCCAGCTGATTTAGTAGTTCGACATGTCAAAAGTTGTATGTGTTAAAAAATTTTATAGAGTAGGAGTGAGAAAGCAATAAAACACATACACGCCTTCTTAATTTTCTTATATGCTTTTTGACATTTCGAACTACAAGGCAACAACAAAATACCATGTTGTTCTTGTATTGTTGTATTTGTTGTAGGGATGCCACTACCTAGTAAAATAAATATACCTTGCTAAATACTTTCAAAAAAATAAATATTAAAAATAGTTTAAAACATAAATATTAACGAGTAATCATCACCGAAATTGGTACCGAATAATTTGATAAGTTATAACAACACTATGCTGTACACTGATTTACTACGTGGAAAAAAACATAGCAATTTAAAAGTGGGATTCCCCAATGTTTAATAATTAACTGAGTTATGAGATGCCACTACGATTAAATATACATATGTATGTGTTTACAAAACCCAATTATCAGACGTGTTGCCAATGAGCCGCAAACAGTATAAAAATATAATACCATGTTTCCACGACAAAACGAATCATGATTGCGAAACATTCCGTTTCCACGATGCATATGTGCTTTGTTTAGTTTGGATTTTAAAATATATTGCATTATTTTGTTTTTTATCACTTAATATACTTTTGTTTTTATTTTATTTATAAATTTTAAGTCATATATTAATTATTTGGTTATGTTTGTTAATTATTTGATATGTTTAAACATCACTTTTAGTTTTATTTTTTTCTTTGTTTACATTTTTATGTAAAAAACAGAGCTAGTTCAGATAAACTTGCGATACAAATTAGAGATGATAGAAATTATTCATCCTTCGCAAGTAGATTCAAACTGAATCATCTCAAAACAAAGTGTTTCGCTCTCAAAACTTTGTATGACGAAGCAACGTTGATTCAAACATGATTGGAGTGTGAAGCACGAATGAGAGAGCGAAGCATGAATATTGGGCTCCGTAGAAACGTGCTATAAATGGACTATGATTCAATTGTTATTAATTTATTATTACAAGAGGCTGATAAGCATAAGCGCAAGTGAAATTTTCTAGTGGGCGAATGGGGGTCATTGCACTCCCCAGGATGGCCTTTCTACGCCACTGCTGATAAGGGAATAAAATAAAGCTTGTAAGGATAATACAAAGTAATAGCCGGTCGTTTGTAAACATTTCTGATGTTCATAACTCCCCGTCTTCACAAGCTAATGTTTTGTCTTCACAAAAGTCAAACTTCAAATAAAGAAATAACAGTATAAAAAATATTTTTTATAGATATGTATGAAGTTTGACTTTTGTCAAAACAAATCGAGACAAATTTTATGAGTTGCTTAATTTCTTTGGCTTTTTTTAATTATTATAACTTGTATTTTTTTTTTGTTATTTTAAGTTGGCTAAAAAAAAATTAACTATCACGTACATTAAAGGCAAGTTATACTTGTTATTATAACGGAAAACTTCCTATCTCTCCGATAAAATCCTATCTAGCTATTGGCAAATGGTAAAATTGTGTCTTAAAATATTTAGATATTTTGAAATAGAAGATATTAAATAGAAAGTATGTTTCTTCATTATCAATAGCCTTTTCATTTAAAAGTAAGTTTTTTTTAATTAAAATTATGTGTTTCGATTGACTTGAAGCAATTTTTTTGCTTAAATTTATTAAATATAAATGCACATTTCATTAAACACAATACATACATATGTATGTACAGATATATTTTATATGTTTATATAATATTCTCATATCTTTTGATAATAAAACTTTACTTTCCAGCATATTCCGCAAACTAAATATTCAGCTACCATTACGAACAACCACAAAAATGGGTTAATAACTATTATTATGTTTCGATCTATTTATTCCATAGGGGTTTGCGTTTTTCCACAAAACTTGTTAGACCTTCGCGGCAATCATTTAACCCAAGATTTTCCAACATTTTCTGAAATTTTTTAATTTCTAGCAGCATTAATATAGCAATTAAACAAGAAAAAATAATTACCTCGGTTCCCATTTCATAAGCTTCTTCAATGGGCATATTCAGTTGCTTATAATAAAATTCCTTGCCCAAAGCAATAACAGCACGACTTTTATTTTTAATGGCATTTGTCACTTTTTGCATTTCATTGTCCAAGTCTTTTTCCGGTACAACACAGCTTATCAGACCTATTAAATTAGGTAAAAGTGAGTAAATGTTTTTGTTGGTGTATACATACATATATAATAACAATACCGGCAATGTAAGCTTCTTGAGCTGAAATAGGTAAACCGGTCATAAGCATATAAGCTGATTTAGGTCTTACCATACTACGACTTATAGCAACACCAGGTGTAGAACAAAAAATTCCAAAATTAACTCTTGAAAAAATTAGGAAAAATATTAGATTGGCGTATAAAAATATTTATTTTTCATATAAGTATGTATACCCCGGCGTAGAAAATGAACTTTTTTCCGAAGCTATAATAATATCACAAGATGCCACCAATTGACAACCTGCTGCAGCAGCTAAGCCATTAACTTTTGCTATAACCGGTATCGGTGCTTTATATATATTTAGTATTATATCTGATAACTTTTGGAATGTTTGCCTTTGATAAACATCATTTCCAGACATAAGCTCTTTTAGATTATGACCAGCAGACCATACATTTCCCTTGGCACTTAGTACTACACAACGTAATTCTTTATTCTGATCATGTGTTAAAGCTTCCAATATGGAATCCATCATATCCATTGACAGGGAGTTGCGTGTCTTTTCATCGTTTAAACAAATTTCCCGTATACCATCGGTTTGTGTAACTTCGATAAATTTTTGACGGCTAGAATATGGCCTGGCAGACTTAAAAATTTTTGTGATAGACAGAGGCTGAAATAAAAAAATATTGTAATTGTAGTTATATGCAATTAGATCTATAACTTACGTTATTGAAATTTCTTATGATTGTAAACATTGTTGTTGAAATTTAGTTAATAATAGTACGATATCAACAGGTGAATTTATTGAAAACAAAAACATATGATTGCCTTAATAAAAAATAGCCACTCTGTTTTATAATAGAAAAAATATTTTGTTTGTAACTCTGGTGTATCCGTTATAAAATTCTATTTTTAAATACGCCATGTCTATCTGCATGTCAAATTGCAGAAATACAAAGAACGAAACTTGTTCCGAAATGTATTAATTCCAAATGAATCAATGTTATTGTCGATACACAGAGAAAAACTTACTAGGCATAAAAATAGATGCCAAAAATGCACAAAGTATTTTAAAAGTAACTAGACAGTTTGACCTATTCCGTAATTCCACATCCACTCGGAAGTAAAAAAATTTTCACAATCCCTTCTTTCACATCCACATGTTTCTGTATGGATAGTTATATGAATTTGAAATACAGAACACAACAAATGTGAAAATAATTCACTGGGCAATGAAAATTCAATACTTCAATTTATTGTAGTCATACGTATGTACATACGTTTCGAAAGTCAAACATAATTAATAAACCTGTTCATTAATCCATCTTCTAATTGTATAATTTATTAAAATATTTAAAAAATGAGTCAATTCATTTTAAAAATATAAGGGATGTTTTTACTCAAAAAAGGAGACTTGAACAAACAGCGATAAAGTGAAGGCATAACACTAACTAGAATCACAATTGGCTAAAAATTGCCAACTCAGAGACGGCTGCGTTAATCAAAAGTTTTTTCAACAGCGAAATACTAGCGGAGTTCAGTGTACGATGTAAATGGTCTTGCAAAAGTGCAAGTGCGTAATGTCATAGCGTTTTTGTGAAATCCAACATCAAAACACCTATTGTTTATGTAAAATTTGAATGATATTACGCATTTGCACTTTGCATCAAACACTGAATACCGCTATTGTTTTTGTAAATCTCAAAAATACAAATAAACCACTTGTCAGGCATTTTAAAATTATTTACGATCGGAATTTAATACAACAATAAATAAATCCTAAATTTTAATAATTTATTTGTATATTTAACTAAAAAATATAAATGCATTAAAACCATAACCAGTTAAAAATGTTAAACACCTTACAATCTTGATATAAATAATTAATTAATTTGAATCGTTATTAATTGTGACCCTTAATTTTAAAATACGTTAAAATATACATTTCCCGGTAGCTTTTTGTAGACTTGTGTATTTTTCTACAAATGAGACCATACTGGTTTGCGTTTTTCAATAAAACAACGTACACCCTCTTGTGAATCTTTAAGTTGAAGATTTTCAATCATTTTCTAAAAAAGAAAATTATTTTTATTATAAATTAAAAATATGATTTGAACTTTTTTACCTTTGTACCCTGTTTATAAGCTTCTTGTAAGGGTAGCTCTAATTGGTTGTAGAAAAAATCTTTGCCTAAAGCTAAAACCGAACGACTTTTATTTTTAATTGCATTTACTACTTTATTAATTTCTTCATTAAGCTCATCTTCTGGTACAACACGACTAGCTAAACCATGTTTTAAGGCATCTTCGGCAGTTATGGGATGACCAGTCATTAACATATCGAGACATTTTGTGTGCGACATTATGCGTGACATGGCAACGGCCGGTGTGGAGGCAAAGACACCAATATTTGCACTATACATATCATAAAAAAGAAAAAGTTTTCTTTAGTTAAAGATCAATTAATGTAAACGTTAAATATAGCAGTATAAAATATGTTAAACATTTATATTATTCCTTTACAATTTTTTTTTTGTTCAATAAAGTTTTTTTTTATTGCCATTGTTGGAAACAATTATACTAACAAAACTTTTAACTAACATTTAATGCTACAGATTTTTTTATTTAAAAACCATTATTATAGTTGGAAATAATGGTAACGGAAAAAAATACATTGGGATTATTTAATAACTAATACCTAAGCATTGCATAATTATTAGTTAAGATAACTCGCATGTATTATTTTTTACATTTTGTATTTCCAAATTAACGAACTTTTCAATATTAAACGATCCGTAGAAATGTGAAGGATCTAAATAAAATTCGACCAAAAATGTTAAACACCGTATTGATTATTGGGACTCTTTCCTAGAGCCCAGCTAGTGTAAAGGTAGACACTATCTGGGCTCTCATCTGAGTTGAAAAGCTCCTGGAAAATATAAATCTTTATTATTTTATCTAAAAAGTAACTTTAGTACACTTCTGAAAGTGAATCATAAAAATTAGATCTGTTTTATATAGACTTAATGGGTTTGAATTGACTAATGTATGTTCAACTCAGATGAGAAGTCAGATAGTGTAAATATAACTTAAGCTTTATTATTCTATATTTGACTTCTTTAATTTTCGTTTTAACAAAGAACTTTTAAATATACCAGATTTTAAGCTTACCTAATGTTTTGTGAAACCGTTTGCCAATAAGCTGACTACAGCAATTATCGAAATGACCATAGGAGATTACTATCTTACCCCTCCAACAACCAATCTTAGCGCATTAATCATAAAATATAACTTGCATTTTAAATAAATAATGCAAGTAAACAAAACTGATACACGTCTAAGCTATTACCTGGGCATAACAAATGAACTTTTTGCTGAGCACACCACAATATCACATGATGCTACCAGTTGAATCCCACCAGCGGCCACAACTCCGTTAACCTTAGCTATCACTGGCACCGGGGCCTTGCGTATTTTGTATACAATTTCTGCAAGTTTTTCGAAAACGGCAGTGTGCTGCTGAGAACCACATTCAGGCAGCAATTCCTTTAAGTCATGGCCAGCAGACCATATAGGACCCGTAGAAGATAATACTATGCAACGTAAATTGGTATCATGCCAGGTTTTTGTTATTGCAAATAAAATCTCATCCATCATTGTAAGAGATAAAGCGTTGCGTGTTTTGGAATCATTTAAAACAATTTCACGTACACCATTGTATTCGTTAATTTGACAAAATTTGTTGTTAGAACTGGAGGATAACGAACACATATTTACAAGAGGCAGTTTATTTATCGAACAAGGCTGAAAACGTTGTTAATGTTTATTAAAACTTTAGCGATTTATAGTAGAACTTACTCTGTTTAATAGAAATTGTAAGTGACGTAGCATTTCTGTGTGGATTTTTTTAATTTATGTAAATGTTATCACTTTTAAACTTTAGCAAATAATAGCAACAGGTGAATTTAAAAATGTAAACAAAACGAGCTAACTAACTGTCACAGTTGCCAGATTTTATGATTTTATCTACGATTCTGGCGATTTTAAGATTTATTAGTAAATTGTTGACCAGAGGAGAAATATTTTACCAAAATTTAAATATATAATTAATTGATTTTAAAAAATAAAGACAGAAAAAATTTAACCAACAAGATTGAATGTTGTTTTATTATTTTATGTTATTATTATATGTTAGCACATATAAAATGATAAATTTTTAATGCATTGTACATAAGCAAGAGCAAAAACTACACAGCTATTCTATCACTCCGACTTCGTTACATCAACTCGCCTTGCTATTGACCAAGGCGAATACATACCAGGTGGAGTTGATAGCCCAGCAGATTGTTTTTGCTCTCGTTTTTTTGCTAATGTCTTGTTGAAATTACATTTTTTCATATCTGCTAATCTAATATCAAAGTTGTTGTTTTGTTGTAGTTGTTGTTCTACTGCTCACACCTGGTATGAATTCGTCTTGCTATTGACCATATTTAGTCTCCTTTTACAATAGAATGTCTAGTACGATAGTCATGAAATACACACTCTACCTCTTCAAACCCTTACCTACAAATCTCGTCTATCTGTCTGCTCTGTCTCTGTCCAAGGGGACAGAGACTTATTTATCAAATATAAATTACGTTCTATATATGAACTTTACGCCCAGTCTTCATTAGATATAAAATAATTAGAAGTTTAGATTGCCCATTTTAATGTTTTTTCCAAGTCTTAAAATGGTTGTTAAAATATTTGTTATAAAAACTCTTTTATGACGTTGTTGTATCTTAGCTTGACAGTATTATTTGTAAACAACATTGTTTCAAAACAAAAAATTATGAAAACTGTTGCTCTGCCGGCGTAATGTTTGTTCAAAATGATGACTGACATTTAAGTGTCAAACTACATAAAAAAATTTATTTTGAAATGTCAAACAGTAAATGCTTATTACTTCATCCTTGATCCGTAGGGTAGTAATCTGTGTTATTCGCATTGAAAATTTCTGTTATTGAACGTATTACGATTACATTTTTTCTGTTTTTGTTTGCTGATTCAAAAATATCACGTTTTTAAACTTGACAATCTTGATATCAAAACTTTGTCTTTCTGTAGGTTAGGTTAATCAATAAACATTTTGAATATTAAATTGGAATTTTGCTATAATTTTAAACAACGGTCCAGCTAAGGAATGGTCAAGACTAGACAAAAAACATCTTGGAAAACATCAACAATAAACCAAGTTATAATTTAAGAGGGGTGACAAAACATTTGTTGGATTTATATATATATATATATATATATATATATATATATATATATGTGTATGTAAAGTGATGCTAAAGGTAAACATAAAATGCACAATAATATTGAGTAGTTTTTTGCTTTAATTATTATTGTTTTACTCCGCACTACTAAATAGATTAATCAGTATTTTTAAGCTAAAAATAGCGTAATTTTTCTTGGCATTTACATGTGTATGTATGCATGTAAAAGTAAACAATACCTCCATAGATACATACTTATGTATATTTAACCAAATTGTAAAATTGTTTTTGATTACAAAATAAATTAAACAACTTGGTAAAAAATAATTTAAATAAGGGCAAAGATAATGTTTTTTATGATTGCTCAATTTTGACTACACATTCAAATATATTATATAATATACACATAGGCAATTCTATTGAACAATATCAATTATTGCACAATAATATTGCAAATGTATGGGCACCTTTATGCAACTATATATTTACTAATCCTTGAACTAACAAAAGGTAAGCTCAAGGCGAATTCATACCAGGTGGATGAGTTAGCTCAGCTAAATGTTTTTTGCTAATGTCTTGTCAAAAATACGTTGTTTTATTGGGAATTTATTTTCAAATAGCAGTATCAATCGCTTTTAAATAGTTAAATTAACACTTTCCAACACTGTTAAAGAACTGCAACCGACTTCACTTTGTTTACTTTTAAATAAAAAAATGGTAAGTGGTTTTTTTCTAGTTTTATAAACAAAGACTTTTGTTCTTTTGTACTTTTTTATGTTTTTCGGTTTAAAGTGTTAATGAAAATAATTAATATATTTTTGGAATTAAAGGTATGTTTAGAAAGTTATAGAAAAATATTTCTATCAATAGATTATATTCTTATTTAAGTTTCACACTCTTACGTATTTTTTCTAGTTATGAAATTGATAACATCAGCTTTTATTTGTTTTGTATTGATAACAAGTTTAAAAAGTGAATAATCTTTTGATAGCATTATTGCTTTGTAACCTATCGTATCATTACACAAAATTTTAATTCTCATTTCAGTCGTTTTCGTTTCTTCGAAGTGTTAAGTAATTATTATTTTAATTTTGCTAATACCTACCAATCATATTCCATTAACTACAACACCAAAAAATCAAAAACGTCATAATCATGAAACCTTTTCAAGCTGGTGCTCACGATTGTGGCAAACTGTTCACCGAAAATATTAATCGTCTGTTTGCGAATCGTGAACCCTGGCAAGTGGCTTCAATTACAGCCACCGCTGTTCTAAGTACTATTTGGCTATGGAGTTTTATCAATCAAGATGAAAGTAAGTATGGTACAAAAATCTTTAAGAAAGATTTCATTTATGACAAGAAATAAATAAAATAAATTGAGTTTCAAGATAGTAGGTATCTACTAATTCGGATTCAGTTGGTATAAGCATAAACTGTCGACTAGTTAAATAACCGATTAACAGCTCATACAAGTTTCTAGGAATTCCGTTTGAACTAAATTTATTAATCTATATGTTTATTCAATACAAGTTCTATTTTTTCTAAATCTGATTTTTTTACTTTCAATACAACTTCTCTCCCTTAAAATCGGATAAATATATGATTGATATTTGATTTATAAGCCTGATCTTTTTCTGACTTCAGGTATAATGGCAATCAAAGAAGACCTCCATTCCGGAGTAAACACAATTTACCGCTAAAAGGGACAGATCAAAGAGTACCTATGTTTAAGTTTAATTAGTCAACGTTTTTTACAATATTTCGTAAACAAAACCGTGGGGGGCTCCTCCTCTAACATCGACAACTTTATCAGTCGGTATATTGAGAGCAAAAACGTTTTTTAATACTAAAGGAATATTTCTTGATGAACCTTCGCACCATGTTTGCTAAGGGTCGAGGTCTTGCAGGTTATTCTTTAGTGTCGAAGTACATCTACGTCAAACGTAATAAAGCTGAATAAATATTTTTATTTTAAATACCTATAATTTAAAGTTTAAACACATTTGTATTATATTACACAGTCGATTTATCATAATTATACAAAAATAATTTGTATGTAGTCATAAATTTTATTTGAGTTCAAATTTGTTGTTAATTTTTAACTTCATTCTTAATAAATTTAATGTTATTTTTTGTTTTGTTAAAAACAAAAAAAAAAAAAAAACACATTTGTGTATTATATTCGGCCGTGTCGACTCATATACCTCTTACCACTGTTTTCCTAACATACATACATACATATTTGCACAATTATAACAAATTACTCAATACAAATCAACAGTTGCAAATATTTTTTTTAATTTTCAGGAATTTTCTAGTTTTTGGCTAAATTCGATAATTCTGGTAAAATTTCATTATTTTCCTAAAATTTTGTTTTGTGGTAAAATTTCGAAGTATTGTAAACTTTGATTTTTTTCGTAACCATCTGATTTCTTGTTGTTGTGAAACTTCGATGGTTCCGTACCCAAAGGGTAAAAACGTAATCCTGTTCTTTTCGCTACATTATCTGTCCGTCCGTCTGTCAGCGCCTTTTATCTCTGGAACCGTAAAAGGAAGACTCTTAAAATATTTACAAAATATGTGTTGCCACGGCCGCTATAAAAACTAAAGGGTATTCCGACATGTTGTGACATGTTTTTCACTTATTTTGATTATTTTTTTTTAATCGTAATAGGTACCTACTTGATATATTCATAGAAAATGTATTTATTACCTGTTTCGATATTGAGATGAGTTACCTCTAATCTTAAATTTTACACATAATACATTTTACAATATCTTCGATAACAACAAGTAACGAAAATAAATTTAATAATTAATTAAAATGCCGATCCCTAGATGTCGCAAATATGAGGAATTTGATCCTCTCTTCTAAATGTTATAGGCAAACACTTGATATTTACACAGGTACATATTTAGTACTATGCTCCAGTATACAAAATAATAAAAAAATTAAAGGATGCCCTATAAGACGTGAACAAATTAACAACTTGTAGTTGTACTGAACGTAATACGGAACCCTAAGTGTGTGAGTCTGACTCGGAAGTGACTGATTTATTAATAATGTTTTTGTTTGTTAAATATCAGTTTTTAGTCTTATGGTTGCCAACATTATTTCTACCATCATAATAAAGGATGTTCCAGTAGGATCTCTCGAACTTTGAAAGTTAATAGCGAGCAATTTGTTGATGTCTGTCGAATCGACTGTCATTTTTTAAGTCTGTTTTGCCAAATCACCGTGAACGGGTATAACGTTCAACAATACGTAAAAAAATGTATAAAATATTTTTTCCAGCGATCAGAATTGCAAAATTCCTTTTTTGTATAATAGTGCGTGGCATTTACAATACCATTTTGAAACGATTTTATGAGTAGGACAGAGTTCTGTCAGATATTTTTATAGTTATAGGGTGAATGCGAAATTCGATTCAAAAGCAAAATCATTCGAATTTGTATGACTTATACATTGTGTTTCGAAAAAGTTTTATTTCGAATCGCGAATATACGCAGTAAAGCCCAGCTTTGAAGATAAACAGCTTTTGAAGAGAGTGTAAAAATTTTGCATTTTCTCTTTTTCCACAACTTTTGCTTGTTGCCTTTTCTTACTGTTAAAAAGATCATTCAGATTTCTCTTTTTCTCCCTTTCAGGCATTTGGGTTCGCGGTAAGCGCCAGTTCTTTCGACATTTAAAAAAAGTACCCGCCGTAAGAAGAAAAATTGAACAAGAATTAGCTAAAGCTACAGCTGATTTTCAAAATGATGCTGCAAAAAGTTGTGGAAAACTTAATTATAACCTGCAATTACCCGAAGAAGGACTGAGTAAAGAACAAATTTTAAAGCTAGTAGATGAACACTTGAATTTGGGTCATTATGATTGGCGTGATGGGCGAGTGTCGGGTGCTGTTTATGGATACAACGAGGATCTAGTCGATTTGGTGACACAAGTGTATGGCAAAGCTTCCTATACAAATCCATTGCATCCGGATATTTTTCCCGGTGTGTGTAAAATGGAAACAGAGATTGTGCGTATGGCCTGCGCTCTATTCCATGGTGATAGCAAATCATGTGGCACAGTAAGTATGTTCAGTACATATTGTAGTATCTGTGTCGTAAATAAATACACGAATACGATGGCTTGCGAATTGTTTTAATAAATATTGAATAGAATAGTTTTCTTTGTAAAATAATAATGTATAATTTTGTAATTAGATGACTTCTGGTGGTACTGAATCTATTTTAATGGCTTGTAAAGCCTATCGGGATTATGGCCGCGAACACAAAGGTATTTCCAAACCCAATATGGTGGTGCCCAGGACCATTCATGCTGCCTTCGACAAGGCCGGCCAGTATTTTAATATTCATGTGCGTTATGTTGATGTTGATCTCGAAACCTTTGAAGTTGATTTAAAAGCCTTTAAAAAGGCCATTAATTCCAATACCATTATGGTAAGTTAATTTCCAATATGCCGGCTCACAAAAAAAAAAAAAAATAAACTTGTGGAGTGTGTATCGCCACCTTGTTTACTTGTTTTCTTTCTGAGTAACACAATTTTTCATATTTTTTATTATTTGATTTTTAAAGTTAGCTGGTTCAGCTCCTAATTTTCCTTATGGTACTATAGATGATATTACCGCTATTGCTGCTTTAGGCATTAAATATGACATTCCCGTGCATGTAGATGCTTGTTTGGGCAGTTTTGTGGCAGCCTTGGCTAGAGATGCTGGCTATACTATTAAAAGCTTTGATTTTAAATTGCCAGGTGTAACCAGTATTTCAGCTGATACTCATAAGGTGGGTATTTTAAATTGAAGTAAAAGTTGTTGTCCATTAAAGTAAATTATAAAATTATTCCTCTTCATATATGTAGTATGGCTTTGCCCCTAAGGGCTCTTCTCTAATTTTATATTCTGATAACAAATACCTTAATCATCAATTTACTGTCACAACCGATTGGCCTGGTGGAGTTTATGGTTCACCCTCTATTAATGGTTCCAGAGCTGGTGGCATTATTGCCGCCTGTTGGGCTACCATGATGAATTTTGGCTATAGTGGTTATTTAGAAGCAACCAAACGTATTTTAGATACTTCCCGCTATGTAGAACAAAAGTAAGTTCGAATAGTAACAAGTTTTTTGGTGTCATATTAAATATGGCTAAAAATAATCTTTACCTTTAGAATGCGCACAATTAATGGTATTTTTGTGTTTGGTAAACCTGCTACATCTGTGGTTGCTATAGGCTCTAACGTATTCGATATTTTCCGTTTATCAGAAGCTTTGTGTAAATTAGGTTGGAATTTAAATTCGCTGCAATTTCCTTCGGGGTAAGTTGATAAATATTGTTTTATTTTTATTTCAATTGGAAGCGAAAGGAAAGTTAAAGATATCAGATAAATTAACGAAAATGATATTAAAAATTCGCAAAATCAAACAATATATGCCAGGTTAGGTTAGGTTACACAGGTCGCCGGTTTTGTAATTCAGAACCGACTTAATTCGGTCTTTCGGTCCCTTTAAGTCTGAAGGATTAAAGAAAGATATGGCAAAAAAAAAAGCGGGCGTCTATAGTTTTATTACGTTTTTTAAAGTTGTTGTTGTTTGAAGAATATTTTTATTTTTTGCTTCGTTCTATGAAAAACTGCAAAAAAAACTTTAGATTACCAAAAATTAGGATTTTCCCAAACAATCGGAATTTTTCCAAATTATCACATTTTCACCAAAATTTCAAAAAAAAAAAATTTAAAATTTACAAAAAAAAAATTATAATTTTGACAGAAACATTTAAATTTTATCTAAAAGTAAAAATCCACAAAAGAAATTAAAACTATTAATAATACCAAAGTTCGCTATAAGATTTCGCTGAAAAAAATCACATTTTCACCGAAAACTACTAATATCTTCTGTTTTGTCCCGAGTTGTAATTAGAAGCCTCAGATATTTTTATTTTATTCTGAGTTGGTCAACTTTGTCCCACAGTAGTTCTGCTTGCGTTTAAGCTATAAGGTCACCGAAACATGGCTTATAAAGCCTGGCTCTTCCTCTAAAGATGTTCCAAGTTTCAGACAAACCCAATCAGCATTTTAGAAGTTACCGCGTATTTGGATTCAAAAGAAAAACGTGTGAAATAATGTTCTAGTGAGTTTCGAATGATTCTCCTTTTTGAATTGAAATAAGCTTTAACCTACCAAATTTATTGCCACTTATTTTGGAAAGTCCCTACTGTGCACTGAATAGTCGCGGAAATATTGATCTGATTTATTTACCTTTGTTAAACATGTTTTAAATTCCATTATATTCTGTTTGTTTCTTAATTTCAGCATACACATTTGCATCACCGATATGCACACAAAACCCGGTATTGCTGATAAATTTATAGACGATGTACGTTCCGCCGTAGCTGAGATAATGAAGGATCCTGGTGTGCCTGTAACAGGCAAAATGGCATTGTATGGTATGGCCCAAGGAATACCTGATCGAACGGTTGTGGGTGAAGTAACACGCTGTTATCTCAATGGCATTTTTTATGTACCCCCGGTAGTTAATAAGCACAATAAGTAATTAGATAATATTTGTTGCAATACGTATACATACATATTTCCGTAATATATTTGTTGTACAAAATAAAATAATTTTCATAGAATTTTTTTTTATTAAAAAATCAGTTTTACAAATTATTTTTATTTTTTGTGTAATTTTGAGTTTATAATTTATAAAAAATAAAATATTAGTCACATTTTTTACTTAATTATTGTCTTAAATATAAATTATTAATTGTAAATAAAAGTAATAAAATATGGGAATATGAGAAAAGTTTTCTTTATTTCATTATTTTACCTTTTACCGTGAGTGAGTAGGCTTATTTATAGCCTTCTTGCACTAGCGTAGGTGGACGGACATATTTTTAGGGGGATTAAAAACCATTTTTATTGGACAATATTATACTGAAAATAAATATATAGTACAACCTTTTAAAGTTCCGTGTTGGGCGCTAAAGCAAGTCTCTAGGGGGCATTGCACCCTGCAGAATATATTTTTTACGCCATTGATTTCTAGCAGATGATAGTTGTGTTGAATCAATTCATTAAACACATTAAATGAATAAGTTAAATAATTTTTTTAAGTTCAAGAAACACCCACAACTGTTAATTTTTTGGTTTTGGTATGATGGTGATGCATCATTCGCTGACTGGTTTTATTTTTGTGACGATAACAAGTCTGATCAACTTATAAAACGAAAAAAGAAAATAAAAAAATGCAAATATGTACCTACAATTCTCTGGTTTATTGTGGTTACCTTTGGTGTTACCAAAATTTTAAAACAAGCCAACTTAATCTAGAAAATAATTAATATCTAACACCTTCTATTAGCATAACACAAATATATAAACATACAAACATTTAAAAATTAAACAAAAAACCGGACTTTGTTCCAACTTGTCCTATAAAGATATTCTGTATAGACGGCCTTTGGCCTCTATGGTATAACCATCACCGGCTTCGCTTACTAAAGATTTCGACTACCATTTTACTTGTAGGGTACCTACATATACAAATCCATCCATACATACATATGTATGTACCCATCAAACCAAATGTTTCGATTTTTTCTGAAGTCAGACGTGTCGTAAGTAATTCGTAGACATTTCGGTAGTATGTTTGAAATTAGACTTGTCTTAACGAATTCGTTAAGACATTTCGGTTGCTCGTCTGAACAAAAAAAAAAAAATATATAAAACTTTGATTCATACGCAAGTACCCAGCAAAACAAATGTTCCGATTTCTTAACGACTGTTCGAAAAAATCTTCCGATTTCGGAATCGAAATCGTAACGATTTTTGTATGAAAGGTTGACACGACTTCGTAAAGATATGTAGTTACGAAATCGTAACGACATTTAGGTACAAAATCGCAACATGTTTTCTGTCAGTACCTCCGCATAAGCTTCGTTCTCTTAAATTTAAGTGAATATAATGATTATTTAACGGGTTGGTATTTAAGACAATACTTTACCGTAATCAATTCAATTTTAATTGTCCATCCATTTATTTACCCATCAAACCAACAGTCGTTACAAATTCTTTACGAAATCGGTACATTTGGTTTGCTGGGTACGCATGTTAATATTAGATACCTATTGTTAAAAATTTTATATTTGTTAAAAATTTTGAAAAATACAAATAACATAAAAATGTATAAAGAAATGTTCAAGTTGCTGTTTAATAAGAAGTTCTATTTGGTTTTCTATTTTTATCTTTATATTACATACGTTCTATTAGATTAGGGTATATTCTTAGAAATTTTAACCTACATTTCATTTTTACCGCTAATTTCCCATTAAAATCCTTGCCCAACACTGTAACTCACACACTCACACGGTTTGTTTACTTTTGAATCTGTTGTTGGTGTAGCTTGAGTTGTTACTGTAGGTGTTATGATAGTTGCCAGATAAAAGCGTTATAAAAACGACAAAGTTTGAGGAGATATCATTAAAATTCGGTAATGTGCATTTTTAATTGCCTAAAATTAAAGATATAGATGCAAAATTTGTTCTAAAATAAATTTGCAATATATTTTATTTAGTATGTAATAAAATTTCACTACTCTTTTAAATCAATATAAATAACATTTGTGCCTTTAATAATGAGCGTATTAACTGCCTGGCCGATGATGTCACACGAATTCGTTCTTCCGCACGATTACTTTTAACCTAAAAACAAACCATTATATCTAAGAAATTTTAATAAAACTGTTTTTCGGCACTGTAGATTAAATGGTTTTCGAGCTATTTATAAATAATTTTAAAAATGCTTGAATTTTGTATGAAATACATATTCTGGGAAGTTTTTAAAATTTAAAATTATTTCAATACAATTTTTTTTCTTTTATATTTAAAAAAATGATGCCTGTAATCTCTGTAGCTCAGTTTGCTTTATATTTTGCAGTAGTAGTAGATAGCTTTTAACAGAAGCAGTGTTTATTTTCAATTATCTACAAAGCAAATTAAAAACTCACAGAGTTTTCAAACTACCTCCGTATCAAAATTATTTCTTTTTCCATTTTAATAAAACCGTTACTTCTAGTTATATAAAGGGTGATTTTTTTAGCTGCATGAGCGCCTAAAGTTATAATTCAAGACAGAAATATTGTTGGAATGAATTTTTTTATTATAATCTGATAGATAATTTTATGGGATTTAATTTTTAAACATGATTTCCCGCATATGTCCACCGCTGCTACGAGTTACATTTTCCATTCGATCAGTCCAGTTTTTCATTTCCAATGCTTCAAGAGTTGCTGGTTTGTCGGCATAAACCAATGACTTAATATAGCCACATAAAAAATAATCCAGAGGCGTTAAATCGTACGAAAGGAGGCCAGTGAACAGAACCACATTTAGAAATAAAGTTGTCATCAAATTGATTTTGCAATAAATCGATTGTTAATCGTGCTGTATGGTAAGTTGCGTCATCGTTTTAGAACCAAATAGCGTTGATGTTTAGCTTTTTGAAAAAAAAAAAATTCGTAAGCATGGCTCAATAGCGCTTGCATTTCCCTTAACGGCAGCTACTTGCTAATTTCGAAAGTTACAAGGATGATGCCGACATGTGATTCGTTATTCGTTATCTGCTGCAGTTTTGCTAATTGACGTAACCATTTAAACAAAATGAGCTTCATCACTAAAAGCAATTCTTTGGACGAAGTGCTCTATGAACTTCTCGAACCGATTTATTATAATTATTTTTTTTTAATTTTCACTATGTAATAACTTTGCTCTGGCTGAATAGAATTTAAACTTTTTTTCGACAAAAGGGTATTTACTCGAAAAAATAAATTTTTACCTTACCTTGTAGTGATATTTTATCATCAAGATGGATTTTAATAAAATTTTATGAGGAGATATATAAGTATCCTGATCCCAATATAGAATACTCTTTTCCGCAAAAATTCTCTTAATTCCAAGAGAAAGTGGTGAAAAAGCAGTGAAAATACGCAGTTGAACTAACCGGATAAGAATACTTTATTTTTTATAATGTAAAAAAAATACATAAGCTGATATGCAGCATGGTTTAAGGCGGCACTAAAAACGTCTTTGGTGTGGATTGCTTTCAAAGCAAAAACGAACAAAATATTGCAAGGATGCTGGCGAAATATCGGGCCCAGCTAGTATTTCGTTATCAGCAAATATTTACTTTAAAGTAAATGTATTATAAACAAGATATCATTAAAATAGATTGAATTATTTCATAAAAAGAGTCACAGTTCAAAAAAATGTAAAAAATTTTATCATAAAAAGAGTCGCATTTCGAATTAAAATCATAAAATAAAAGAAATTTCATCAACCAAATAGTATCAACTCAAAATACAACCAATTTTAAATAAAAAAATTTGATTTTTTATTAACTTGAATAAAGACTCAAATCAAAATAATACCTTTTTTATGAAAATATACGATATATTTCTGTTTTAACTTTGGTATTAACGCAAAATAATACCTTTTTGTTGATATAAAGCAACTCAAGACACTATCACGAAAATTATGTCATATGTGGGTTTCGAGATGAAAGAGTAATCAGACACGTTGAAATTTATACAGTAGATAGATATTGATGCTGTTGCGTTGAGCAAGAGTTAATACCCTCTTGTTGATCAAGTGAGATATGTAAAAATTGGTCCGAAAGTCATCAAATTTACATTTTGGGACTTTTGGCTATATAAATCGTTAAAACCATAATCATTAATCAATCAATCTGGTAACCATTTCTATTGTTGTTAATAATTATCATCATGCAAACAGCAACAACCAACATTGGTTGAAGTTTGTTTGTTACGTTAGTAGCGGTTTTGATTTCAATACGTACGTTTAAAGTATCGTTAGAAAGAAGCGGTTTCGCGTGCAGTTTATTAGAATAAACTGAGAATACCTACATAAAAAACTAAAACAATAATTATTAAAATAGTTAAATTTAAAAAGAGAACGTAAAAGATTTAAGGTGAAATTTTTTAAATAAATACCTATTTCAAAAACTAAAAAAGTATCTAACAGATAATAAATTTGATAAGCTTAATTATACCTAACAAATAGGTACCTACCTATAACCACAAAAAAGAAATAAATATAATGAATGTTCACATTTTTATCTCTATAGCCGGTCGCGTCCTTAGATTTTGGTGAATTAAATTTTTTCATTCAATCGTATGTTGTTTGCTTAAAATATACTTTTGTAGAAATAAAATACTTGTATGTATTTTCTTTCAATTAAATTGCGTTAGCTTTTAAGTTTGTGCAATATTTTTTTTTTCATTACTTTCAAAAAGTAATTAAAAAAGTTATTTTCTAGAATCGTTTGGTCACAACAGCAAATGTAGTATACAAAACATACCCATTTAAGTTTAAATTTGGATTAATTAAATTACAACCACAACAAGGTAAATAAATGAAAATCTTTTAGAAACATTAGATCATGTTTAAACTGACAAATTTGTATACATTGTGAAACACTGTGACAAATTTTGGTGTGAATTTTTAGAAATCATTCTTAATAATTCTTGCAAAAAAAAAACCGACTTCAAAACAGACAAACTTAAAAGCATGTTTCTTTAAGACGGTAACTATTGCGACACCCAGTAATTTCCGAATTCAAATTTTATACTAGTTATAGCGGTCGTAGCAATACAGGTTCATTGTAAATTTCAACCTGTCTGTATGTAACGGTTTAAAAGTTTGGTCATATACATCAAATTAATAAACTATTGCGACACCCTGTAATTTATAATTTTAAATATTTATAGTTATTATAACAGATATAGTAATGGACATTCTGTCTAATTGTTAAGTGTTTATCAATAACTGTTTAAAAGATAGGGTCGTATATCTCAAATGACGTTACCTATTGGGTCACCCTTTAAATTCAAATTTTAATATAAATAATTTTTAAAGAGGACTTTGTCATACAGATTCTTTTTAAATTTTAACTTTGTGTCCATATACATCAAATTACATCAACTATTGGGACACCCTTTAATTTCAAATTAAAATATTTATTCTTGTTGTTATACCAGACAGAGTAGTGAACATTCTGTCTATTTTTCAAGTGTTTGTCTATAACGGTTCCAAAGATGAGGACATAATGGTCAAATTGCATCAATAATGGGGACACCCTTTAGTTTATAGATCCAAATTTTATACTTGCTGTAATAGCGGACTAAGCAATATAGGTTCTTTGTAAATTTCAACTGTCTATCTATAACATTCGAACATTCTGTGCAAACGGGTGGGTGGTCCATTTATTTATTTTTTTCTTTGAAATCATAGGTTATTGTTGAACTGAAAATTTTTTCTGTGCGAATTAACTATCACTCAATCTACGGACCAATATGAGTCGATTTGCTATTGGACAACGTTGAGAGACATTGAAAAATTTATCGGACAGTAAATTTTTTTGAAGAATCATATTTTCTGATGAGGCGCCTTTCGATTTTGGCGGCTATGTTAAAAAAAAAAATGCCGCATCGTGATCTCTACAGAGAGTAATAGTTTGTTGTTGATTTGGAAGTGGTGGCATTATTGGCCAATTTATTTTACGAAATGGAAACGTTATCTTAGTAAATGACGAGCGCTACATAATCATGATTACGGACTTATTGTGCCCTAAAATGGATGATATGAACTTAGATAATTTTTGGTTACAGCAGGATAGCCCACCATGTCAGATAGCTCATTAAACAATCGATATTTTGCGCTCTGAGTTCAATAACCGTGGCGATTTTAATTGGCCGCCGCGGAGCTGCGGTATGACCCCTTTCACATGAATAAAATCGTGTTTCATAAATAATGGGAAAAGAAATTATGTATGATTTATATTATTTAATTTTTACAAGCATACCGTATTTGGACCACCTGGTATTTATATCTAGCATTTAGTCAGAGTGAAGTTAACTTCAGTAAGAAATTGATTATATACGAACTCTTCCTCAACCTTAAGTCACTTAAATTTTATTACACATTTAAGAAAACACTTGTTCACTATAACAAATATTATTATTTATTTAAATTAAATAAACTTAACAAATATTATTATTTATTTAAACTTAATTAACAAGCAAATAATAATTGCTAAATAAAAAAAAATATTAAAGAGAATATGGAACTATTAAAAAAATAAAAAAAATAATGGGTGCCTACTGCAAAATTATATTGACGTGATACTTACTGTCTTTGGCTCTTAAGGCAGCTTTAAATATACTACAAAGAAAAAACTAAATTATATACAAAATTTAACCAATTTCGTCAGAACTTTTCACAAAAATTATCATAACTGATTCGAGGATTATTCCAGGTTAACTAAATTAAACCGCTCAAATACACCTCTGAATCCAAACGCTTTAATATTCGCTTTTCAGTTACAACCGTAAAGTTCTTGAAAATATCAATCACCCCAAGGTTTTTCTTCCTTAGCGTTGCAATTTTCCAAGATAAGCATGCTGCCCGTGAGGGAATGGTCACTACACTACCGATATTCTTTAATTTTAAAACAAAGTCCGCTTTTCTCAACCAGGGCTATGAGTATGGTCCATTATGCTAAATTGGTGGTCGTTTCGACTTCACCCAATAATAAGATCACGTTAGGACTTACTAGGCCACGTACACGTATCTCATATGGCCATCAAGGAATCTAATAAATTCCCGTACTATTGATTGTCACGGGCTTGACTAACTAGTGACTCAATAGCCTGGTATAGCGGAAACTGGTAGCTCTTGGGAACATAGGGTTCCTGGTAGATTGGGCTTTGAAGTAAATCTTAACCCCGGGTAATATATGTTAGTCGTCCGAGGTTTTTAGTGTATGGCAACGGTGGCCACCTAGAGTTCATAATGGGTATAAAAATTATTCTCGGCTGCTTTGAAGCTAAATTTGTTGAATCGTACAGTACAGCAGTAGTTGATTATTGTATCTCGCTCTATAATTCTGCCGTCCATTATTTTATTGATATAAGCGATGAAGTAGACTTCGTAAGCTCGTCTCACATATGTATGTATATCTCCCTCCATAGACTGATTGGTAGTGCGCGGGTTCGATTCTTGCCGAAGATTGGGTATTCCTGTAGACAAGCAAAAGGCTTCACAAATAGAGTTGTATTAAAAAAAAAATATTGGTTGGCCTTTCTTAATTAAAGTGCTGCATTGCTCAACTGTAATCAACTCTTGCAAGTTTAAAAATTTACTAAGAGTCATTTCGAATTTTGACTGTCGTAGAAATCCCTTAGAGGCCGTCTTCACTAGTCATCAAATTGAACAAAACATATACATGACGCCGATAGAGCAACGGAATTAATTTTAGCCTTTTGTTTTAGGTGACGAATGCTTGTTTATGTCATTTTCTGTTTCCCAACAATGTTGTTTGAATGCTTATTGCACAGCAGATAGTAGGAGTGCCATTGCGCTACAGATGGCGCTGTTCGAAAATACTGCTGTCAACATAAAATACAGCAACAACGTCATTGTCATGTTATAAAAGAGTTTTTATAACAAATGTTTTAACAACCATATTAAAACTTGGAAATAACATTGTTTTAACAACCATATTAAAACTTGGAAAAAACATTAACATGGGCGGTCTACATTTAACACTAACATGATGTTAGTGTTAGTGTTAATGTTTATCATTTTATTTCTAATGTAGACTGGGGGTTAGCACTTCATATTCTCTAAACTTGATATTTCTGCTAATTTGCAAACTTTTTAATGAGATTTTAACTCGAAAATATCAATTAAATAATTAATGAGTTAAATATTTTGTTTAAACTAAATTTCAAACTGACAAGCGATAATTTTTTCTGTGTAAAAAAGCTTGAAAAAACCTCAACTCAATTAACAAAAAAGGAAAATAATTGCGTCAATTGAATGCAAATCTAAACGTTTAATAATATTTTTCTAACTAATTATGAATGTTAATTATAAAATGAACACCACATATGTATGTATGTATATGTTGCTCAATAACAAATGTTATTGAGATTGGAATTAAATTTGTCACTGTAAAAATACTTAAGTGAAGAAAGAGGAAAAGGGAGGGAAAGGGAGGAAACAGATTAAAACAATTTCAATTATAAATTTTAAGTAAATTTATTGAATGTCAACATCAGTTTGGAAGAATATTATTTAGCTAATAATTTACATCTCTCCAACATATTTTAAGATGATTCATAGCCTGCAATGCAGTTGTTAAATTGCCCCAGCTCTGAATACAGCTTCATTTCATTTTTTATTTTGTTGTATTAAAATTTGTATTTGGTTTTTGGCTGTCGTTGTTTGGAAGTAAGAGGGCAGTTTAATAAGTATTTACAAATAAAAATAGAAAAACCCAATTTTTGAATAAATTACTGGAAGGATTACTTTTTTCGCCAAATGAGGTCGTTTCTTTCCTTCAAACTTATTTAAAGTCTGTGCATCAGTTGCGAATAGAATTCAGAAAAGGTTATTTTCCTTTTTACGTTTTCAAAGTAATCGATGACAGCCTTCTTTGCCCTGGTCTTCAGTGTGCAACAGCACTCCGGACTATAAGTCGGCCTTCCTGTGTCTTAGGTCCAAGCCATAGCAAGCCAAAGGGCCTCATGAATAACCGGGCGCAGAGATTAAGGTAATATCTGTGGGGCTACCGGTTTCCATGGTACCAGTTGTGTTGAACACTGGTAAGGCCTTGAAGATTATGTTAGGAGTGTTAGAAATGGCACGTCAACTCGCAGACCCGGTGGGTTATTGAGATTTCCTTCAGCTAACTAAAGAAACTAAGAAAAACAAAAAAAACCTATTACTCAGTTACCCGATTTCCTTGATGAAGCTGCCGAGATCTTCGATTTTACACCGCGCCCATCGGGAAATCTCTCACCTAGCCATCTAAGTCTGCGGCTTTGTAATACCGGGCAGGGACACACGACATGCTCTACAGTTTCGAACTCCTCCTCGTCCTCGCACATCCTACAATAGTCCGATGTACCGGTTACCCACTTGCTAATTCTTGCCCTAGTGGCGCAGTGATCATTGATCACACCTATCTCGACTTTCCTGTCTAAACCCAGAAGTAACTTGGTTTTCGCAGCTTCCAGGGCTAAATTGCCCGTGTGACTCTGCAATTCCCCCTTTACTTTAAGAGACAGGTTGGTTCTCATTACTACCCAGTCGGATATAATCCCATAGTAGTGGCTAATCGGTGGTTTAACCGATTCTACCCTAACTAAGGTATTTTCCTCTGAGCCCAAACTTGCAAGTTCGTGAGCGATTTCCTTGCCCTCGACATTGCAATGGCCCGAGAACTAACACAATCTAATCCTATATTTGTCCGCCAGCACATCGATTGTCTTTTTACATTCGCCTACCAGCCTTGATTTGACATTGTGTCCTTTGGAAGTTTTAAATGCCGCTTGGCTGTCGACGTACATAGTGACCTCTTCCCCTCCTAAAACTTGTCCAGACACCTTGCCAGGAACACCCTACATTCATCTGATAATCTTATACAAGATGCGTGTTTTATTTCCCAGAATGTGGACACCAGCACCGGTGCCCGCTTCCATCTTTGAACAATCTGTGAACCTCGAAACCCTGTCGTATAGTTTACCAGATCCCATCCAATCATCCCTTTTTGGGAACACAACCAAGGGTATCCTACTTGAAAGACCTTGAAAGTTCTTATCTTCCAGTTTTAGAAATCTGCTAGCTTTGGGTTCTGGTGTCCCTATATGCCCTGGGGGTATTATGTCAACGGGGGTCATAGTCAACAAGGCAATATAATGAACCCGGGGAGAAATCTTGGGTGCCTAATTGAGAGAGTACAAGACAATAAAATGTCTCATAAAGTGCGTTCTATATTTAAAACGTCACTTGAAAAAATCGCGGTATGTCGAAAACGACTAAAACTAGTAGTGAAGCTCTACTACTATTCCTTGTATAAACTTTCTTTGGTTTTTGTACCGAATTTATTGCAGGGATTTTTGAAGTTTTAAACCCTTTTCCACATGATATTTACACATTTTAGCCCTTTAAATAAGCCTACAGCCTTTCATAAATAATTAGTTATTGCATAGAAGTTTGTAATTTATTGATTAAACATTTCGAATATTATCTGGGAAAACCCCAGACAAAGAAACGACATAAATATTCGTTCTAGATCTAAAGGAATGTATTCTTTTAAAAGCCTTCTAAAAACGGCGGAATAATGTTCTCACAGCACTATCGCCAAGTGCCGATGATATTCACCCAAAAATATTCAAACATTATCATTCCGATATTCTACTTTTTAGATTTTGGGGAATTCTTTATTCTGAATAATTTAATTGGTTTCTTTTAAAGTCTGTGTAGGTATAATTCAAATGAAAGCCATTTAAAACTAAAGTTATTGAAATGCGTAACTGTGGTCTAAAAATGTGACATGACGTTGTTCATATTTCCCTAGCTTTTCTTTAAGTTTTTTTTTTCACTTAGACTTTCACAGGGGGGTTTTGTGGGGTACGAAAGAAAAAAATCGTTTAATTCAAATGTACAGGCACTCCCTTAATAACGAATAACAACGAAATTATAACAACAACCAAACGTTTGTTTAATAATGTCCTTCAATATACAACAACAATTTTATCCATCATAAAGTAAATTCGTATAAATAGCAACAAAAAAAAAAAACAACAAACACACACACACACTTCATACTTCCTAAGGGGAGAAACTGGCTGTGTAATTTCCAGTAAATATTTTATTGTGACTTTGGAAAACTCACTGCAACCCACACATAATTGTTGGATAAATTGTGGAGTATGTTTGTATGGAGACAAACAAATAATTGTAGTTGTTTTAACAACTACAACCAACTAACGTTGCCATAGTGAAACGATTTTCATTTAATTTATCAGCTCAACTAGTAATTTTTCTTTCTTTGGGGAAGTTTCAAAAAGTAGAAGTACACATACATACGTACTCACTCCTTCACAAACTCTCTCATTTTATGAATGAATATTTCTGTACGAATGTTAAAAATTGTTACCTTTAAAAATAAAATATTTCTTCATACATGTGTGCTTAGGTTTGAAGCGCACGTCTAATTGCTTCAATCTATACATAAAATAAAACAGTAACTTTTTTCCCGTCTGTTTGTGTTCGCATCACGTAAAAACTACTGGATGGATTTTAATAAAATTTTGTGAGGAGGTACCTTAGTATCCTGATGCAAATATAAGATATTTTTTTTTCCGCAAAAATATATCATTTCCAAGAGAAAGTAGAGAAATAGAAATAGAAAGTAAGCAATGTTTGTTCGGGAGTCTTAGCTGAAGATATAATTATTAATCTTCAATCATCGTTAACTATTGTTCGAAATTATTCTACTAAATGGAAAATCGTCATAAATAGCTCTAAAACTCAAGCTATATATTTTACAAGAAAAAGAAAAGACTGTTATATTCCTCAACGTTCTTTACGTTTTGAAACAAGCAATATTTCTTGGGAGCCTAAAGTTAAATATTTAGGTTTTATCTTAGATTCAAAACTTAACTTTAAAGAACATGTTGCTTATGTCATCGATAAAATAAATATAGCCAAGAGAATACTTTTTCCTTTTATCAACAAAAAATCCAAACTTAGTCGAGAAAACAAAATTATTATGCTCAAGGTCATATTTCATTCAATAATTTCATTCAATAATAATTAATGCTCAAAATAAGCTACTAAAAATGATGTATGACCTTCCATGGCATTTCTCTACTAGAAGATTGCATAATATAAACAGCATCGAAATGGTGGACGTGAAGATACAACGGCTTAAACTTAATTTCGACCAAAGATGTCAAATATCACAATATCTGCATATCAGTAATATCATGATAGCACCTTTACACTAGTTTATTTTTAAGTTTAATTTATCTTTACAAATTTTTTTTTCTTAATGAGTTTTTTATACAATTTTTCTCTAGATCTTAAATGTTAATTATTTCTAATTTATTTAATAAAAAAATTATTATATTTGAGTAGAAAAGATGATGCATATCTAAACTCTCTACATTATTTAAAAAACATTTATAAATTCCTGTACATATTATCATAAATAAAACAAATTGTTGCATACTTTAAGGCATCTTTTACTTTTGAAAGGGGTATATTTTAAACACGGTTGCGCAACAGATGGTGCTGTTTTAAAATAATGACATAATATGAATTACTTACTGCCAAATATACAATTGAATAAAATTTGTATTTCATTTGTATTTTTACTTGGGGAAATACATTGTTTTTAATATAATTCAGTATTCCAGTGACCCGATTCATGTCTTCTCTAAATACCCACTGGACCTACTTTAAAATTTCATATTTTTTAATTTTAAAATATATATATCTCCGATATATATCCTCTTTAAAATTACATATTTTTTCATTTTTTTTCTTTCGAAAAATCAAAATTTTAAAATATATATATCTCCAATAATGGGCAGAATTTGGACGTAGAAATTGTAATGCTGGAATCTACCAGTCTTAGGCTAATTTCAGTATTCCGATGAATCGATTCATGTCTTCTCTAAATACCCACTGGATCCATTTTAAAATTTAATATTTTGTTATTTTTTTTTTCGAAAAATCCAAATTTATATATATATACCTCCGATACTGGGCAAAAACTGGATGTAGTCTTAGACTAATTTTAGTATTCCGGTGACCCGATTCATATCTTCTCTAAATACCCGTTGGATCCACTTAAAAATTCCATATATTTTTTTTAGAAAAATCAAAATTTTAAAATAAATATATCTCCGATACTAGGCAGAATCTGGACGTAGAAATTATAGTGCTGGAATCTACTAGTCTTAGGCTAATTTCAGTATTCCGGTGACACGATTAATGTCTTCTCTAAATACCCATTATATATATACTTTAAAATTTATACTTTAAAATTTATTTTTTTTCGAAATTTTAAAATATATCTCTGATACTGGGCAGAATCTGGAAGTAGAAATTATATTGCAGGAATCTACTAGTTTTATGCATCAATTTGTAATTTTTTTTCAGTTTGTGGAACGCAGTTAACAGAGATGTGGGAAGTATTTAACTGACGAAGTTATCTTCACATAATTAAAAATTCTTGAAGTGTGGAGTCAATGGTGGCTTTAATATTGAATTCCTATGCTTCAAGAGTTGTAAATTTGTCAACACAAACCAATGACTTAACATAACCCTAGAAAAAGTAATCCAGAGGGGTTAAACCGCTCGAACGAGGGGGCCTGTGAACAGTACGACTGCTGGAAATAAAGTTGTCACCAATTTGATTGTGCAATAATTCGATTGTTAAGCTCGCCGTTGCGACGAAAATAGAAAAATATTTCATTGTCTTGTTGATGGTTTTGAGACGAGAACCATAACTTGACTATCATACTCAGTCGTCGTCGATTTGTCAAAAATTGCACATGTGCTCAAAAAATATGATAGTGTGGATTTAAAGTGTATGTGTGTGACAGACAATTTGACAGTCTGTACGATTTGATAATCTTTTGGAAAAAAATCATAAAATAGTATTTTTCTCGCATAGAGATCAGAGTTGCAAAATCTTGTTTTGTATGATAGTGTGGGATCTACAACGCCATTTTGAAACGATTTTTTAAGTAGGACAGATTTCTGTCAGATTTTTTTGTGATTAAATCGTACGATTGTGTAGGATAGTGAATCCTGGCCTTAACAGGAACTCAAATTAAAACTCTAAATTAAAGGGTGTCCCGTTAGTGATTTGGTTTTAATTGTTGAACCGTAGAGTCTATCTATTGGTAGACTGATCTTTAATATAGTTGGCCTTTAATATAGTTTTAAATAGTTTTAAATAAGCTGCCAATTTCAAGTGTATATTGCTGTTAGAAAAATAAATCCTTATAAATGAAAACACTTCCTTATCTGAACCCCCTATTAATTATTAGAATTTAGGGACCATAGCGTAACATAATTTTTGTGAAAATTTGAAAGGTTTGTGAGATAGAGACGCTGACAGACGAACAGGCATAGTAGCGAAATTTACCCGAAAAAGGGTAAATTTTACAGTCGCTTTAAGAAAACACAAATATTTTATTATGAGTGTATTTTTAAATAATTATTGGTTCTATGTTTAAATAAAAACGGATTTTTTTTCGTACGTACGTTAGTACTGATGTAAGCAACAATCAAGGGTTATAATTTTTTTTAAAATTTCGTTTTAAATATTATTAGATGTCATGCAATCTTTATGTAAAATTTAATGTTTACATAATTTTATTTCGATGAGGTTTTTAAAAATTGTATGAGGTATAAAACGTTGCTTTTGCCGTTTCCCCTGCTTATTTTTTCCACAAGTAGCTGAATTAGATCTAGAACATTTTTAAAATGAGCACTATAGACCATCTGCTTTAAAAGTTCAGCCAACGAGGGTGATTTTAGAGACTTAAATTTTCGGCTTACGGGATTTTCTTTCTTTAACCGACTTCAAAAAAAGAAGGAGGTTATCAATTCGTCTGTGTGTAGCTCCCAATAATAAAAAGTAATTAAAAAAAAAATAAAAATTAAAGGGTGACCCCATAGGTGACTTAATTTCACCTTTATTCTCCTATCTTTTGAACCGTTATAGGCAAACACTTGAAAGTTGCACAGAATGTTCGTTACTATGTCTGTTATAATAATTATAAATATTTAAAATTAGAAATTAAAGGGTGTCCCATTAGTTGGTTTATTTTGATATATATATGGCCAAACTTTTGAACCGTTATAGACAGACAGTTGAAATTTACAAAGAATTTGTATTGTTAAGTCCGCTAAAATAACAACTGTAAAATATGAATTTGGAAATTAAAGGGTGTCCCAATAGTTAATGTAAAAGTAATATATATGGCCAAACTTTTCAACTGTTATAGATAGACAGTTGAAATTTACAAAGAACCTATATTGCTTACTCCGCTATTAAAACAAGTATAAAATTTGGATCTATGAATTAAAGGGTGTTCCCATTATTGATGTAATTTGACCATTATGTCCTCATCTTTGGAACCGTTATAGACAAACACTTGAAAAATAGACAGAATGTTCACTACTATGTCTGGTATAACAACAAGAATAAAAATTTTAAATTTGAAATTAAAGGGTGTCCCAATGGGTGACGTTATTTAATATATATGACCCTATCTTTTAAACAGTTATTGATAAACACTTAACAATTAGACAGAATGTCCATTACTATATCTGTTATAATAAGTATAAATATATAAAATTAAAAATTACAGGGTGTCGCAATAGTTTATGTAATTTGATGTATATGACCAAACTTTTAAACCGTTACAGACAGACAGTTGAAATTTACATTGAATCTGTATTACTACGACCGCTATAACTAGTATAAAATTTGAATTCGGAAATTACAGGGTGTCGCAATAGTTACTCTCTTAAAAAAACATGATTTTAAGTTTGTCTGTTTTGAAGTCAGGTTTTTTTTTGCAAGAATTATTGACACTATAAATTAAATGATTAGGTTGCCATATCTGACAGCGCCAGGCCATATACCTTAAGACGCTTTCTAGCGTTTATTACAAAAAACCACATACATATGTACGTTGCTTGTCTTGAAAGCCAATATTGAATCTGTGAAACGAATATAAATTTACTTCCGTGATATTCATTAAATACATCGATTTTAATCTTTAAATTATTTCTTCGTAAAAACTAATTCCAATTTTTTTCATTTCCAACAAAATGGCAGCCAATTCATATCGGGATACTTATCTTGCGCCACCTGTTATTAGCCAGCAACGTTATTAATATTTATAATCATTATGCAAATTAGTACACTAGTTTTTTGTTTAAACTTAACTACTTCTGCCGCTATTGAGTTTATTTTTTTCATCTCCAACTTACTCGCATGTGTGCTAAATTATTATGAAATTATTTTTTATTAGAAATAAAAAATGTTCTCTACTGCTGATAATTGTTGTTGTTGTTTTTCTTTTATCAACAATCTAAGCAAATATAGATTTTTTTTAAACCGCACCTTAGAAAAAAACTCAAATTAAAAAATTAAAAGAGAAAAAAATTAAATTAAATAACATTAAATCAATCACTCAACCACCATCCAACGTACAAAACTAGTTTTGTCAACTTAAATGATTTGTGACCTTGAGTGTTTAGAAAGTTCTACCTTAAGATTGTCGTGGGGAATTTGGTTGTTCAAAGTTAAGCTCTTCCATTACTCTTCTTCATCAGTTTTCTTTTCAACTCTACTTCCTTCAAACAAAAAAAAAAAAAAAGAGAACAAAGAGTTTTCTTAAAAAAATTTATTCGAATATTCGAGTAAAATATATTTTAAAATTTAAATATTCGAATAAATTTTTTAAAAAAACTATAGTTATTGATTTTCTTTTTTTTTGAAACAAGTAGAGTTGAAAAGTAAACTGATAAAAAAGAGTCATTTGATAGTAACGGTTATTTATTTTTTAATTTATCTTGATATTATTCTTTAAAAAAATTAGATAGAAAAAATCTATTGCAGTAACCGATTATTTGAATAATCTATATAAATAAAAATGAAATGCTTAGCAAAGGCTAAGCGCATAACTTCATAACGGCTTGACCGATTTCGCGAAAATTGTTTAAATCTTCATCATAGCCCAACTTACGTTTTTATGGTAAGAAAAATTGACCACGCCCACTTTAACGCTCATTTTTTTAATTTATTTAATTTCGAAGAACGGCTGCACCGATTTGGCATTTTTTTTTACATCTTCACTATAACCCAAATTAGGGTTTTACGGTAAAAAAAAATTTACCACGCCCACTTTAAAGTCAAATTTTTTGATTTATCTAATTTCAAAGAACGACTGTACCGACTTGCCTAACTTTTTCTTTAGATCTTCATTATAACCCAACTTAGATTTTTACGGTAAGAAAAATTTACCACACCCACTTTTACGCCCACATAAAAGGTAAGTGTGGAATACTTTCAAAGTAAATTGTATTTCGTAATTTCGTTCTTGTTATGCTTGGTTTTTTAAAGAAATTTCTTTTATTTTTTTATAAAGCTTTGAATTTTATTCGAATATTCGATTAATCCCATTATATCAGTTTATCTCACTTAAAACAATATATTATTTTGGTGTTTTTGTAAAGCTAGTTTTTTATTTTTTTCAATATTTTTCTTCATTATTAAAGAAAAATTGAAAGAATTTATTCGAATTTCATATTCGATTATTTGAAAATTATTAACTATATTGTTGTTTGTTCTTGAATTTTTCGTAACACTTGTTTTATAAAGAACATGTTCTTAAAAAAGTTATTCTAAAAATATTTTTTGAAATATTCGAATATTTTTCTTAATGAAATCTATTTGTTGTTGTATTCTCGTAACGCTCGGTTTTTAATTCGTTAAAAAAATTTCATTAAAAATATATTAAAAAATTTATTCGATTATTTGAATGATATGTTCGTAAAGTTTGATTTTTAGCTAAGTTAAAAAATTATTCAATAAACAATATATTAAAATTTTTATTCGATTATTCGAATAATATTGTTTTATTTTTTGTTAATTTTTTTGTTTGTTCTCAAATTTTTAAACGCTAGCTTTTATAAACATTTAGTCCAATATTCGTTTATATTTTTTAAAATATAAACGTGTTTTTGTAATGCTGTTTTAAATTCATTATTGGAATCGTGTAATTTATCTTTTAAAATTTATAATAATAAGCCAAAAATTAAAAATATTAATTTTTAAATATGGTTTTTGTACTGCTTGATTAAAAAAAAAAATTCTAAAAATTTTTTAAATTAATTAAAATTAAATTAATTAAAAATTTTTTTCGAAAAAAATGTATTCGGATATTAATCCATTATTCCAAAAATATTGACCATTTACATATTTTTATATAATTTTTTTTAAATTAGATGGAAAACTTAATTCAATTATTGGATTATTCGAATAATATGCATTTCCTTTTTGTCATTTTTGAATAAAAAATCTCATTTACACGAGTATAACATTTTATTAACAAATGGAAACAATAATATAAATCAATGCTTTTTAAGAATTTTTTTTTACAAAAAAATTTATTCGCATACTGATTATTATTTTTTTTATTCTACATTCAAAACTTAAATTTTTTACAGTCATAAATGTTTTACTGCACTAATAACTGTTTATTCCATTGAAAAAAAAAATCGCATCAGAGCTAAAACTGATCTCTCTCCTTTTGTTAAATAGAAAGGACCTTAACAAATGATTGAAATTCCAATTAGCTTTTATTATCCAAATATCACATTGTTAGTTATTATGTGTAACACTTGTTTTTAAGAAAATTTCGTAAAATTAAGTCGTAAAAAATTCTTCGAATATATTTATTTTCGATTGTTCGAATAATTATAATCGAATAATTTTTTATTTCTAATTTAAAAATGACATTTTTATCGAGTAAAAACATACATATATATATATATATATATATATAGCTTCAATTCATAGAATAATTTTTTATTCGAATAACTTACTAAAATTTAGTAAAACTGCGCTCTCTCTCTCTCCTTTTGTTAAATAGAAAGGACTTAAAAAATGATCGAAATGCCAAGAAGCCTTTATTATCCAAATATCATATTGTTAGTTTTTATGTTAACACTTGGTTTTAGGAAATTTTCGTAAAATTTAGTCTTAAAAAATTTTTCGAATATATTTATTTTCGATTATTCGAATAATTATAATCGAATAATTTTTTATTTCTAATTTAAAAATGTAATTTTTATTGTGTAAAAACCTATATGCTTCAATTCGTGGAATAATTTTTTTTCGAATAACACTTAAATTTAGTATTAAAAAATTATTCGAATAATTTCAATCGAATAATTTTTTATTTGAAGTTTAAAAATTTTATTTTTATCGTGTAAGGCATATGTTTTTTTTATGTATATATTTTAAGACAACACTACCTCTACAATCCTTTTCGATTGCCTGCAGAAAACACTTAAGAGTCTTTGGTGGGAATCGCAACCGCCACCTTTATACCGATATGAATAACTTTTCATTCGAATAACTTACTAATTTTCAATGTTCTCTTTTTGTCTACTAACAATATGATGTTATTCGCTTATATAATTATGTGTGATATATAGATTTTTTCACAAGATGAAAATGATGTCATTCTTTATTATTATTCGAATAATTTTAATCGAATAATTATTTATTTATAATTTAAAAATTTTATTTTTATCCTGTAAAAACATATATAAAACATATAACTAACTAAAACTAAGTATTAAAAAATTATTCGAATAATTTTTATTTAAAGTTTAACAATTTTATTCGTGTTATTTCTCCAATTCACAGCATTGTCTTCTTTTCGCTTATATATTATGTTTGATATTTAACAAAATCTTGACTTGTTTAGAGAACCTCAAAGCTGTTTCATAGATTTAACATGTTGACTAAGAAGAGACTAATTCTAGACTTAAGACGTCATTTTTTAATGAGTATGAACATTGTCTCAGCTAAAATGTGTGTGTCAATTTAAATCATGTTAAAAAATCTAACGTTGTTGTAGATATTAGATAATAAAATAAAAAAAAAACAAATCATTAATTTTTGTGTAGATTTTTTTCACAAGATGAAAATGATGTCATTCTTTACTAATTTATTTATTTGTTTTTTTTCACTTTTAAATACAGTTTTCAAACACTTTGTTACAATAATAATAAATTTAAAATATAAATTAATGAAATGTTAAATATTTAGTAATAAAAACAACAATTAATTTGTATTTAAGCCACTTTAAAACACGAGCAAGTTTTTGCACTTTGTTTTAGCACTTAAATCCGAAGTGAAAAAAAACTTTTCTTACGATCGTAATGATTTCAAATAAATTCTCTACGCTTGAGTGTTTATTAAGGAAATTCCTCTTTAGCGGTTTGCTAATGAACTTCATTATGATCAGTTTGTTAATAATGATCATAGTTGTTTTTTGTTTTTAAATAATTAACATTTAAACAAAATTCCGGTTACATGCTTTTGTTTAAATATTTTTTAAGCTGCTAATAAAGTTTTCAAATTTTTGCAAAAAATTTCTTAAAAAAATTTTTAAGAATAAAATATAATTTTGTTGTTGTTGCATATTGAGAATAAAGCGTCTTTTGCTTTTTCAAATAGTATTTCAAAATCAATGATCTATCGATGAGCTCACAAATTGTGCTACAAATTATTTATATTTTTAGCAAATTATTGCTGAGAAAGTTGAAATAGTATTCAACAAATAGCGCAGAGCAAAAACGTCAACCGATTTTCCAGTCTATGGAACACATTTAAAGCATGTTGATGCCTGTTGATGCTTGTTTATGTTTGTTCACAAACAGAAATTTGGTAGAGATTTTCGTTGCATGAACATCAGCGGAGAAGTAAAAAATGACAAACGAGAATTAAACTTTTCTGGAAGAGTCGGTGCAAGTGCTAGATCCTAACCTACAGTCATTCTTTTCATTTCTTCGTTTACTGCATAGTGGAGCAATATAAAAATATTATGTAATTAAACGACTTGATTCACATACATTTTTTTAGGATATAATTAGCCCAAGTTAGCAAGTTTTGTGTTGAGCTTAGCGAGGGATTCAACCACCCATAGTGTTGCAACTTGCAACACTATGGGTATACTCTTTATATAAGAGAGAGAGAGAGAGAAATATATGATATTCAAAAATTGCATAACAGTCTAAGAATTTTAACAAAATTTTGTGAGGAGGTACCTTAGTATCCTGATTCCAAAATAGGATACTTTTTTTTTTCGTAAAAATATCTTATTTCCAAAAGAAATTGGAGAAAAAGCAGTGAAAGTACGCCGATTTTTTTTTACTGATTTAGAGGTACTGCATGCTTTAAGGCATCTTTTATTTTTGAAATCAGTATATTTTAAGCAATGCTGTGCAACAGATGGCGCTGTTTTAAAATAATGAGTAGCGTATTTCTTTTCTGTGTTTTACATAGCTTTACAATAATTTTTAGAATTTTATCCAGAAATGGGTATCTTTATATAAGGTAAATACTTAAGAGTCTTCAAAAATTTGGTGTGGATTACTTTCAAAGCAAAATCCAACAAAATATTGTATGGACGTATACAACGTGTGTGGGCACAGCTAGTAGATTAATAAAAAGTATTCAAAATTCAAATCGAAAACCGGTTTCACGTTTTTTGAAGACGGTTTCGGTTTTTAAATAATCGTTTGCGAATAACCGTTTTTTTCCAAAAATGTATTTCTTTTAACCTGTTTTTTCAAAATTTTATTTTTGATTAAACCGTAAACCGTTTTTTTAGGAAATTTTAATTCATGATTGGATAAAACATTTTTTCACGTTTTTTTAAAGGCGGTTTCGGTTTTTTCGAATAACCGGTTTTTGAATAACCGGTTTTTCGAATAACCGGTTTTTCGAATAACCGTTTTTTTGAATAATCGGTTTTTTCTCAGAAAAAGTATTTCTTTTAAATTCAAACACAACACACATTTTGTCCACATATACTTCGCTGTTTAAACGGTAAAATGATGTATTAAACGTTAGATAGACTTTTTAAATTTTTTATATGTATATAACCGGTTTCAAAAATAACCAAAACCGAAAACGTAAACGATTTTTTTCAAAACACAATTTTTCTTTTAAACTGAAAAGCGGTTGCTTGTAATTGTCGATTTTTTTTAATACATACTCTAATACATACATAAGTACTTGATAGCAAGTTTAAATTCGCGATTAGATAAAACATTTTTTTTTGTAAAATTGCTTTCGATTTCTTGAGAAAATAATAAAAAAAAAAAAAATAAAAAATTATGGAAAATATTATTTCAGGAAATAAGCGTAACCGCTACTTTTTTTTTATTAGTTTTAAACTTTAGTTAATCTTGTAAATATACATACATACATATGTATGTTTGTATGCAATGTACGATGGAACAAACAAATGCCAAAAATAGTGGTTAGTCTTTATCAAATTGCGCTTGTTTGACCTTACCTTTTGCTTTGTTAGCTGAAAAGAACTTTAAATTTGATACTGTCTGAAAAGAAAATGCTTTAAAATCCTTAACAATTTAAATTGCATTTAAATTTGATCCATAATTACAGTGTTTCTGACTGATGACAGCCAGTTGAATGTGTCACTTCAAGCATACAATTATGAATACATAAAAACAATATGTGGTTACAACCCAGCAAGCACATAAGCTTCATCTCAAATTTATAATTATTAAAATCAACTCTTTCTCATTTTAATTAGGAAATGTTAATTGAAGAAAGGCTGCAAGTGTCCAGCTCTGCACAACGTAGGTTCAAATATTTAGGCTTCAGGTATGTGATAGGGTGAAAATTTACGAGAAGTTATTGGGTGGTCCCTACGAACTGGGGTTACTAAAGTTATTTAGGGAACTGTGATAGTATATGGTCTCGGGGGCAACACAATCGGCATAATGGCTTCCACAAAAACTTGACTGTGAAACAGAAAACATTATTATTGTTATTTGATGCTTTTTTATGAATTTAAATAGAGCATGTTGCACACATCGGTTGATCTTTAGTAATTCCCATAATTTTTTTTTCTAAATAAGAATACGGAGGTAACTACCTTGAAAATGGGTATGTTCAATAATTATTAATTGTTTTAATTAAAAACTTTACATTTCTTATGTTCGCCAATCATTTTAAACAAAAAAACAAGTAAAAGTACTATATTCGGCCGTGCCGAATCTTCTATACCCTTCACCACGGTGATTTTATTTATACAGACATGTACAGCATTATCAATATTGTTGACTCTTTACTTAAATTAATTAAAATTTTTGTTTTAATTTTTCGAAAATTGTTTGTAAAAATATTTTTTTAAAAATTTTTTGTAAAATTTTGTTCGAATTTTTTTTGGAAATTTAAAAAAAAATTTTTTTTTCGAATATTTTTCTGTAAAATATCTTTTTGAAAAAGTTTTGTAAATTTTTTTGTAAATATTTTTTTAAAAAAATTTTTAATTTTTTTTTAAATTAAAAAATTTTTTTGAATAATTTTATAGAATTTTTTTTGTTAAATTTAGGACATTTCTGCAATCTATATTGAGTTAGAATGGTCAGACTAAAGTTAAAAGAAATCCTTACAAAAAAATTTCCTCATATTGATCCCCCTTGTGCCTTTTAACTGCTCCTATTTACCAGTGGGTACCCTGTGGGTCCATTGGCTACCTCTATGTGTATTGCTTTCTATAAAGGTCTCTAATACAAATCAAAGCATAAAAACCCTACCAATCTAAAAACAAACAAAAATCGACCCTCGCAGGGGGTTATTGATCCCCCGAGATCTGTATGCACTCCTTGCGATCTACCTGACAAAAAAAGGCAAAAGAAAATCATTAAAGCCGAAAAAAATTACAAAAAAAAACGTGAAAAAATATAGGTAGGCGTGGTTTTTGGTCCGCAGCCTCCAAAGGAATGATCCGATGTTGCTGAATTGCAATACCAAAATTTTCGAAACTATGCCTGACAGATTGGTGTGCTTAAATTTTTTGTATCTCTTCTGGTGTCTTGGCAAATGACATTACAAGACGAACATGGACAGACGGACATCGGATCCAGAATATATATACTTTATGGGGTCGGAAGTGAATATTGTAGATATTACACACGGAATGACAAACTTAGATATACCCTTTCCACCTGTGGTGAAGGGTATAATAAAGTATTTATAGATTTTTTCGATTTTTTTCTACTTGAGGTGAATTTTAGCTATTTCGATTGTATTTATTTTTGTGATTTATTAAAAATATTTTTAAAATAAAAGAATATTGTATATATTAAAGGCAAATTTTATTTGGCGATTTTTCACATCGATTTTGGCGAAATATGCGAAAAAATCTGACAACCCTGTCATCTACTACCTTTGAAGAAGTGCAATTAATATGAAATTAAAAAGCCTGTTTATTTCAAACATTCGACATTTTGTTTGCTGGGAATTATAATATAAAATTTAAAACCAGTAGTTCCAACAGACATTAACAAAAAAAAAATGTTAACAAAGTTTTTAAGAATGCAAAAATGGACAAAAAAAGTTACATTTATAAATTTAATTCTTTTTTTTTTCTATTTATTCAAAAAAACTAGAGCAAATTTAACGTCACATTCATTCATTCTCGTTTTCATTGTACGAATATGGCAACAGCAAGAACACTGCAACAATACCTTCGCTTAATCCTATGCTTTTCACACTGACTGCGAGTGTGTGGTTTACGTACTCGTGTATACTCGTACGTCATTGAAATATTAATAATGGAACCCTAGAAACCCACATAACTTTTGCATACAATTTTGTATATATTTGGTTATATACAAAATACATATACGAGTATATGTGTTATTATATGTATGTATACATCATTTTAAGTTTGTACATTCAAAAGTGTTAATATAAAAAGTTATGAAGAATATTGTTAAAAAATAATTATTTAAAAGTTTAGTTTCAAATCTATTTTCATTATTTGCTTAAGAGAATTGCTGGTGACTTCAGGCGGAAGTAATGGGGGTAAAAACTACTAAAATGACTGTACCTTAAATGAATAACAAGGACAATGCATGGCCACGCCCCTTAAAAAATCTTAACTGTTTTTCTCATTGAAAGAATGTAATTTGCCGCATTGTAAACGAGGATATAACAATTGTGAACGTTGATGTTCGCTAAGGATGTCCATTATCACCTTTGCTCTTTAAGGTTGTCATTGACAACATCATAACGAAAGAGGCATAATATGGCGTTTAGGCAGACGTCTTGAAGATCTGGACTACGCAGATGACATATGTTTGCTGTCGCACATATGCGATGACATGCAGTCAAAATTGAGAGAATTGAAATCCGAATCGGCACTATGTGGTCTTAGGATAAACATTCTCAAAACCAGGGCAATGAGAATTAATACGGGAAATTCAAACAACTTCACACTGCAGCAACAGCAGATTGAAAACTTCCAGTCATTTTGCTACCTGGAGAGCACAATTACAACAAACTGAGGTTCTCAAAAGAATACTTTAAGAATCGCATTAATAAAGCATGTCAAGCCTATGGCCAATTACAGACATTGTGGAACTACCCACACATCTGGCAGTGCACCAAAATAAACGTTTTTTTAACAGCTGTGAGAAGTCAGTTGCCTTGTACGAATGTGAGTCGGAGTATGCAGCTCGGTTTTTGTCTTCGTCGTATACTAAAATTTTTTCCGGCCAACTACCATCAATTGAAATCGAATTACTAATAAGGAAAAGGAGGTGAAGCGGACATAACCAGGACTGCAAAAAGCCAGCCGAGGCAGTAAATCCGCAAGCCATAAGTGGAGACGTAATTAGTTTATAACTTTACGTAACTGCAAAGAAAATATTCCAAAGGTGTTAAATTGCACGATATTGGTGGTTTGGTGGAGTGGACTATTTCTAGTATAACGCGTTCGCATAATGTTGCCTTTAGTAAGGCGATTATTTGACGCGCTGTTTGGACGTTCAAACATTCCATTCAATTGGGACCTAAACTAAACGCTTGCTGTTGACGAGGTCATTGTTGCTGGCGTCATTTTTTTAATGTAAGAATCCGATGGGGCTATAAAAAGCACCCCTCAATAATATTTTTTGTAGATGACTGGATAATTTTCTGTAAATTTTCCTTACTCTTAGTGCGACAATTTTCTCTATGAATACGTGGAATGAACCAGAATTGAGCCTCTTTAGTGAACGCCCAAACCATAAGTGGAGACGACATGCTAAAAATTGAGGCATCAAAAATAAACAAATCATGGAACGAGCTAAAGCCATTGGCAGCAAACAAAAGAGAATGTTACTAAATCGCTATATTTTATAGACACTTATTAAACACGTTAAATCTTTCTAATTCATCTGATTTTTTCTAAATAAGACAAAAAAGACGATGCCCTGATAACCAAGCTTGAGCGAAAATAGTTCTTCTTAGTCGATGAGAGAAAATGTCAATAGACAGCTGCTTTTTGAGGTTAAGAGACACTTCTAGTGTCAGATGTTAATGAATTTGTCATTGCGCCACCACCTTCTAAACAAACTCACCTTGGAAGTTTTGTTTTTTTATACCCTTCACCACAGGTGGAAAGGGTATATATACATAAGTTTGTCATTCCATATGTAATTTCTACAATATTCATTTCCACCTCATAAAGTATATATATTCTGGATCCTTATACATAGAGAAGTTAATTAAGCAATGTCCGTCTGTCCATGTTCGCAATGTCATATACCAAGCCACCAGAAGAGATACAAACAATTTAAGCACACCAATCTGCCAGGCATAGTTTCGAAAATTTTGGGATAGCAATTCAGCAACATCGGATCATTCCTTTGGAGGCTGCGGGCCAAAAACCACGCCCATCTATTTTTTTCATTTTTTTGTATTTAATGATTCTCACAGGTAGATCGCAAGGAGTATATATAGATCTCGGGGGATCGCTGCGAGGGGCAATTTTTCTTTGTTTTTAGGGTGGTAGAGTTTTTCTGCTTTGATTTGTATTAAAGACCTTTATAGAAAGCAATACACATATGGAAAGCCAATGGACCCACAGGTTGCTCATTGGTAAACAGGAGTAGTTAAAAGGCAAATGGGGGGTTGGTCAATATGAGGAAATAAATTTTATTTTATTCAACAAAAGAAAATGTCACAAAATTATAAATTACAAATTCATATTACAAACAAAAAGTTTTATAGGAATTATTTATTATTTTTTGAAAAAGTTATTTAATTTTATAAAAGCAAAATATGTATTTCTACAACAATGTCAGGGTTTACGATGTAGCTGTCGTCTTCAATATCATTAAGTAGCTGACCACACGGCGACAATTGAAGCCAACGGAATTTGTTTTCATTTGGCTGCGTAGCCGCTGTCTTCTATTTCTTTAAAGCATGAATAATGAGTTTTTTCTCATACGACTTATTTTAATTTATGTTAGGAGTCAACAATAGGGATAATGCTGTGCATGTCTGTATAAATAAAATCACCGTGGTGTAGGGTATAGAAGTTTCGGTACGGCCGAATATAGCAATTTTACTTGTTTTTTTTTTTGGTTTGTTGGTTTTTAGCGTTTTATTGTATTAATCGATTTTGTTTTTATTGATTTTGGTGAATTCGTCTTGCTTGTTATGGATTCGGTTGGATATGATTATGGATTCGCCTTGGATCTGCTATCATTTTTTGCTGGTCTTAGCGATTTTATTCTTAGCGATTTTATTCTTTGGATTAAGCGATGTTGGCTTTGCTTTTTTCTTCAATTCTTAGACTTTTTTCCACACACATAGACTAGACATCAATACCAAATATATTTAAAAAATTAATGAAATAAAGGGTGGTTAACTTTTCAGGGCCGAAGTTGATTTTGAATAAAACACAAATTATTTAGGAAATGATTGTCATTTATTTTTATTTTGATAATATTGCTGTGGTTTAATTATGTATGGTACCAAATATCGGCCACCACATGATATAACACGGCCATTGAATTTGTCGCTCAAAAGAACCATTGTTTCGTTAGCTGTGTGGAGAGTGGCACCGTCCTGTTGAAACCACATATCGTCCTAATCTATATCTTCCAATTCGAGCGATAAAAAGTTCGTTATCATCTCACGATAGCGAACTCCAATTCGAGCGATAAAAAGTTCGTTTTCATCTGACGATAGCGAACACCATTCACAGTAACGGCCCGATGATGCCGGCAGCCCAAAACAAACCGCACCAAACAGTCACTCTTTGTGGGTGCATTGGTTTTTCGTCAATCACTCTTGTGCATTATTATTCGCCCAAATGCGGCAATTCTGCTTATTGACGAATCCACTGAGGTCAAAATGTGCCTCATCACTTAAGATGATTGTCTTCGAAATTTGATCATTCACTGTTGCGATTTCTTGCCACCATTCTCACAATTAACGACGTTTGGAATGAGCATGGTTCAAATTGAGTTAGTCTGAAATTGAGAAACGTCAGATTAAATGCAGAAAAAAACTTGACTTTTAGGTGTGGCTCTCATTCAACATCGGCCCTTAAAATTTAACCACTCGATATTAAAAGTACTTATATATTATTAACGATAAGTATGTATATCAATATGTATTACAGCTTTGTAGAACGTACAATGTGATATTATAATAAAAAGAGTACACCACTCTATATGTTTTCTATTTCTCTAATCTCATGCTTTTTTATTTTATTTATAACTACATGTATCTCACGGTGTAATCTTTGTTATTGTGCAAACACTCCAAACAAAACAACTTCTCCTACAAACAGCAGATAACAAGTAAATTAACTCAAAGGCAAGGTTAAGAGTACAATTTTGTAGCACTTACATATGTTAGAAGTACTATTGTGTTTTAATACTTACATATGTATATTGTATTTTATTAAAAACATATGTATGGACTACATCTATAGGGATACAATAGAATGAAACTAGCTTGAACCCGGTATACTTCGCAAACCCTATTGTTATGAAATAAACAAACATAAATAAATAAATAAATAAATAAAAAAATAAATATAAACAAATGTTAATTTCTGTATTTATTTATTTACCCACTTAATTTTTTGTTATTTTTTTTATTCATAATCGCAAAGAAAACACTTACTCAAAGTATCTCGTTCTTATAGTTCTTAGCCCCTACTACACGACATGTTTTTACTTCAGACTTTTTAGTTTTGTGACTCATATGTAATTTTACATGTCTGTCAATATTGTTATTAACAGGCAGACTATTAGATGGGAGGTACCATAGTAACGCGTTTCCAATCTCACTTCAAAAATAAAATAAAGATAAAAATCTCATTGTACTCTATTTAACAGCTTTAAATGACTTGGCAGCACTTTTTTTAGTTTTGTAAACAGGAAATTTTAAGTACCAGCATTTACAAAACAATCAAAAGAGAGTATCAGTAGTGTATCAGAAGTTCTAATTTTCCACATTAAAATGTATTGAAAAAAAAAATGGTACGAACTCCTCCATCCCTGATGTAAACATATACTCATGCAATCACAAACACATATACATAAGTATATAACACTTATCTATCGATTTTATATTGATAGAAAAATAGTCAAAGAGAGAGTAAAGTGCCGCTTTATATTACAGAGATAAAACAAATATAATAACAAATGATATGAAAATGTATACATTAAGGGATATCACAGTTGACGAGATTTCGTTTAAACATTTTAATGACGTCTCCACTAATATTAAATAGTGGAGAAAAGTTTGGTGGAGGAGAAAAAGTATAAGTATTCAATTTCAAAAAATCTTTCACCTTCGTTTAGATTAGGCTTTAAGAGAAAGTGGATTCTTGCTAGGAAACAAATGAGTGTTACAAGATTACTGAAATATGCACGATTGTTTTGACTTTATCTTACTGTTGACGTATTCATCTATTTCCTTGTAGGTTTATCGCTCGCTTCGCAATATCGTCTCTTGGCATACAGTATGTGTTTCAAATCAAGCTCACTTTCACTTCCTTATCTGCATATATGAAAAATAAACGCCTGAGTTTTACTGTTAAGACATTTATTAAGTAACTCTTGGAGACACTGAACATTGCGTGGTATCATCTTCCACGTCCGCAGTGTAGAATTTAGGTTAGGGCTAAAGATTTTAGAGTTACGTAATGATCAAAGGCACTCCGTGACTTATTTATGCGACTATTAGGGTAACGGCAGAACTGCACATCCTTACTTTTTTGATTGCTTAAGATGAAATTCTGTTGTGGGTTTGTATTTGGCCCGTAGCAACTTGTTTATTTAATTGGCTATCGCTAGCCAATGTTAACTTTTACTCCATATCGGGAGCTAAAATTATCATCATTTCGACTAGGACAAAAAAAAAACCTAGGGGTGATACAATGAACCTTAGGGGGGGTTTTTGTAGTTACTAAAATCCAATTAAATTCGAGTCTTGCAAAATGTGTCTTTAGGTATTTTTGCCGTCAGGAACTTTAAAGTAAATATTTCAAACTACACAAAATTATCTACATAATTGAAATATCGCAAACTGTGAACACCCTTAATACTATTTAATCATCAAAGAATATTTATAAAATACGCAAAAGCTATTAATCTTTATTGTTGTCTAACGTTCGCTGTTTAAAATACATATCTTACGCAGTTTATTTATTACCTAAGTTCAGGCCTTGTACTTAATTATAAAGGGTGTCCCAAAATTCGAAAAAGTTTTGATTTGCCGCTATTTGCGTGTTAAAGTTTTGGTTACCTAAAAAACAAATACAATACGATATCAGACAGCTGACACATTACCCAAAATTACAGCAAATTTCCATAAAACTTTCGCAGCCATTTTATGGATCCAATAAAGTAATTTTTGGCTTTGATGGCTCTTAATTGACGCATTTATGTAATTCTTAAAAAACAATTGCATCCACAATGTTACTTATTGGTGTGGATTTTAAAAGAGAGGATAATAATAATAATTTTTTTTTAATGAGGCTGGTTAATAAGTAATTGTTAGTGATGCTCTACATATCCGACATGATAAATAGGCAATTTTGGCCAAACTGACTGATATTGATGTGTGCACGTTGAATAGCACGTGAAGCTAATCATAGGCTGAGATATGCCAAACAGTCGGTAATTCGGACTCCGTGAATCCATTTATGCAAATTGTTATTCCCTACAATCACGGCTAAATACCTGAAACAATTTTAATGAAACTCCTTAACAGATATTATGAATAATCCACCCATCCTTCTAACAGGTTATGTCTGTTTTCAAATCATAGAGATAAGAATAAAGGTCAATTTGTGTATAAAAATCTCGTGTAACTGTGTTCGTACATGTTAAACTTCGAAGCTGTTTGATAGATTGGAATGTTTTATCTCTGGAAGTAGTTATTCCATTTAAAATGGTATTGCGATTGTGTTGAGAATGAACACATAGATAGGGCGAAGTATATAAAGAGTTCTCCATTACACCATTGCATAGAATGATCCTATAAGTACTTCTGCGTTAATTTTGCCACGCACTTTAAAAACAGCAAACATTATTAAAATCGCTATGGGTTTTGAAACCAGTAGCGAGAGTGTGTACACATACATTGTACACTGTCACAGTGTAAGTAAAGCAAGTGTAACATGACACAATACAGTTTTAAGTGTTGCAATCTACTTTTGTTTTTATTTAGAAATAAATATTGTTATCTTTTTTAAAGAATCGTAAAGATAAGAAACAGAAAAAATTTAAGTTGTCACTGTTAGCAGCAGATAAGTGTAGACTTCAAAAAATATTCACCAAAAATATTTTTGAATAATTGTTTACTTATTTATAAAAATAGAATCGAATAAAGATTGCTTTTTGAAGATGTACAACTTTAAGTTGCATTAAAAACAATTAAGAGTGCTTCGGTTATGCCGAATCTTATATACCCTTCATCTTAGTAATGTAAAATTTTCCCTTAATCATTCTGTGATGTTTCCCAATTTCACAATAATATACATCGGTTTATACTTTTATGATTTTCAACTTCATTATTACAATTATAATCTACTAATTATAATTTTTTTTTTTTGGAAAAATTTATCGAAAATTTTTTTGGAAAAATTTATCGAAAATTTTTTTGTAAAAATTTTATCGAAAATTTCTTGTAAAAATTTTATCGAAAATTTTCTGTCAAAATTTTATCGAAAATTTTTTTGTCAAAATTTTATCGAAAATTTTTTTGTCAAAATTTTATCGAAAATTTTTTTGTCAAAATTTTATCGAAAATTTTTGTAAAAATTTTATCGAAAATTTTTTGTAAAAATTTTATCGAAAATTTTTTATAAAAATTTTATCAAAAATTTTATCGTAAATTTTATGCAAAAATTTTTGTAAGTTTGAAAATTTTTTGTAATAAATTTTATCGAAATTTCTTTGAAAAATTATATCGAAAATTTTTCGTACAAATTTTATCGAAAATTTTTCGTAAAAATTTTATCGAAAATTTTTCGTAAAAATTTTATCGAAAATTTTTCGTAAAAATTTTATCGAAAATTTTTCGTAAAAATTTTATCGAAAATTTTTCGTAAAAATTTTATCGAAAATTTTTCGTAAAAATTTTATCGAAAATTTTTCGTAAAAATTTTATCGAAAAATTTTCGTAAAAATTTTATCGAAAATTTTTCGTAAAAATTTTATCGAAAATTTTTCGTAAAAATTTTATCGAAAATCTTTTGTAAATATTTTATCGAAAATTTCATGTAAAAATTTTATGTAAAAATTTTATAATTTTATGTAAAATTTTTATCGAAAATTTTATGTAAAAATTTTAGAGAAATTTTTTGTAAAAGTTAGGACCTTAATGCAATTAAATTAAACGATCTTGGTGGTAACAGGTTATTCGAAAAATAAAAGATTCAAAAACATGCGTTACACTTTTTATTTATTATATTTATATATTTTCAAGTTTGATCGCGGAACTAAACAAAAGTAAATGTGGCCCATAGAATTTTTTTATCATTTTAATAAGCTATAAATTTACTCTTTTAAATATGTATATTAACAGTCGTTACTGTTGTCAATTTTCTTGTTTGACATCCTTAACTTACATCTTAATGTCTTTTAAGTCTTCTTTAAGTATTTAACCATTTAATTATCGATTAAATGTGTTCAAATAGTTTAATAAGCGATGGGCAATGTATGATTATGCCACATAAACATAAACATGAAATTTAATATGCCTAAAAAAGAAACCACAAATATAAATGACATTTCAAACCACCATAAGTGGATTAACATTTATAATTAGACGTATGACAATATCTTTGACAGATGTTTGATTACGAACACGTTCAAGTATGAAGGTGGTTGGTTGGTTGATTTTCATTTAACGACATTAACTCGAACGACAGTTTCAAATAGTCTCTCACATATTTTTAAGAATTTTATTTATTTTTAAAATATACGAGGGTTAGTCAATATGTTTTTCTTTCTTATGAGGAGTACTAAGAATTCAAAATAAAGAAATGTTAAATTTGAAATATCTGCTTAAGTCATTGAATTTAAAAATAACAATATTAACTGTCAGCTATGCGAGGGCAGCGTAAATTATGAATAACATTGTGGAGTTCCAACTTAAAGAATGAGCAAGTTTAGTTTTATGTTCAAATTAATTGTTTATTTATAGAATTAAATTAAAATCTTTAACGAAAATTTATTTTCAAGAAATTACGCAGAAACACTAATAAATTATTTTTGCAAATACGTACATGTATTTGTGCTCTCTCAAGAAGGCAAGGTTACTTTAATATAAATAAAGCGAAAAATATTTTTTTCACAAGATTACAATAAAAGCGATCGGCGTTTTAAGTAGGATGTGACAAACGCTTAGTTAAAGAAAATTCAGATGAATATAAATGTTTTAATGCGATTGATGAACCTCTAATTTAATTTTATGCTAGTGTGACCCTTAAACAGATGGATTTTTGGATTTTTTCTAAAAAAAAAGTATTCTTAAGCTGTAGTTTGGAGTGATAAAGAATATTAAAAAATCGTTAAATCGTCCATTATTTTTTAGTTGATTGGCTAATGAATCGTACAATGAACTACAATTTCTGTTAGCATGTGAAACTCCCTGGGAGGAAAAATATTAGAATTGAATGTCCAGAAACAATACTATCTCTACTCTGATGGAAAAACCATCATAACGCTGATGTAATTTGACATCAATACTATCTATGACAGTTGTGGTCATTTTTGACCCTGTCACACTTGTCATCCTTATAATGTTAACTTTTTTATTACAGCAATGGGAAGGATCACTATTCTGTCGTTCTGCCATGATTCACCGGCTGCAAATGAATGACAAATTCTATTGATTTATTGTTCGTCGACTTAATATTTTATGTGTTTTGCTGTTGTATCGATATTGCAATGTAATGAAAAAAATTGGAACTTGTTTGCGATACCTTCACGTTTTTCATCGTTCGTCCATAAATTTTCCGGCAATTGACTAGTAATTCGCACCACCAGTTACTAGGAAAATTTCTATTTTTGTCTGACCAGTTCGTATGCTAAGCTTCCTGCTGAGGTCTTTTCTATCGACTTTAATTAGGAAATACATTATAATCGACTGTCCAGAAACTATATAAACACTGCACTGATAGAAAAACCATCATAATGCTGATGTAATTTGACATCAAAACCATGACAACTGACTTCGTTTTTGACTCTGTGACACAAGTATGACACTTGTGACATCAGTTGGTAATTACAGCAATGTCAACCATCACAATTCTGTCATCAATGCAATGATGATACACAGGCATTAAATAAACGACAAATTGAGATAAACTTACTGACAAGTTGTCATCAATATAATAAATATTTGATATTCAATAAAATAAATTGGTAAATTTCTTAAGAGAAGTAACACTCAGGTAAACAATTGCTTTAGTTTCTTGGAAAGGGATAGAGTAGAGAAGACAGCTTTTAAAGTTCATTAAGTTTCACTTTTTATAACAATTCTGTTATTAAAATTTTGTGTTGCAAGCGCCTCTGGTGTTAAGTAGGAACATTAATAAGAAGCTAATATCGACAGTTTTATAATTGTTTTACTTTGCCGACGATTTATTGCTACAGATAAATATCGCGACGAGGGAGTTATGCTGTCATACCAGCTTGCATATCGTCATAGAAAATGCAAAACGCTACTATCTAACATTATTCACTTATGTAGATTGGGCGTTTTGCATTTTCTATGACGATATGTATTAAAAAAACCATTTATGTTACTAATTTGAATTAGGAACGGCTGGGATACGAACCTATGGCACTTAAAATCATAGTCAAAGTAATGCTAATGAAATAAGCTGTCGAACCCTCATTAATTTGGCCGTTTAATCTTGAAGTCTTTACATTAATGGTACTTAAGCCCCTTTCACACTACTGAGTATTAAGATTTTCATTAGATTTTGTAAGATAGAAATCCAATGAGAATTGTGTGATTGTTAAAAAATCTAACGTAACATAACAATTCGTTTTCACACTATCACACTTCAAATAAAATGAAAAATATCAGCAGAGGAACAAGCCGAGACGAGACATTGAACGGCGTCGGCTGAGCAATTTTATGTGGACGGCAGAGGTGACGGGTCTTAAGTTTGTTTGGCCGTTTAAGTTTTCGGTTAATAAAAAAATAAAAAGCAAAACAAAAAAAAAAAAATAATACGTACATTCAACAATTTCTAGGCATGGCAGAAACAAAGTACATACGTAGGCGTTAAGACTGATGGCAATTTAAGGCAGATGCAGGACAAAGAAAACATTTCATCTGCGGCGGCAAACTATCGGCTGCGACTCAATCAGCTTGTTCTTTGCTTTAAAAAAACACAACCCTGATAAAATGAAAAATGTTATCGTTTAGAAAATTTTCTAAAAATGGTTTGCTAATGGGATGTCAAATTTCTTTCCGTATTATTTCACATTTTGATAACATACTGCTTTCACACTATCACACTTTCTCATTAGATTCAAGTATTTGACAAGTCTTAATACTCAGTATAATAGTGTGAAAACGGCTTTATGATGACTAAGTGTCATCATTAAGAGAACAAGGTTTTATGTTGTATGCTAATGTACTTTGTATGTGCAACTACTCTGTGTTGATTTAATTACATATGAGTTTTGTCATGATGGTGAATTTTCTACAATACGAATTGGTTTTAAATTTTATAAAAATGCTTTTAAAAATTAAATTAAAATGCGAAAAATGTTTACTTGTGTATATATTTATATACAAGTAATATTTTACCTATTAAAAGTATACAAAATATGGCATCGAGTTGATGTCATTGCAGTCATAACATAGTTATCATCCAAAATATGACAAAATTCTATAATGACTTTTATTATATTTTAGGTGACATTTAAGGGCAATTGGCTTCAATAGGATGACAAAAGTCACTATAGAATTATTTATAATAATATTCAAAATATGGCATCGAGTTGATATCATTGCAGTCATAACATAGTTATCATCCAAAATATGACAAAATTCTATAATGACTTTTGTAAATTTTAGGCGACAACTAAGGGGATATTGGCTTCAATAGGATGAAAAATTCGTTATAGAATTTTGTATAATAATATTCAAAATATGGCATCGTGTTTATGTCATTGCAGTCATAACATAGTTATCATCCAAAATATGACAAAATTCCATAATGACTTTTGTCATATTTTAGGTGACAGATATGTTATGACTGCCATGACATCAACGTCATGCCATAATTGTATATTATTACACAAAATTCTATAATGACTTTTGTCATCCTACTGAAACCAATTTTCCACTTACTGATGACATTTGTCATTGACATTGATGTTATAATTTCGGTATTACGGCGCCATTCATTAATCCGACAATGAATTTTTCTATCTGCATATTATTCTCCTTACAACGACAAAATTTTCTATTTTTGACACAAACATTGTATGATCAGGGATCATTTCCTGAGTTGGATCTTAAATATTTTATATATTTTATTGAAAAAGTAGTATAATTTTCCATTAATATTACAAATTACTTATATTTTTAAAATTTATTTTAACGCTGGCTGTGATTATAAAATGTAGAAAAAAATTCAATCTTTTTTTGTTACCTAACACAGTCACTTACTTCTCTATATCATCGCGCCTTAGACAGTCCGGATTGTTTTTCTCAGCTCAGACTGTCTACAAGTTTTGAAATTGATTTTATTTTCGTTCAAGCGGGTGGGTGGCAGTAAGAAAATATTTTTCTGAGAAAATTTATTAAAATTGTATACAATAACTTAAAGTAAACAATAACGTAACTGAAGAATTTAATAATTTACCCGTTTAACCCTTAAAGGGCAAAAAAAGAAAAAGCACTGTATAACAAAAGTTGGTGATAGAACTGAAAGTGGTTACCATTTACATCGATCACACAAAAAATATGGCAAAAAGACCATAAATATCAAAGTCTCTAATTTCTGGTGTGCTAACGAAACTGGACCGAATTAAATAAAAGTCACAAAACAACAGTATTTTTTCATGGTAATTTTTCGTGAGCCAACAAACTTGATCCTAATTTCCTATGAACAGATCCATTCAGAAATGATTCTAAAACAGAGTGGAAAATTGTAAAATTTGATTCGGTTATGTCATTTTCAAATATATAAAAGCTGCTAGATGGATTTTAACAAAATTTTATGAGGAGGTACCTTAGTGGTTCCAATATAGGATACTTTTTTTCCGAAAAAATATCTTATTTCAAAGAGAAAGTGAAAAAAGCAGTAAAAGTACGCCGATTTTTTACCGATTTAAAGGTACTGCATACTTTAAGACATCTTTTATTTTTGAAAGCTGTATATTTTAAGCACTGTTGTGCAACAGATGGCGCTGTTTAAAAATAATACGTAACTCATTTCCTGTCTCTCTTTTACACAGCTTTAGAATAATTTTTAGAATTTTATATAAATTTTGGAATTTTATTCAGGGATGGGTACCTTTATATAAAGTAAATGCGTAAAAGCCAAATAGAAAAAAATATTGTCAGTACGCACATAACATGTGTGGGCACAGCTAGTTCTCTAATAAAATTCGAAATATAGAGCAGAAATTAAATTTTCATAAAATATATTGATCTTGATTTGGCATTTTGTGCAGTTTTTGGGTTAAAGTATAGCTGCTAAACTTTATGTACTCAAGTCAGCAATTGTATCCACAAACAAAGACAAACGGCGAACAAGCAAACAAATAAACTTTTTCATACTCTACATAAAAATCTTAAGCTCAAAATACATTTATTTTTAAGCAATTAGTCTCGATCTTACAATAAACGCGTGATCATTACTTTAGGCAAAAAAAAAGAAATGTTTTAAAAACGAAAATAATTAGAACAGAAAATACGAATTTAGAAATTAAACCTAAAAAAGAAATAACGAAACCTAAATAATAATAATAATGAAAGAAATTAAATAAAATATTTAAATAATAAGAAGTATGCAAATTTATTTTAAATCAAAACTTAGACATAAAAGTTTTAAATTGATACAAATTTAAAAAAAAGTGATCAGCATTTTTAAGTTCTTGCAAATTTATATTTAATACCTTTGACTCTTTTAATTAAAATAACAATTAATTTTAATTTTTAAATTTTTTATTTACAACAATAATATTTACAAAGTTATTTTAGTTTTAACATTTAAATATGTTGAGTTCAAGAGTATATCTTTTTCAGCATAAGAGTATTTGTAAATTAGAATATATTACACACTGTGTAATTTTTTAAGTCATGGCAAAATAACCATATACGGACACCACTACGTCATAAAAGACCAAAAAAAAAGAACACTGTCTCCCAGTTTTGCCCAAAGTCCTCCAGGTTTTTTTTTATGGGCCCTCAAAGATGTGGGGCCTCGATGTCATTTTTGCAAAAAAATGATCATTTCCTCAAGCTCATATTTTGCAAACCGTTTGAAATTTTGATATACTCTCTGTGGCAAAGTTGTAGCTCTTGTCATAAAGAACAAAAATTGTGAACATATAAAATCAAAAAAACTTCATTTTCAAGGTCAAATCTCAAACAACTTTAAAAAATTCAATTTTTTTACCTTTTTTCCCCTGTTCAGGTCCATAGGTAGCAAACCGTTCAAAATTCAAGGAAACAATTAACTACAAAAATGAACCTAAGATCTCAATAAACAACTTTCTAGAACATATGAACTTCCTAGGAATGATTCTTAACACCGTTTAGGTAGCGCTTAGGCAGCTAAAAAATTTTCGGGAAATTTTTCACATTTGCGGCTACCTAAGCGCTACCTAAACAGTGTTAAGAACTACAACTACAACTACAGCTACAACTTTGCCTCAGAGAGTATATCAAAATTCCAAACGGTTTGCAAAATATGAGCGTGAGTAAATGATCATTTTTTTGCAAAAATGACATCGAGGCCCCACATCTTTGAGGGCCCATAAAAAAACCTGGAGGACTTTGGGCAAAACTGGGAGACAGGGGTCTTTTTTTTTGGTCTTTTATCACGTAGTGGTGTCCGTATATGGTTATTTTTTACCGTGTTGCACTGTGTTATGGATTCATATATACAAGTTTAGGAGGAAAAATTTGCAAAAACCTATTTGAGTTTTATTTTTAAATTAACGATTGAATAACTTAATAACTAAAACATTGGATCAATAATGATCTTGTTAAATTAATCAAATTTGTGTACCGAGTATCAAGTATTTGATCCTTTTTTTTAGTACTCAGTATACAAAATTATATCGATAATCGATACTTTTGGGGGGAGTATTTTTCAAAAAAAAAAAAATTGAATACGGCGATAAATTTCCGTAGATAATATGTATGTATGTAAACGGAAGTATTGAGTAGCCTATTGAAAAATATTGAGTAGTATTGAGTAGTATCGAGTATTTGAAAGTAGTACAAATTCCCAAAAAAAAAAAAAAAAAAAAAAATTCCCAACGAATTATTTTCAATAACATGATATTTGTAAGATCAGGAGTTGATGTAGAGTGTATTTTCAAATGTGTATCAAAACTTATGATTTTCTTCTAATCAAAGATCAAGCAAATTTGAACGTGTGATAGTGATTTTTTCATTTTCTGACTTTTTTTTACTTTTTAAGCATCTCAATATAGACCGGAATTATGGAATATAAGCAGTAAAACGCAATCTAAATATATACGAAGAATATTACATACCGCATTACATAAATTATATAATGGGTGATTTTTTTGAGGTTAGGATTTTCATGCATTAGTATTTGACAGATCACGTGAGATTTCAGACATGGTGCCAAAGAGAAAGATGCTCAGTATGCTTTGACATTTCATCATGAATAGACTTACTAACGAGCAACGCTTGCAAATCATTGAATTTTATTACCAAAATCAGTGTTCGGTTCGAAATGTTCAAATGTGACAAATTTTGTTCAGCGATGAGGCTCATTTCTGGTTGAATGGCTACGTAAATAAGCAAAATTGCCGCATTTGGAGTGAAGAGCAACCAGAAGCCGTTCAAGAACTGCCCATGCATCCCGAAAAATGCACTGTTTGGTGTGGTTTGTACGCTGGTGGAATCATTGGACCGTAATTTTTCAAAGATGCTGTTGGACGCAACGTTACGGTGAATGGCGATCGCTATCGTTCGATGCTAACAAACTTTTTGTTGCCAAAAATGGAACAACTGAACTTGGTTGACATGTGGTTTCAACAAGATGGCGCTACATGCCACACAGCTCGCGATTCTATGGCCATTTTGAGGGAAAACTTCGGAGAACAATTCATCTCAAGAAATGGACCGGTAAGTTGGCCACCAAGATCATGCGATTTGACGCCTTTAGACTATTTTTTGTGGGGCTACGTCAAGTCTAAAGTCTACAGAAATAAGCCAGCAACTATTCCAGCTTTGGAAGACAACATTTCCGAAGAAATTCGGGCTATTCCGGCCGAAATGCTCGAAAAAGTTGCCCATAATTGGACTTTCCGAATGGACCACCTAAGACGCAGCCGCGGTCAACATTTAAATGAAATTATCTTCAAAAAGTAAATGTCATCGACCAATCTAACGTTTCAAATAAAGAACCGATGAGATTTTGCAAATTTTATGCGTTTTTTAAAAAAAAAAAGTTCTCAAGCTCTTAAAAAATCACTCGTTATAAAAAGTAAAAATGCTATATTCTGGCCTTGCCAAATCTACTATATACCCGTCAATATAGTGATTTAAGATATCTATACATATACCAAAACTGTAGCGGGCCATTTCTGTACGTGAAATATTTTTGGAAAATTTTGATGCTGTTGCAGATAGTAATCGAAATGGAATATAAAACAGCAATTTTTGGAATTTTTCCGTCTGTATATCTTTCTATCTGTGTTCACAGCACGTAAAATCTACTGGATGGATTTTAAGAAAATTTGGCTAGGAGGTCCTTAGAATCTGGGTTCAAATATAGATACTTTTTTTTTCCTTAAAAATATCTTGTTTCTAACAGAAATTAGCAAAAAAGTAGTGAAAGTATGCAATTTTACCGATTCAATGGTACTGAAAGCTTGGCGGCACCTTTTTTTCCAAGGGGTAATTTTAAACACTAATTATAATATTCTACATTAATTTTTGAATATTCACAATTTTTAATTTTTTTTTTCATAATTTGACGATTTTTTACCATTTTATCTGGAAACTGTGAATTTGAATTTATGTCGGTTTTTTTCTTTTAACTGAATGAGATCTTAAAATGATAAAACAAGACAGATTTACTGCTGAAGTGAATTTTTTTGTTATTATAATTTGGTAGATAATTTCATGGCATTTATTATTAAAATGTGATTACCGGCATACATATGTCCGCCCAGAGAAGCAAGTCATGACGGCGCGTCTGAAGGCTAGACGCTCCACCGCTAAATATTTACGAGCCGCGCCGCCGCCGAAGTAGTTGGCTTATCGACGGCTCATGAATCAGCCGATTTCACCGGCTGTGTAATTTTTTTTTGTTTAATTTAATTTTCGTTGTAACTGTCAATTTTTAAATATGGAGTAGAAGGACCAGGGTTTGAATTGCTTGATTAAAAATTGCAACAGCACAAAAATCTCTGCTTTGCTTACATCTTTTTCAGCAAATAAAAAAACTGAATTCCTCAGCATTTATATAACATTTTGTTATAAGCGAAGCAAAAGCAAAAAAAAGAAGAGCAACTCATTTGCTTAAGCTTACTATGTGTCTCTTTCTGCACCAAAGCAATCAGCTATGTCCGCCTCGTCTAAAATTTTAATAGTCCATTCGATCAGTCCCATTTTTGACTACTTTGCTGGTTTGTCGTCATAAACCATCGACTTAACATGGCTCCATATAAAGTAATCCAGAGGCGTTATATCGCACAAATGAACAGGAACACTTCTGGAAATAAAGTAGTCACCAACTTAATTTTATAAATAAATAGTTTGTTAAGTGCGCTGTATGGCAAGTTGCAGCGTTTTGTTGAAACTTCAAATTTCCTTGAATTTTAGCTGATTAGTTTTTGAAAACAAAAAAATTCAGTCAGCATGACTTGAAAGCGCTCCAAATTCACCGTAACGGTAGCTCCTTGCTCATTTCGAAAGAAACAAGGAGTGATGATGCCACCCGCCAGCGTGTAAGCCGCACCAAAAGTGGATAGAATGGTGATTGGTTAATGCTTTGAGGATTGACTTAGCAAGAAAAACATAAATTTTGCCTATTGACGTAACCATTTAACTAGAAATAAGCTTCACCATTTAACATAAATTTTTTGATAAAACTGCTCATCTTCGGCCAGTTTCAATTCAGCACAATTAGAAAAAATGCGACGCAAACGATGATAGTTTGGCTGCAATTATTTTACGAACTGTATTTTATGGGCGGCACGTACGGCGAGATTCTTCCGTAAAAATGTCCATGTAGTCGTAGGACAAAGGCCAACAAGTTGAAAGCGACCATAAATCGACATTTCGGCGTCTTCTTCGGCGTTAATACTCTGTTATTTGTCTTGTTGATGGTTTTTGAAAAGAGTAAAATTAGTGCGAAAACGATCAACAACTACATGAAGCGATTGTTCGCTCGATTATGTTGGCCCTAAAATGGACCAAGTGCCCCATGAACTTCGTGAACAGATTTATTTTTTTTTTAAAGCAAATCTCCATAACTGTTCTAGCATTAAACGATTCATGATGACTTGCCAAAACTTATTGAACAGAAATGTCAACACAGTTTGACATTCTAAGCTGTCAAACCATAGTTATCGATAGTTCTAATGCAGCTAAATATTACTTTAAGAACATCGTTATAAGCAAAGAATTGGTAATTTGAAAGATTATATCAGTGAGACTTTCCAAAATATAACTTTGAGATAAGCTTAAAAAAAGTCGGCGAATCACTGGACGAAGTGTATCAAGCTTAGAGAGGAATATGTGAAAAAAATGACAGAAAATCTTAAAGGAAATATGAAGACGTTTCACTTTCACTTGTAATTTAAATTTTTTTATTTTTATTATTAAATTAATTAAGTAACAGTGCCTTTGCGATAATAAAAATTAATAGCTGGGTGCTTAACTGCTAAACCTAAACAAGAGCGTAAGGCGTAAAATAACTGTTCAAAATTCTCATGTACATACAAAATGCGTCAACGCAATTGGTAATTGGAAAATCCAATTTTAACAGAGCGTTAGATAGTGAAGTTGGGTGCAAACAAAATGTTATTGTTTTTTTTTTTGTGTGTAAGAGAGGTGTTATTTTAGCTATTTTCTGCTTTATCTAGTGATTCTATCTATATTTTGCGCCTTAATTTATTAGATTTTACTAAACAAAATATGTTAACGTTATTGTTTATTACAAATCGTTGCGCTCTTATTTAGGTTTGTTCAAAGCTAGGCGATAGACGTCGTTACGCCTTACGCCCTTGTTTAGGTTAGTCAGTAACATTTAATGGGTGCTTCTTACCTGTATCATATTGACTGGCTAAACTTTTATTCTTTGAACTTTTATTACCAAATTTGGCCCCTGCACAGTGTAATGTACTTTGCAAAAATATTTTCTTCATCCAGTTTTGTGTTTACAAAAGTTAAAACTTTATATGGCATAAATTAGGTCTCAAACATTTACATGACGTTTACAGTCGCTAAATATTTACTCTCTCAAACATGATATATATGTATGTATGTATTACATATGTATATGACACATTGTTTGTTTAATAATTGCTCTAAGCTGTTTTTGTTGTCTAACTTGTTTTTGTTTTACTTGAAATATTCCACAACACGAAAAAAAAAAAATCAAATGAAATGAAATGAAAATGTAGGGGTTTTAAACTTTTTTGTGATTCTCTCGACTTCAAACGTGTTTTAAAGGTCAGTTTAGTTTTAAAGTAAAATTGTGAGAATTTAAAGGGAAATAAAATGAACAAAACGAATGTGTCTGAGGTTATAAATGGTGAAAAAGAAAATTATTACTTGGAAAATTTTTTGAACGCATAAATTAGGGTTTTTACTCAAAGTGGTGCAGCTATTAAAGCAGAAGTTTATTTAAGTCCATTTTAATCATCACTTGTTTGGAGAAACTTACGAAGAAATTTTGCAAAAAGGTTGATCCATCATCTAAACCCTATGCTAGAGCAGAGCCATAAAACATTTCATATACACTCCTTCTTCATCTTCTTTATTGAGATGAAATATAGTTTCCTCTCGCCGTTATGGCAGCTTCAGCTATAGTCATTCATGCTTAAATTGCTCGTGCAGTAATTTTTGTGTCCATATTTTTAGTGAAATTGTATAATTTCCCTTTAAGGAGCCCAGCTCAAGATATCAGGGTCATAGTCCTAAGTTGAAGCTAACCAATGCTGTAGATTAACACTCAATGTGCGCTACCGTATCAGTCTTCAAGTAATGTCTGCTTTTTGTTTTTAGCTTGACCCGATAATAATTGAAGTTTTCGTGACCTGTCCCGTAGGGATTTAACTAGATTAGATGGACCAACCAGCCATATAGCGCGCTTAACAATAGATTTATGCAAAATCAATTTGGTGACAACTTTATTTTCAAAAGTGGTCCTTTTCACTGGGCTTCTCATTCGTGCGATTTAACATCTCTGGATTCCTGTTTATGGGGCTATGTTAAGTCAGTGATTTATGCCGACAAACCAGCTACTCTTGGCTTACAATATTGAATCCACCATTGAAGCCTACAGCCAGATTTATTAGAAAAAGTAGTTAAAAATTGGCCTGATTGAATGGAACATGTAATTAGCGGCCGCGGCTGGGTGATTTAACTTGAGCTTTCACAATATTGCACAAAATTGGAAATCTTTTATTAAACATTTTTTATACATTTCAATTATGTATGTATCGGCCAAATGTCCAACGACTCGTGATATCACGTAATACGATTGTCATCGTTTTCTATTACTTAGAGTGGGTTTTATACGGGCTGCTTTGCAAAGTATCTATAGTTTCAGTTTTGCAATTGAGTACGGTTTGGCCATGTAGTTTCTACTCTTCAAATAGCCTTGAAGAAAAAATCGGGAGGTCTTGATCACACGATATCGAGGTCCACTAAATATGGTCATGCTGAGAAATCATGTGACTCTTTTCTGCCGATATATAGCAGATGACACCGTCTTGTTGAAACCAGATTTTTTCGAGGTCTATAATGTGTTAAATCACACGAACTAGGAGGCCTATTAATGTGTCCGTGCAGTGAACTGCGACTTAAAAAATTTTTTTTTTTTTACCTACGTCCTGCAATTGGTGTCGCAAAAATTTCATATGTTTAGTTTGGTCACGTAAATTCTAATCTTGAAATAGCCCTCAAAGAAGAAATTGGAAGCTGTTAAATCACACGATCTCTGAGGCCTATTAATGAAGCCATGCTGTAAAATGGTGCGATTTAATATGTTTGTGAACAATAGCGATGGCTCTGTCTTGTTAAAACAGGAGTTTTCCGATGTCTACCTACGTCTTGCAATTGGTCTCACAAAAGGTTCGTACCTTGGGTTTGGTCACGTAGATTATACTCTTTTAATAGCCCTTGAGGAAGAAACTGGAAGGTGTTAAAATACACAATCTCGTGAGGGAATTAATCTGGTCATGTCGTGAAATGATGTGACTTCAAAATTTGGTGAGCATTAGCGTAGTTGTTTCGGCATCACTTTTTGTTTGGGCATCACATTTAAGCGATGTATTTATTTCTGTTAAATTTTGTTTTTGGATTTTGCGATTCCCAACTAGGGGAATTTTGCTTATATATATATATATATATATATTGGTGGAGGTTCAAAGTTGACTCATTATTGAACAAAATATTCTTTCAATAATTGACGTATTTTTGACAAATTTATTCGACAAACATTAGAAGGTGTTAATGACCTCTGGGCCTTAAGTCTGCTTGAAAATGAAAATCCTTTTTAAAATTCAAATTCGTATTGGAATTCAATTATCCCAGTCGAGCTTATACGTTAAAGCCCGATGTGCTTTTTTTCTCGAGCTCCCATTTTGATATAACGCTTTGATATTTTGAACACTTTCTTCTGAAGTGTTTACCCGGGTGCACATTGTCTTGGAGATTCTCAACTCCTTGTAGCTAATGCTTCCAGGGTATATGTGTCCACCGGTTCCCAGGACTTGCCCCGACCCTGAAACTCAAAGCTAAGAACCTTCAAAATCTAACGACTGGTACCAAGACTGGCCCTACAGGGACAACCCTTTATATGCTGTAAGCGGTTATTGGTGAGACCTTTCGTGAAATAAATGGTTGGCTTCGGCTTAGCCCTAAATTATAGGAAGGGCGATTTCGTGCGGTGTGCTGTAGCATTTCAACAGAAGACACCAATGATCTGAGTTGACTTTAGATGGTCTTCAACCCTTAAACAAGAAATATGAGAGCTTGGTTCTGACAGTAATGTTCTGAAATAGCTAGTTGTTGTGTCGCTATGCGCCGCAAGGACTTTGGTAGGAGCTAAACATCTCCATGAGCAAGCTCACCTAATGGGTGTGCTCATAAGCTTATGATCAAGTGGTCATAATCGAACACAATCTAGCTTTGTGAACACATGTCTGGTCATACCATATTAGTAGTAAGTAATTATATACTATTAGTGCGTATCATACATTGGTATAGGAAGGCCATTTTGGGGGGGTGCAATGCCCCCTCCAGACATGCTGTTGCTTCCCCAGAATTTTTGAAATTTTTACTATATTTTTGTTTTCATAATACAATTCTTCGATAAAAGTGGTATTGCCCCCCCCCCCCCATTTGAAAATATGTCATCTTACGCCAATGGTATCATAAACGAAATGAGCTGACAGAGTGTTCAGTGTTTTGTTTAAGGGAATTTCACACTATAATACAAGTATTAATACTTTTGAATAAAATAAAACTGTGATCTAATTGTTGTTTGAAAATATTCAAAAAACAATTACAACTCATCATGTCAGGGTTTCATTTTCCTCAAAACTATTAATACTTGTATTATAGTGTGAAAAGCCCCTTTAGTAGTTTTGTAGAACTTTTGGTTAAGACTTAGTGAGTTTTACTTGCACTAGTAGTGTTTTTGTTTTTTGTACTTCTTACGAATGTTGTTAAACAATTTTTTGTTTTTTTTCTTGTTTGTACACTTGAACAGTGTTCGTGTTTCACTCAAAGTATAAAACTGCTTGAACTCGCTCAAGTTCATTGTTATTATGTTTAACATTTACTCGTACCTATTCAAATCTTTCTTATGGAAACTCTGCAAGCTCATCGCATTTAGCTCGCTGTTTATTATAGTTGATTCATCGTTACTCGTGTGCAATGAACAGACATGAATTCAATGAAATATTATAATGAGCGTTTTATGAGCTTCGTTTTTTGTACTCATGCAGTGCTTCAGTAGAAACATTATATTCAACCTGGGGTAGATTAAAGCCATAAGTTAGGCACTGACGTAAATCAGTTGTGTATTGCTTCCTGACTAATTCTGTAAACTTCATATTGTTAGGGATGCGTGTTTTAATGTTCATCAAAATTTTGATAACAATTTTGTCATATGGCGGCTCAGCTTGAAACACCCTTTATTTAAACATTTGTTTAGCCTATAAGTTTAAGTTATTTATTTCAAAATATTTATATGTTTCTTATTTCTATTTTTTTTTGTTATTACAGATTCAACACAATGGAAAAAAATGCTAACAACTTGAAGTGAATTGAATACCGCCACCCATACAAAATTAACAAAAAAAAAAAAAAAAAAAATCATAAATAACTCAAATAACAAATACCAAAGTTAAAACAATCTATGTATAAGATTTTAACATACGATTTTGGAAAGAATTTTCAAAACTTGTTGCTGAAAAAAAGACACAATATGTAGAAATAAAAATATAAAACAAAAGCAAATAAAATAAAATAAAACAAACCAAAAAAATAATGTTGCGAATAAAAGAAAGAAAAACTTATTTTAACATGCAATAATTTTAAACTAAAGTTTTGAAAAAAAAACACAAAATAGCGTGGCTTTAAAATGTGTTTTTTATAATAATAAAAAAAAATAATAATGTAAATAATTACTAAAAAAATAAAAAAATAAAAATGGGAAAATTAATTAAAAAAGAAAATAAATTTTTGCTTTCATGCCAAATAAAATTTTAAATGCCGCCAGCTGGTACTTAAAACTAATTAAGTGATTTAAAAAAAAATAATACTAAAATAAAACTTAAAAAAAAAAATAATAATAAAAGAAATATAAATAAAAGTTTGTCCATTAAATCTTATATATTTGTAAAATTTAGCCAGTCAAATAAAAACTGGCCATTAAGCCATCTATCATCTAGGCCAGTTATGATGTTTAAGGTGGTGTCTGATTTTTTTTAAACGCGTGTAAGAAAATGAATTTGCATGTTTTAAATAATTATTTTTAAGCCCATTGATTTTTTTTATTTTATTACAAACATACAAACAATATCACAGAAAAGCATAGAAAATCTTATAATTTTATATATTATTTTTTAACCATTAAACTTAAGTAACAACAACAAAAACAAGCAAAAAAAAACAAAGGAAAGTTTAAAGTAATAAATGAAAATTTTCTGTAATCATCATTATTCACCATTATGGATGCCACTAAAGTTTTATTTACAACATCAGCAAATGCACTGAATAATGCATTGTCATCATTGTCAACTGAAATGTCATTAACACCCACACAACAGTTGCAACAACAACAGCAGCAGCAGCACCAACAACAACATACAACAGCAACAACACTGTCACCATTGGCAACAACATTAACAACACAGTCAATAACAACTAGCAGTACACCAACAACACCGAGGACAACCACTCATACGCCAAGAGAAATACCAACGATGTACATTTTGGATCAGATGTATGACGATTATATGGATCAATGTAAGTTCAATTAAAAACAACAACAAAAAAAAAAATAATAACAATTACTACATACGTAAATAGCAATAAATAACTACACAATATCCAACAAAAAATGAGTTCAAGCTGACGTGCCTGAGCACAAAAAACGTAGCTCATAACATGCTCATTATAATATTTAATTGAATTCTTGTCTGGTCACTACACACGATTAACGACGAATGGGCAATAATAAACACCGAAGACCACAGAGGTAAATGCGATGAGCTTGCAGGGTTTCTATGAGCAATTATGAATAATTATGTTTGAGTAAAACACGATCTCAGTTCGAGTGTACAAACAAAATACAAAGAATTATTTAACATCATTTTAAGGTCTTCATTTCTTAAGAAATACAAAAGACCACTGAAGCAAGCAAAACGCACTAAGCCTTATCCAAAAGTTTTACACAACTAATAACCAAAACACACTGAGTGTTTCGAACATGAGACGAGTAAACACGGCGCTCACTATTATAGAAAGTTTATTTTACTCGGTCAGCTAATTGATACGATCAGAGGTTTGCTCAATAATAGTATGGTATGAATAGGTACGTTGCTCATGAGCTTATGAGCACAACCATTAGATGAGCTTGCTAATGCAACTGTTTAATGCACCGACTTGACTAACCATTGTTTTGTTTTTCACGTGACCAAAACGTGAGCAGAAGAGGGAGCAACAATTTGTTTGTTTTCTCCTATGTACATGTCAATGTGCATGTTTCGTCCAAACATAAATCTTTCCATCCTAGAAACAGAACTGTTTTATGAACTAATCGTTCAACTGACTTAGCTCATATCAGCTCCTTAGTTTAGTTCAGCTCTTTAGTTCAATTCAGATCCTAAGTTCAGTTCAGCTCCAGAGTTCAGTTAAGCTAATTACTTCACTTTAGCTCACTAGTTCAGTCGTGCAGTTAAGCTCCTTAATTCACTTGAGCTCATTAGTTCAATTCAGCTTATAAGTTTACTTCATCTCATAGTTAGTTAACTTCAGCTAATAAGTTCACTTCAGCTCCTTAGTTCAGTTCAATTCCTTTGTTCACTTCATCTTCTTAGTTCAGTTCAGCTCCTTAGTTCAATTCAGCTCAATAGTTCAGTTCAGCTCATTAGTTCACATCAGCTCATTAGTTCAGTTCAGCTCCTTAGTTCAGTTGAGCTCATTAGTTCACTTCAGCTCCTTAGTTCAGTTCATTTGTTCACTTCAACTTCTTAGTTCAGTTGAGCTCCTTAGTTCAATTCAGCTCATTAGTTCAGTTCAGCTCATTAGTTCACATCAGCTCATTAGTTCAGTTCAGCTCCTTAGTTCAGTTCAGCTCCTTTGTTCACTTTATTTCCTTAGTTCAGTTCAGCTTCTTAATTCACTTCAGCTCATTAGTTCATATTTTTTTTACTCTTAAAATTTTTATAGAAATACTAAAAATGAAAGGGTGTGCCGATTATGACATGATTTGAAGGTATAGATATGTCCCTATTTCCTAACCGTAGTAGGCAGACTCTTGGAATATACATAGATCATTTAAAAATGTATTTACTATATAAAGAAGTATAAAAAATAAAACTAAAAATGAACGAGTGTCGAAAAGCGACCCATGGATTAGGGGCATCCACCGCTACAATGTGCATGAACCATAATAGGCAAACTCTTGAAATTTTTACAGAAGGTGTATTGCTACGGCAACTATAGCTGACTGAGCAAGTTAACTAAAAGAACTAAAAGACCGACCTAGTTCAGTATAGGGATCTGAAGTAAGAAATCGCTTATTTTAATTAACTAGCAAGCACAACTTTAAGTTTATGACTCTAAATAATTAGCTTTTTATTAGCTTTAATGCATTAAAAAATTTCCAATATCAATAATATTTGTGCCAGAGTTGTATTTAAATTAAGCAGGGTTGAATTTTTTTTTTTTTTTTGGAAATCATCAAATCAAAAAATCCTGGTAAATCATAACGAAATTCATTATCACACCCTTTGTACCAAAGATAAATTTACGTTAAAATTCAGTCGAATTTTATCACAAACGATACCTGTTAGTGTTACTAAAAATATCAATTACATTAGGAAATGGTGTAACATTATAAAGTTGTTGAATTTCTATTTTAAAATTATTTGAAGGTGAATTAGCTTGTAAGATCAAGGAGAAAGTTCATAATAAAAATAAAACTAATTTGATTACGAGGAAGTTTGTCTGTTTATTTCTTGGTAGATTAAAAAAAAATTTAAACTACTGTCAAACAAACAAGGTCTATTATTAAATTTGGCTGCAGTAACTTCAAATATATTATAATTTTATGAAATATTCTTTTGATTTCATTTTGTGCTTAATTTTCGTTCATAGTTCTGTCTATAAAACAGCAAAAAATAATTATTAAAATATGGTAACATTGGTAGAGAATTCGTGTCTAAAAATGGGAGTGCAACAGCTAAACCTAAATTAGCACGTCAAGCGTTTTCAAAAATGTTCATATATAAACATATGACGCGAACTCAAAAAAGCGCGTCGTCAAAGCTTTGCGATTTGAAAATCCGATTTTGACAGCGCGTTAGGTAAGGTATTAAATTAATTTAAAAAAAAAATGCCATTGTTGAAAATAAATGGCAATTTATTATTTTTAGGTCTATTTACCAAATTTTTACATTTATATTCTGTATTTCTACTTATTGAATTTTATTAAACAAGATAAGTTAACTTGGCAGACTGTTGACGATCTCATTTATATAGTACTAGTCGTGACCACACACATTGTGTGCTTCCTGACAATATTTTGTTCGATTTTGCTTTGAAAGCAAAACCACACACCCAATTTTAAGGTATCCATCCCTGGATAATATTCTTAAACTCATATAAAATTCTAAAGTTCTAAAAGCTATTGTAAAGCTCTGTAAAAGATGTTTAAAATATTTTAATAACAATATAATTCCACAAAGTCCAACCAGTAGTTTTTACGTGATACTAACACCGGCAGAAAGACATACTGACAGGAAATGAGTTACTGATTTATTATATGTATAGACTAGCTGTGCCTGCCACGTCGTGGGCGTCGATTTGGCTTTGAAAGTATTCCACACCAATTGTAAGATTCTTACTTTTCTAATGCTTCAGTTATGGTTTATGTATTTACTTTTTATATAAAGGTACCCATCCCTGGATAAAATTCTAAAACTTATAAAAAATTCTAAAAATTAGTGTAAAACTCTGTAAAAGGCGTTTAAAATATTTCAATAACCATGTAATTCCACAAAGTAAAAATATAAATAAAATGCAAATTTTATTCAATTGGCGCCATCTGTTGTTTAAAATATCCCACTTTCAAAAATAACAGGTGCGCAACCGTGTTTAAAATATCTCAGTTTAAACCGGAAATTGCTTTCTTTCACGGTTTTTCTCCACATTCTCTTGAAAATGAGATATTTTTCGGAATAATCCATCCATCCAGTAGTTTTTATGTGATGCGAACACAGGCAGAAAGACATACATACAGCAAATGAGTTACTGTTTTATTGTATGTATGTATTGATGTCATTGCGGCATTAAAGTTATGCGACAAACTACGCTACGCTTGACGCGAAGATTTAGTTTTGACTGTAAGAAGAAAAAAAAAAACGGTGTCAATAAAAAATAGATTCTAAATTATGAGAAAAGATCAGTATCTACGACAATTTTTTCTGTAAAATTGTATGCTACAAAACTACAAGACCCACTTCTGTTTCATTATATAACATATGACTATAATATTTGATAATTTTAAAGCAAACCGTTAATTCTGTCTTTTTTATTAATCGAACAAACCTATTAATTGTAGCCTTTATTTCGCTTCATATTTTTTTTTTTTAATATTAAACTCCTAATGTCACTTTAAATGTCATTCATCTTTTATTTGTTTTTTCTTTTTCGTTTGTAGTCTTGACATTGAATTAACATTTAGGTACCTGTATCCACATAAACATACAAATTTTTGCTTTTTGATTTTGTCAATAAAATTCCTTTGATTATAAGTGTTGACTTTGTTAATCTATTGCCAGCTTTAAACAATAAATATTTCTTTTTTTGGCAACAAACCCAAACAATAAAACCACAAAAAATCGAAAATTAAAAAAAAACAAATGGAATTTGTGAGTTTTATTTGATTTTTTTGTCATCCTCTCATAAACCACTTTAAACCAGAGAATACAAAAAAAAAACGCCAACAAAGCTTAAAACGTAAATAAAATATTGAAAACGTTTAGTATTCAAATTTCATCATTAAAAAAAAAAACGAAAACTAAATAAATAAATTTCGAACAAATTACAGCTGACAAATGAATGATAAAATCTTCACTCCTTTAAACATATTGCTGCTGCTTGCTATACTTGTTGATTTATACGTATTTGACAGGTGTCATTTATATAATGTTTTAGGAAATTAATTAGTTGTTTGTATTAAACATTTTTTGTATTTTTTTTTATAGTAAAAAAAATTAAAGTTTCAAATGTTTGAATAATAAATTTCTATTTCTGATTAAAGTTACGTAAGGTTGTGGGGGCGTGTCAATTTTTAACAATAATTTGTTTTTCTGTTTCGGTGCCTTTTTAGTGAAACAAGAAAGTTAAAAAAACGGTAAAAAGATCGGTTCAAATCTAGTTTAGCGAAGCTACTTCAATTAAAACAAGTAAGAAGGGTATATTAGGACGTGCTGAATCCTACATATATAGCCTTCATTACGGTGATTATCATTTTGTCGCACCGCCTACTTACAATAGTCAGGTTAAAAAATTGAACCCTATATTGATACACCCCCCGCTACCTCTTGTTGACCGCTGGGCGCTGCTGAGTTTCATTGATCTCAAAAATGGTCTTTTATGTGTGACCATAATCGAAGCAAAAAAGACATAAAAACCGGAAGAAAATAAATACAATATTGCTCTACTACTAGAAGGGGGTTTTGGCCACCCTACATCCCGTCTTCGATTGGTCCACGCTAAAAGCATTGGCACTAAAACGGTCAGACCTAAGTAAAATAAAAGCAAAACAAAAACCGAAGAAAAAGGAACTCAATATTAACCCCAAACAACCATCTCCCCCGAAAAGAGTCCATGCATGGTCTCATGCAGTGCATTGTGCCGGAGCTAGAACATTTGGAAATGGAAAGGTGGATAGAGGGAGAAGTAGCATTTATGAACTTTCTTCTGTTGCAGTTGACAGGAAAGACATCCGATTCACTGCCAAATCGATCGCAAATGCATAGAGGGTCTTATTGAGAAGCTTGTTGTACAAAAAAATATGTGGGTATCAGGTATGGGTCCCGGCCAAATTCGATAAAATACCTACTTCTAGGGCACACCCTTTCTTTGTTACTAATTTTATTTTTAATACTTGTCAACTATAACAGACATTTCAAAACACACACTGTGAGTATTTTAAGCGTCGACCTATTACGGTTTAAAAAATAAGGCCATATATGTGAAAATCACGTCTATATCAGAAAACCCTTTAATTGTAAGTAATTGTTATTATAGCAACCATAGTAGTACTCCTTGGGTGAAAATTTTAAGAGTCTACCTTTTAAGATTGAAAAATAAGTAAATAAAAATAGGTGCCTATCGGGACACCCTTTATGTTTTGGTTTTATCTTTTTTAAAACTTGTTAATATATGAGAACATAGTTTTTATTACTATGTTTAAATTGCAAATGTTTGCCTATTACGGTTAAAAAAATAATGCCACCTAAGTGAAATGACGTCACTATCGGAACACCCTTTATTTTTTTGTGTTAGAATGATGGAAAAAACATTACGTCAATCGCATGATTCCCGTACTCTAAGGTTTGCCAAGTCTGTTATATGTAAATGAAGAATTAATGGAGTGTAAATAAATGCATTTTATGCAAAAATTGCCAACCATATCACAATTATTAGCGAATAGGAGGACAGTTCTCGTGACGTCATTATGTGGGGATGGCGTAATCTTGTTTCTATCTTCCTTGGTAGAACTTATGTGGAAATTTCAAGAGTCTAACTATTGTGTTTCCAGAGTTAGGGAGCTCCAATAGGCATTATAACAAAAACAATCGGATAAAGTTTTTACCTTTGGGTACGGTACCCTAAAACTCAGTCCCTAACAGACAAATCTAAATAAACGACGATGATGCGATCAAATTTCTACAACCAAAACGAGCAGACTTATGTGGTGACGATGACGAGAAACCAATGTTAGGTGACGATGATACGAGTTCAATCAGTTTTCTTCAAAGAAAACGTGCGGACCTATGTATAGAAACCAATGTTAGGTGACGATGGTGACGATGATGCGATTTTAATCATTTTTTTCAAGCAAAACGAGCAGACCTATGTATAGAAACCAATGTTAGGTGACGCGGTTATGGTTGTGATAATGGTGTCGACGGTTTTTGAGAAACCAATGTTAGGTGACGATGATACGAGTTCACTCAGTTTTCTTCAAAGAAAACGTGCGGACCTATGTATAGAAACCAATGTTAGGTGACGATGATGCGATTTTAATCATTTTTATTCAAACAAAACGAGCAGACCTATGTATAGAAACCAATGTTAGGTGACACGGTTACGGTTGTGATAATGGTGACGACGGTTTTTGAGGTGACGACGGTTTTTTAATGCAATAATTTTTCTTCAACCAAAAAGTGCTCAACGTGTCTAAAGAAGTTTTCACATCAATAAAATCGTGATGAATCAAGTGCAAGGCTGTGATGCCACCATATTTTTTCTCAAGGTGGATTTATGCTTTTAAAATGTTTTTTTTTTTCAAATCTCTAATTGGGTTAAACTTTAATTTACACATACTTAAATTGGTTTTGCTTAATTTGTTTGTAGAAATGTCCCTTTAAACTAAATTTCATTTAAGGCAAATTTTTTCTCATCAATAAACCCAACACGACATTTTTTTCAAGTGTAAAAACGTGACCACAATTTAAAAAAAAAAATCAAAATATTCTTAGTTTATTAGTAAAATATCGGTTGTTTCAAACAAAATTTGTTGCTTTTATTCGAGTGTTTTTCAATTGTCAATAAATTTTTTTTTGTTCATCAACTTTGATTATTCAGCCCACGTTCAATACTACACAGCAACAAAAATGATGAACACTTTGTTTGTATTGTTAATTTAGTGATTCTACAACAAATTCAATTAAAAAATGTATTAAATTCTTTCTTTATTTACTTTTTAATCATGACATACTGATGTCATCTTTAATTACTTTTTGCGTGTTTTTTTGTGTCTGCGAATGTCTGGGGAAATTTTATTTAGTGAAGAAAGAAGAGGAGAAGATAAGAAGTGAAATTAATTTTTGCTTTAGATGTTTTTTACTCTTATTTTTACGCACAACTTTGTTCCCACATTATATTTTCTCAATATGAGATTTAATATGTCATCATCTGTCTATATTTTTCCCTTGCTTAAAATAAGAGGTTAAGCGGCTTACCCCCTTGCACCAGTAGTTTACTTGGTGGTCATTAGGGTATGAAACTCCCTACGATTTCAGTTCTGATCACGGTTTCTAAAAATCACCCAGGACTTCTTACAATCCCACCATACCAGTCAATCCGCGTTCAGATTGTGAAACTTTTGTTTTGCATCCCTTTTTCTCATATAAACCATATTTCAGCACTATTCAACATAAGAAATGCATAGCTTCCCATGATTTTCCATGTATCACTGCGCTCCCCGGTAACATAAATCACTAAAACTTCTTACAAATCATTTTAGACGAACTGTTTGCTGCGTTTGTGTAGAATCGCCAGTAGTTGAGAATAGGTACTACAGCTTCTGCAGTACTCTTCACAAGGTGTGCCCACATACGCTTCAATATAAATCCATCACAGTTACTTTAACCTGCAGTAATGCTCTCTAGACTCAATACATAGACTCAAACCAAGTGCTTACTTTACTCTTCTAAGAGCCATAGAATTATGGGCATTATGCTAGTGATAATCATAGCTAAACAGCATGTCATCTACTTAAGCTCCTTTTCATTAATCATATTCCACAACATGATCAAGGGAATATGAATGTTCCCCCTTTAGTTTGCTACGTCCTAATCTGTATTATTGAATATCACGTTGTCACGAGAGCACTCGAGCTTTTTTTTCCAAATCATTCTAACAGGATTACTTTATATCCGGCCCAAAGATCGAATTTATGTAAGTTAGACTTCTCTATCTCCGAAAGTAGACTTGTGATAGCGCCAAGTCTGAAAGAACAGATATAGGCGATGTTGGCAGTTGCCTATATAATACCTTCGATATTAATTGCAGTCTATTTAAAGCTCAGCTTGTAATATATTACAGGGAGATCTTTGTGACACCGAAAGGTCAATAACAGCAGAGAAAAATTTCAACCAAGTAACCGTTTATCGAAGTATTTGTAAAAACAGTGACTGCAAGACAACAGATTAAGATATTTTTCATTTCGGTATTTTTTTCCTTCTTGGTATTTTAACAAATGGTTCGACAAAGTTTACTTTAACTTAACGACTCTTATGTGAGAGTTGTCTTAAATAAAAATAACGCGATCACTTACCTCCATAGTTTCCTTATTAAGGAATTAAAGACAATTTGTACCTTATCGTGCATTTTTTTTCTTCTCGCTATTTTAACAAATGGTTTGACAGAGCTTACTTTAACTTAACGAATCTTACCAGACAGTTGTCTTAAAAGTTACGCGATCACTAACCTCCATAGCTTCTAAACTGCCAGAACCATGATCATATTCCTTACTAAGGAGTTAAAGACCATTTGTGCTTTACCATGTATTTTACGGATTCTGTTGCAATTTAACAAAACATCGGTTGCTTAACGTCCACTCGTTGTGATTTCGGTCTTAACTAAAGCCAACTCGTTATTATTAATGTTATAATATAGGGGAATATTGAAGCAGATCGCTTCCTTACTGGACCTCTTTTTGACTCCCTTCTCTCCTAAATAATTATAGGCAACTGATTGGTAATTTACGGCGATCTAACTTTCATTGAGTCTCGTACTACCACCAGCCTTTACCCTTGACGTTAGTGATTTCAGACTGTCGACCGCTAACTGTCGGTCTCCTTTCTCATCATGAAGTCTCTAGGAATTGCTAGCATATGTCCAAAGCTTAGATCCTCCATGGCATCCACATTTAACAAGTTTTTGCTCAGTCTTAAGCTAGCCAGTGTTGAACATTCACACAGAATGTGTTCTACCGTCTCAGCCTCTTTCAGGCACAGTCTGCAAGTATCTTCTTCTTCGATTCTTATCTTGGCCAGATGATACGTGCAGTTTCCATGACCTGTCACTAACACAGTTATCCAGCTTAAGGTACTTCTATTATATCTGAGCATCTTACTGTTCTTGCTGCAAGGGGTTCCATTCGAGCCTGTCTACATGTAGCAGCTTTTCAGGTTTAGTGATTTCATCCATTCGCTCGCATTGTGACATTTCCCAGTTATACCCTTCACTGCGGAAGTGAATTTCTGTAGTCCAAAATGAAGGGTACTACATGTAGACGGGCTTTTTTGCTATTTGGTCTGTTGCTTCATTTCCAGCTGTGCCTATATGTGGTTTAACCCACAGCAACATTACCTCATTAACCAAGGCACAAATGTTAAGTTTTAAAACATATTAAAGCACTAGATTGGAGTGCACGTCCACTTGCCTCATGCAATGAGAACCTTTTTTCGATGCACCCAACTTTCCAGCTGCTGAGCCAACGCATGCAGCAACTCCACGTCCTTACTCTTTGAAGAGACTGATTAGAGATTAGGGTTCCCACATACCACTTGTTACACCATTTAGACCCCTAAGGTATTTATTTTTAAGTTCAATGCCCTTTAATGTGGTACGTCCATATACCTGTCAAGTAGTAACGTCACTGCATTTATTTACAAGTCTAAAACAGCTGGCTCATTTAGTTCTATACTGTTTCGATTTCATTACAGTACTGAAGAATAAAAGCGCTCACACTTAGATGTTTATAATCGTAGTATATTTTAAAGGGTTGTAATATCTGAGTCTGAATTACGTATTTTTTTTTAAGTTTGAATAGTTTTAAATATGGAAATTTAAATTTTTTTCTTAATAAATTTCAAGAATAGCCATTGGCGTAGAAAGGCCATTTTGAGGGGTGCAATTCTCCCTCCAGACTTGCTGTTGTCCCCCTCCTCCCGAAATTTTAAAAATTGTATTATATATTTATTTGCAGAATAGTTTTCTCCAATAAAAACGGTTTTGACACCCCCCACCCCCTACAAAATATGTCCTTCTACGCCAATGTGAACAGCCCTCGTATTTTTTTGATAACCTTTGTTTTAATGTTAGCTCTTGGTTGGTTGAATAAACTCTTACTTTACCTCATGGGATTATTTTTAAAGGTTGTGTTTGCGTTGATTATTTGAAAATTTAATTCAATTCCAAATTTTAGTTTCATTAATAAATAAAACTTGTCACATGAATTGTTTCGAATTATTGTTACCGAAGTTAAAGTAATTTTTGTCATGACTGCATTTTAAGTAATTTTTTTTCATATAAAAAATGCATGTGTATGTGTCCTAAGTATGTATATACATATGAATGTGTGTCTTAAATTAATTATCAAATTTATTAATATATTTTGGTAGTTTTTGTTTTAATGTTTTTTAGTCTGTTCATCTAACGTTTTTTTCTCTCTTGAGTTTCCTGTATGAAAACAAAATTAATTAATATGAACAAATTTAAAAATTTAATACAACAAAATACGGACTTGGAAAAACAAAATGCATTTCCTCTTCTCTATTGTAGGAGTACAAACAATTAAAATGGATTAAAGTACGAGTATAAAGACGACGAAAAAAGATTTCCGCCTGATAAGATTCAATAAAATAAATACAAAATTTGTATTTTATTTTAACTTAATTTTTATTAATGTTTCTTTATCTTGAATAAAAGGCGGCATAAGTTTTTTTTATAATTTAATAAGGAACACGATTTGTATGTTAATGAAATTTTGGGAAAGCAGTGAAAAACTAAAAATAAAATTCCCACTTGAAAATTTGTTAAAATAAAAAATTAATGCACAATGCCCTGTAGTGCAATGTCTTCAACAAATGGTTAATAAAGAAAAAAAATTCAAGTGGTGAATTCAACCCCAAGTTATGGCTTAATATGTGGCCGAGTAAATAGAAAGGGACCTAAGGGTAAAAAAGTAAGTTTTATAGGAGTGCGGTTTATAAGGGGTGATCCATTTCCAGGTTCCCTACTTTTAAAGAAAACAAAAGAACACAGAAAATTCAAATTTAATGGAGAATGTTGAGAATCATTTGATAGAACATTCTTTGGCATTTATATTTTGAAGATTATGTCTATCAAATGTTGGACGTTGCTACGTCGCAGATGGTCCATCCGTTGGGTCCAATTTTCGATGACTCGTTCGAGCATTTCGACTGGTAACTGGCGAACGACACGCGTTACGTTTTCCTCCAAGGCCTGTAAAGTCTAAAGTTTATGCAGGCATACATTACATATCCCCACAGGAAAAAGTCTAATGGTGTGATATCACACGATCTTGGCGGCCCATTGACCGGTCCAAAACGTGAAATTATGTGCTCTCCGAAATGTTCTCTCAATAAATCCATTAAATCCATTGCGATGTGTGGGAAGTGGCGCCGTCTTACTAAAACAAAATAGTCGGTTATCATGGCGCGATAACGGTCGCCATTGACGGTTACGTTCGCAACGGCATCATTTTTAAAGAAATATGGACCGATGTTTCCACCGCCCCACAAACCACACCAAACCGTTGTTTTTTCTGGATGAAGTGGCAGCTCTTGAATCTCTTCAGGTTGCTCTTCGTCCCAAATGCGGCAATTTTGTTTGTTTACATACCCATTGAGCCAGAAATGGGCATCATCGCTAAACAAAATTTGCCTCGAAAACGTTGGATCTTCTTGGTACTTTTCAAGAACCCATAGATCGAAGCGATTCCATTATAAAATGCCAAACAATACTAAACAAAAATAACATAACAACACGACACGACTCACATGTGATCTGTCAAAAAAAAGCTATTGAAAAAAGTACCTCGAAATGGATCACCCTTTCAATGTGATATACGTCTCCGAAATGAGGGATTATGACTGATTTTCCTTTCTATCCGGTACTTAAATTACATACCGAAAAACAAATTTTTTGACCTCGGAAACGCTTTGGGGCTCTGGTACCACAATAAATAGGTTAACTCTTTAAAACGGTCCACTGAAAGACTTCAAAGTTTTCAAAAAAGTTTATTTGCAAAAAAAAAACAAAATTTTCGACACGTATTCTCCCATTCGATTCTTCCGGCTATGTAACTCCTGTTCTAAGCTTAGAAAAATGTTTTGTTGTTGACATACCGTGCAGGGATGGCTGGAGGAAAAACTCCGTAATCTTAGACAACGCAACTTTGGTATTAATGAACAGTTCCAAGAAGGACATGGAAAGTGGCTTAGGGACCTTTTCTAATAATCTCTTATAGGCAGCATAACGCCGTCTCCCAGGCAAAGATATGTGCTACAGTAATTTATAGAAAAAGGCAGACAAAAAGAGATGTGAATTGAATGAAAGGCCTTTCCAAAGACCTTTCGATATCAGACTTAACAAGCGAGAGAAACGTTAAATGAAGTGTATGGAACATATAGAGGACTTTGATGAATCGACTGAAAATAATGATTTCTATCTACTTGTGTGTTGATTTGTTAATTTAGAATTGGTTAATTGAGTAAAATTATCTTAAGAAGGACATTAATGCCGCTCGTTGCCTAATTTTAAAATGTTTGGTAATGCTCTTATATAGTCCAATTATATAATTATAGTCCATTTATAAGTATTACATACAATTATTTGAAAGTAAAAAAAAAAAAAAATATTTCATATTAAAATTTCTAAAAACAGAATGAGAATTCGATCTTTCAGGTTAATTCGTCGGCTGCACTATTACGAGTCTTCTTATTCGATTGACCTTACCAAGTAAGCTAAGGTGCTTTTTACTGACTAATTTTTTTCGAACTTCTGGACCAAATTTCCGTCCATTATTATAAGCTTTAAATACGTTCTTCCGATGAGTATTGCTCCTTAATTAATTTTTCTATGCCACCTAAAAAATAAATTTTATTTTGTTAGTTATTCTTACGTTAAGGTTTGAAAAATATTTTCCACTGCTATTATGTGGAAACTCAGTTTAAATCACCCTTTAATTTTAAGAAAAAGTTTAAATAAGAAATAAAACTGATTAATTTTTTTTACAATTTAACTCAGATCAACGACAGTCAATTCATATCAAAGTCAAGGTTACCATCTCTAAAAAATACAAACAAAAAGAAACATACGAGATTAAAAAACAATTGTTATACGAAAATGATTAATAGTATTTATTTAATTTGTTTTTACTTTCAATTCTAATAATATATTTTAAGATGATTATTTATTTACATTTAAAACATTGTACTAAAAAGCAATAAATAATTCTATTTTGTAAATTCAGCCAGACTGTATTATTGAAAAATCCCGCACGATTTTTTTCTATTTAAATAAAAGAAATATTAATTAACTGAAAAGCTGTAATAAAATATTTTGTAACAATATCTTTTATTAACAAATAAAATAATAAAAATTAAGAAAAAAAAAGTTGGCAGCGGTGGGATTCGAACCCACGCCTCCGAAGAGACTGGTGCCTTAAACCAGCGCCTTAGACCGCTCGGCCACGCTACCCACTGCCTACGTTTAAACATTTACTACATTTCAGTATAGCAGTTTTCTATCAACTTATCATTGGAGATAATAATAGATTTCACCATTAATGGTAAAATAGTATTAAATATTCCACCATTAATGGTAAAATAATATTATATATTCCACCATTAAAAATACCCAGCAAAAATATTAATGTTTTCAAAGCTGTATATAATTTTTTCATGGTGCTTTTTTTTTGACAGAAATTGAAGAAACTATTTTTGCATTAAAAAAAAGTTTTTTATCTATCGAAATTTATATTTATAAACGGACAAAAAATTTTAAAATATGACATATTATTATGCTTTTTTGATAATTAAAACCACTTTTCAATAATATGCTAATAATATTTTTTTTTATAAAACAATATTCAGAAAAATATTGAATTTCCAAAGCTGGTGAATTTTATGCCTAAAATTTGATTTTTTTAAGTTTAAAATTATTTTCATTTTTGTTTTTCTGAAATATTTTCCTAAGAAATCAAGATATAATTTAATTTTTCACCCTTTTCGATACAAACTTTTTTTGATAATAATTACAACCACTTTTCAAGACTTTATATATAAAGATTCTAAAGATACAGTCGTATAAATCTAGATTGTTACATGACAAGCACTTAATTTTTTTTAATTACTAGTTTATAACTATATATTAATCTTTTAAATATAAGGTCATGTCAGAATTATTTATGGCATGGGGATTAGCTGGGAATACTACTGTTGAAAAGATAAATTGAAATCATGTATATTGTATAGGGTAACCTTTTAACTATTGGTTTTTATTTTTTTGTAGCCTCACAAATCTTAACTCAATATACAGCCTTTTATAGAATGTAAGTAGTATAAGATACAACCAGTGTATTTACAAAACCGCTATTTGAAGTTTGGATTGTTAAACTTCTAAAAATGTCAAACTTTAACAAGAAAAATAATAGAAACGAAAAATCTATACATATAATAATACAGTAGCTCATTTCCTGCCTGTGTGTCTTTCTGTTTATGCTAGCATTACGTAAAAACTACTGCATGAATTCTTACAAAAATTTGTGAGGAAGTACCTTGGTATCCTGATTTCAATATAGGATAATTTTTTTCCGCAAAATTATCTTATTTCCAAGAGAAAGTGTAGAAAAAGTAATCCTATTTTTTTTACCGATTTAAAGGTACTGCATACATTAAGGCACCTTTTATTTTTTGAAGCGGAATATTTCAAATACGGTTGGGCAACAGATTGTGCTGTTTTAAAATAATAATGACAAAATATGAATTGAAAGCGGTATATTTTAAGCACGGTTGTATAAAGAACAGCGCTGTTTTAAAATAATGACAAAATATGAATTACTTACTGCCAAATAGCCAATTGAAAAAAAATTTGTATTTCATTTGTATTTTTACTTTGGAGACTTACATTGTTATTAAAGACCGTTTACATAGTTTTACAATAATTTTCAGAATTTTATATAAATTTTAGAATTCTAACCAGGGATGGGTATCTTTATATAAAGTAAGTACGTAAGCGTCTTAAAATTTAGTGTGCATTACTTTTAAAGAAAAATCGAACAAAATATCTTCAAGACGCACACAACGTATGTGAGCACAGTTAGTTTAAAATAAAATTAAATTAAAAATAATTCCATTATTTATTTATAACAATTTAAATGCAAGATTTAAAAATCACTAATTCGTTTCATTTTAATATATCAATCAGTAACAGGAATATAAAAGAAATTTCTACTCATAAAAACCTTTTCCCTAATTTAATTTAAGGGGAATATAATAAATTTTTTTTAATTATTAATAACATAAAAAATTTAGTATAACAATAAAAAAAAGGCCGATCGCATGGAATATTCCCTTCCTTGATTCCCTTCAATTTGATTCCTAAATATTAAAAATTTTTGGAATGTTATAAATATAAATGAAGTTTAGAAAAATTCTCTTAATTTTAAGCAAAAATCGTCATAGACTATTTTAAGCTCTACAAATCTTCAAAATTGTGATAAATCATTGAAAATGGCCACATGTGCCTGTGAACAAAAGCCAACATAAATATCAATTGGGTTTTACAAACAGCGCTGTTAGGAAACAGAAACATAACACCACTGTTACATTTGCCACAACTCTGGTTAAAGTTGTAAAATTTTACGTATGGCAATACTCATGCACTAACAGTAAGTTGGTTTCTCAACACATGGTGAGTATATTAACATTGTGTTATTTATTTTATATATGGTGAATTATACATTGCACTTTCCAAACAGTGATGGCAATTAACATAGAAACTAACAATGTAAACAATCTTGTTGTATACACATGCATGTGTAAGTGCATTTTAAGAGCTAGAAAGAAAACAATTAGAAATATATTTATTTGAAAAAGTATTTCTCATAAAAGATTTTCACATTAAGATTTTGTTCAAAAGTTTTTGGTAAAATAACACAATGATAAAGGTGTTGAGAGCTGCTTGAAAATTGTATGCAAATTTTCTAAAAACGTTTTTGTTTCTTTTTTTGGTAATATGTGCTACAGTTGCATAGAAAATGAATTTAGAGACTTTAATTGTATCCACTTACCTTGAAAATTGTTAAGAGTGCAAGTTTATTTTAATAAAAAAATTAAAAAACCTACAAAATTATTGTTTTTAGAAGTCTATACTAGTTAACAACATTGTAGCGTTTTAATGATTCCTGTACATATGTATGTAAGTAGGTGTGCATTTGTATCTATTTACTATAAATTAATTTGGTTGGTATAAATAAATTACTTATTTGTTATTCAGAACAGGATAGTTGTCGAATTTAGAGTCTATTAGGGACATTTAAAAATAACGTGACTTCGTATTTCTAGCGCAGTAATTTTCAATGCAACACTGATCCCGATGAGTCGTATGGTTTACGAGAAAAAAATGGATTTCTAAACTAATTTATAGTCGAAAGAAAACACGTAATCATATTTATTTTACCTAGGAACCGTTTTTGGCAATCTTATTAGTTATTGTCAACGAGAACGGCTCATCGAAATAATACTTATTAGTACGAGGCCCAGGGATCTTTTGTACAGCTTTTAACTTTACCGAACAGGTTTTCGACAACGAATAATGCCAATAATCGTATACGTTGAAAGATCACACACATTCCTTGGTGAAAAAAGAAAGCCTCTTAGGATTTTAGTTCTAGGAATTTTGTTGACATGCCAAAGTAAGTATCCAGAAGTCCCAACGTGTAACTCACAGTACCTTTAAAATTCTGATCTCAGTATTTCCTAATATAAATTGATGGTAACTAAGTCTAAAATGCCCGGTAACCCTTCCCGTAAGTAGCTTTAAGTCACTCTTATTGAGTTATAGAAGCTGTAGCGATGTGCACCGAGCCGTGATAAAACTTTTTGCTTGTCCGAAACCTGTCAGATCTTTCACACTCTGCTTGGACATAGAAATAAGTATTTTTCTTAGTATATCCAGTGGATATGCTAATAAAGGGTTATAGTCCTAAGGGCCCCAAGTTGAATATACAGTTCGCCAGCTCATTTCCCCTTGCCTTTCTCTTTGCGTAAAAGACCGTTAAGTATTTGCCCCATGACCCGTTGAAAGATTATCCGTTTTCGTGTTACCATTTTACTGTTTGGATCCGTCAGTAAACCAAACCTGATTTGCTACATCGTGTAACCTAGTCTAGTTTGCAAAACGAAGCCCATCGGTTATAAGGACATCAAAATTACTGTGCGGTTGAATGTTATCAGATACTCAAAGGTAAGCGAGCTGAAGTATGTGAAGATGTCCCATTAGGTTTCCGGATTTCGTTAACGAACTCAGCAAAAAATTAAGTTTACTGAGAAGCATGTTTGTAAGGGAGAGAGAAATAGACTCTCCCTTCCAACCTGGTTCAGGAAGGCATGATTTTTGTTTGCGATGTCCCACTTAGTAGGTCTATTTGCTTCACCAAATTCTTTATAAAAACTTATTCGCTTACATATCTGCACCCGCGTAAGAGAGAGAGAGGTAACTTTGTTTCACTAAATTTTATAAAGAAAAATTATTCGCCTAAAAGCGCTTCTGTATGCAGCATAGCGCCTAGCAGCAGATTTGGGACAAGTCTTAATGTCACCAGTAATAGACACACAGATTAGGCGGTAGACCTTATCAACTTAAATCCTGGTGGTCTCCTGTTTGGACCTCGGTTTTTTAAGGATGTTAAACGGCCAGTAGACCATTTTTTAAGCCCCAAGTTTTAACAAAAAGCCTTTGGCAGCCATATAATGCGTTATGGTTTAGCCATTTGGAATTACATGGCGTAATATTTGACAGATTCTTTGCGTTGTTGTGTGACATGTGACAAAGTCTACAATGCTCGATTAAAATTACTGGTGCCGCCGTCAAAGTTGATTGATGAGTGGGTAGTTTAAATTATTGAAGGGTGGTCCGAACAAAGAAGTAAATTTTGATTATTTCAAAACTACAAATACATATGTATATTGAAAATATATTTTTTAATTAATTTAAGTGTTGAAAACCATTAGGAAATGCGAATTAGAATTTAACATTTACACAATACAATATATTCTGTTTAAAATAGAGCAACAATTTAATTGTTGTGTATTCGTAATCCCATTAGATTTGATATCGCAACCTTTTGTTTATTTTAAAGTTTTTAGTTTTTCTATTTTTTTTCTACGTTTAACATTTAAATTTGAACTCTGCGAAAAAAAAGTAGTGTTGAAATTTTAATTTGTTTTTGTTTTTTAACGTAGAAAACACAAAAATAGAAACATTTTGAAAAGGGAATTTTCATCGTAATGAGTGGAAAATAGTCTAACAGGTGCTTGACTTTAATTAAATTATTTCGCATTTCAATTGATTTAGAATAAAAGAACTTTAAATTATCTTGAATTATTGTTTCTTTAAAATATTTTAAATACGAGTATTTTTTCTTTTCCTTATTGTTGAAGAATTTTGCAATAATATTTTCAATTAGTTTCTAGAGTTAACAATTGAAATACATTAAAATGAAAATCAATTTATCTTAATAATGCTTCATTTCAAACTGCCATCAAGTTAAAACAAAGCAATAGTAGAAACCCCAAGATAAAAAACACTGTGAGAAAAATATTTTTCTTTATAGAAAACATTTTTTTTTGAGTTAATAAACTAGAAGTTTGAAAAATGTATATATGATAAAATAATTTTATATGCAATTTTATATTATAACTAGCAGTGCCCGCCACGTCGTAGGCGTCCTGACAATATTTTGCGCAATTTTGCTTTGAAAGTATTCCACACCAACTGAAAGACTCTTCAGTTATGGTTTATATATTTACTTTATACAAAGTTACCCATCCCTGTATAAAATTCTACAATTTATAAAAAATTCTAAAATTCAAAAAATTATTGTGAACCTCTATAAAAGGTGTTTAAAATATTTTAATAACAATGTAATTCCACAAAGTAAAAATACAAATTTTATTTAACTGGCGCCATCTGTTGCGCAGTAGTTTCTTAAAGAATTCTACAAAAAAGGTGAGTTGAAAAAATAACAGTGTGTTGAAAAAAAAACCGTGTTTAAAAATCCTAGTTTTAAACCGAAAATATCAGTACCCTTAAAAGAAAGTTTTGGAAAAAAGTATCCTACATTGGGATCAGGATAATAAGATACCTCCTCACAAAATTTTGTTAAAATCCATCCAGTAGTTTTTACGTGATGCGAACACAAATAAAAAGACAGACAGTCAGGAAATGAGTTACAATTTTATTATATGTATATAGATTTTCGGTTTTTACTCTTATGGTTTTCAACTTCACGTGTAAAATTTTAATATAAAAAATTCATTAAGTAATTTTATTATAATTAACATTTTTGCATATTTAGGTGAACTTTGGTCTTGACCATGAACCTATAGAATGATTGGTAGTTGGTTAGTCTATCAGTCTGGGGATTGAGGGTTCTATTGCATTTACAGACTGATTAGTAGTTGGCTAGTCTATCAGTCTAGGGGTTGAGGGTTCGATTCCCCCCAAAGACTGAGTGTTTTCTGCACATAAGGTAGAAGCTTTGCAGGTAGTGTTGTGATAAAAAAATATGTGACATTTTGCTGAAATACTAAGTTTTTTGGGAATCAGAGTTTTTTTAATTTTCGGTATTCAATAATATATGTATGTGACCCAGCCTATTAAAAGGTGGCTTATGACTCAAAAAAAATTTTTCCACTTTTTTTTGGTTTCGATAGTTTTTGAGACGCTCTTTCACGTGGTGAAAACTAGAAAGTCCTAACCTGCTTAGAAGTTATGGTAAGTCAAAGTCTATTTGGGGATTTTTTGGGGATAAAATCCCCAAAAACCTGACAACGTTGGGTCAGAAACTGGTTTGTGCTTTGCATTGAAAAAAACATCGCTCTTTATATACGCACACGAACTTATCTCATTTATGCGTTTTTTTGCATTTTTTGGTTGCCTTTTAGGCATGACTGTTCATAATGCAAAAGAAAAACTACTAAGAAACTGACGAAATGTATTGTTTATCTTTAACAGCTAATTTTTCGACATTTTGTTTTTGAGTCATAAGCCACCTTTTCATAGACCGGGTCACATATATCAACAATATGGCAAAACCGTAGAGGCGCTCGCCTTGTTTAACGATGTCTCCAACATTTATAGACCAATGTTAAAGGATTCCAATAGCAAATCTTTCAAAACTATGCCTAACGGCTTGATGTACTTACTCTTTTTATAGCTTTTTGGGGGCCGTTCCAAAATTGTTTTCAACCCGATTATGGATAGACGTACATACATCGTTAAATCAACTTTACATATTTTTATAAGAATCAGAATCTATATAATTTATGTGTTCGAAAGTGAATATTGTATAAAGATCAGCATATATATACATATAACTTATGTGGTCGGAAGTGTATATTGTAGAAGTGATAAATGTATCTATACCCATTCCAACTGTGGTGAGGGATATAATAGTATAGACGAACTAGCTATGCCCGCCACTTCGTCACCATCCTCACATAATTTTGTTCGATTTTGCTTTCAAAATAATCCACACCAAATTTTATGACTTACTTTTATAGGGCTTCAGATATAGTACCTTTATATAAAGGTACCCATCTCTGGGTAATTTCTCAGAAACAAGGCTTTATATAAATTTCCAAAAATTTATATAAAGTTCTAAAATTATTGTAGGGTTTTATAAATAGTGTTTAAAAGTGTTTTCCGCTGTCAAAAATAAAAGGTGCTGCCAAGTTTGCAGTACCATTGAATCGGTAAAATTGAGGTCTTTCTCTTTTTTCTCCTGGAAATGAGATATTTTTACGGGGAAAAAGTATATTATATTCGAATCAAGATACCAAGGTACCGCCTCATAAAATTTTATTAAAATTCATCCAGTAGTTTTTACGTGATGCGAACACAGACAGACGGACTGGCAGATAAAAATTCTAAAAATTCCTGTTTTGTATTCCATTTTTATTAAAAGTTTTCAAAAAATATTTCATGTAAAGAAATAGTCGTTACAGTTTTATTATATGTGCAGATTGATAACTTTTGTCCTTTTTTCGAAGTTGGTAAAAATGGACTAACACCACTATCTTAGATAACAACTAAAAACTTGTACTGATCCCGAAATAAATTTTATCAGAATTATAACAATTTTTTTTAATGCAAAATTGACACTTCAAACCCGAAATTTTCTTTATATTACCTATGGAGACACCTTATAGCTGAAATACTAATTCACCTTCTGTGTAATTTTCAAGTGTCTGTCTATAAGGGTTCAAAATATAGGGTCATATAAAACGAATTGGCTCAACTGATGGGTCACCCTTTAATTTTTAGTTTTGTTTTGCGTCACTTTTTGTTATTGAAGGCTATTTTAATACGCCCTTTGTGTAAATTTGAATTACCGGCCCTTTACTGTTCAAAGGGTATGTAAAAATCTATGGTGGTATATGGGGACACCCTTTAATTTTTAAAGTTATGATATTTTTTTTAATAGGAAATTAAATTAAAAATACATTCCAAAATCGTTTCAGAAATGACCGAGTTCTTCGAATTAATCTTTCTCCTTTTTTGAAATCGGTAAAAAATTTCTTCTATATTCATATAGGGGCGTACAAGGTATATTTATTAAGGTGGCCTCAGTAGGGAGAGAAAATATAAAGGGAAACATTTTTAATATTGTTTTTTTTTACTTAACCATACGTAGTATAAGGTGAAGTATAGTAATCGTGAAAAAAGTCGAGGTCGGGATTTCCAAGGATTTATAAATTTTGAGGTCTCCTGAATCCATTTTTGGCTATTATCGCGATGATCTCTGTGGGTGGGTGTGTATGCCACTATTTTTGTAGAGTTTGTACAGGTCATACAGTTTGATATATTAAAATGAAATTTAGGATGTGCCTTTGGTATATGGAGATGAAGAGCTGTATAGTTTTTCGGAATAATCGGGAGGGGTCAAGGGATAGTTTTCTTACCCCAAAATTTTGTGAACGCTCTAAAGGTCATTCCGTATGACATATAAATATTAAATTCAGTATGTGTCTTTGGTATATGAAGATAAAGAGCTGTATAAATTTTGGACATAATCGGGAGGGAGCAAAGGGTAGTTTACTCACTACCAAATTTTGAGAACGCTATACAGGTCATACCGTATGACATATCAAAATGAAATTCAGTATGTGCCTTTGGTGTATGAAGATGAAGAGCTGTATTAATTTAGGGCATAATCGGGAGGGGGCAAGGGGTAGTTTACTTAACAGCCCTAACCGAAAATAATTAATTTTTCGATTCGAATATACTTTGAACTTATATTATTTATGAAATATATCCATAAAATATCTGTTTCCATTGGGTATAATAAAGTTGAGGGTTTTTTTATACAGAGTTTGACAGTTAAAGTGCCATTTAAGGCGAAAGAGAGTGCGTTTAACTGTCATACAAAAATTAAAAAAAAATTCCCCTTATTATTTCCCCTTCCTACTGAGGCCACCTCAAGGTACATTTATCAGGTAGCCTCACTCACTCACTCACTAGAGGGAAAATGTTAAAGCGGAAATTTTTTAGTTTTTTTTATATATGAAGCTTGACAGTTAATCTTCCAGGGGTAAAATTGTAAGTGTAACTGTAATAATCCATATAAAATATCTGTTTCCATTGCGTATGGTAAAGTTGAGTGTAGGCCACTCTAGATTTTTTATATAGAGTTTGACAGTTAAACTACCATTTAAGGCGAAAGAGAGTACGTTTAACTGTCATACAAAAATTCAAAAGTTTACTCTTATTATTTCCTCTTCCTACTGAGGCCACCTCAAGGTACATTTATTAGGTAGCCTCAGTCACTCTCTAGAGGGAAAATATTAAAACTAAACTTTTTCAATTTTTTATATGAAATTTGACAGTTAAAATTCCAGGGGTAAAATTGTAAGTTTAAGTGTAATAATCCATATAAAAAAAGAAAATTTTCGCCTTAATATTTCCCCTCCGTAGTGAGGCTACCGGATTAATGAGTCTTAATATGGATTTTAAAAGTTAAACTTACAATTTCTCACCTTAAATGGTAGTTTAACTGTCAAACTTCATATTTAAATCAATATGAAATTACAAATTTTCGCCCTAATATTAGCTCTCTCTAGTGAGGCTACCTAATTAATGTGCCTTATGCTAATTAAGGCTACCTTATGTATTGGGGTTGTATTTGAGCCTTTTCTTAATTTCAATTAAACTTGAAAATATGACATAAAAGAAAAAAAAAAATGAATTTTATGTCAATGTTTGTATAAAAACAAATCTCAAGAGACTTCTACTTTTAACAACTCTCTGTGATTTTGTCTTAACAGGAAATTTAAATGACTTTATTTAAAAGTGAACTTTTTCTTTCATTTTATTTTTTTAATTTTTACGTATTTTCCTTTTTAATGGGTGTCTGTCAGACTAACAGATAAACGATTAAACTACCACACAATTACATTTCACTTTCTTTGCTGAAACATTTTGAAATTTGTGTGACTTTTAAATTAAGATCTTTTTACTTCATCTATCTCCATTATTATTTCCACTTCTGCACTTAATACTAACAACTTGTCAACAGTTTGTCTTTTAGTTTAAGTTTTATTTTTATTTTTCAAAATAATTTTCTTATTTTTAAATTTAGCTGAAAAATGAAATACTAAAATGAAATATAAATATTGTCAGAAATTATGGATTGGTCGGGTATTTTTCAAAGATTTTTTTTTTATTTTTATTTTTTCTTGAAACATGTTGCCATAGAAGGTTATTGATGCTAAATAAATAAGAGAATTAAAAAAAAAAAAAAATAAATAAAAATATTAAAAAAAAGTGAATGAAACTGGTCTTATGGTGTGTGTTTTTTGTTGTTGTAGCTGTTGTACTCTTTTTTTTTTGTAGGAGGTTATAGAGTCATTGTATAAATATGCAATCTGGATAAAAATCACACAAACTGCCAATTTATAAAGGGAAATACACTGAGAGAAAAATAATTATTTAAATCTCCATTCAATTAGGGCTTTTACTTTACGGTTACTTTGCGTTGCATCACCTGTTTCAGTTTTGTAATCGTGTTCGTTATGGTCCCTCAGATCTCTAACCTTCAAATAGCCTTAAAGAAAGAAATTAGAAAATGTTAAATCTCGGGTAATTATTTAGTGGGGATTACACAAACACACTACTAACTTTATAGGTTCCTTTTTGAACCCCTTCGTACGTCAATTGATTTCTCGTAAACTTGTCTTTTATTGAGAAGCGTGATATCACAAGACATTAGTCTCGACTGTAGTGAATTTATACCATCGACTAGTAAGTGGCGACTTTCTTTCTCCTCACAAAGTCTCTCGCAATTATTAAAATTTGTCTAAGGCTAAGGTTCCTCATAGGATTCACATTAGATATGCGCTTGTCGGTGGTCTTAAGAGCTTTGTTCTAAACAGTGCTATATGTTCACCAACAATGTGCACCACCATCTCATACTATTCTAGAAGAAAGACTGCAAGTATTGTCTTCTTCGATTTTTATGTCGTTCAGTTTTTTCGACGTATTCTGGGTCAATAGGAACAGGACTTACTTGAGAGAATACACTCTCTACCTCTTCTGAGACTTGCTCCTCCATCTGTGTCGGATTTACACGTCCCTGTTAAAAATAATATTAAATGAAAAATTTTGCAAGTAAAGTGAAGAAGAGTTGTCCACACAAAGCTGCATATGTGCAGGTAAGTCTATATTATAACTAGATGTAGATAAAGTTCGCATAATGACAACCAAGCTCAACCGTCGACTAGGGTAATTTTTTATAATTTCGTTAGCCTCCTAGCAAAGACAAGACTTAGCTAGGAGCCTGTTACCGTCCACAACCCCGAATTATCACTTATCATCGAATTTTGGTGAACCGAGGGGCTGTGTACTGTGCACAGTGCAACTATTGTTTCTTTTGATAACTGGAAACTGGCACTGTCTTGTTGAAACCAGAGTTTCCGATGTCCATAACTTCTGAAAAGTTAGTAAAAAGTTAGGTATCATATTCGGTACTGGATTGTATTTGTTGATTTTGCGATTCCCAAATCCAGCAATTTTCTTTATTTACAAATCCTAATCACTTTTTTTTCACATAAATCTTGTTTGCGATAAAGCCAAACCTTTTGACGAAATTCGTGAAATAGGAAAGCTTCAGCTGCTATGTTATCGTTACGAATCGATATACTTATCTCATCGGGCATATTATCACGTTTTCGGTCTTGTCAGAATGATCATGCTGGGTGGTTTTTATGCTATATTTTGACCTGGTTGTTGGAACTTCTAGACTAAATGTCAAATTGTGTGCATAATAGATCGATCATTTTCGAATTCCCTTTTACCATTTCTCGAGTTACCATTTCATAATACGCTTAGATAATTCTAACACTTTCTTCCGTTGTTTATTGCTTCATGCATCGTTTTGTGAAGGTACCCAGAATGTAAATCCCGTTTTGTTAGTAATGCATACTTTAATGTTTGGAATATATTTTCCACTGACATGTAGATAAAAAGATTAATATGCGATACAAATTTATGTCAGTGCCCAGCGTGTTCCATTAACCTGACAGTGGTTTTACCACTGCTTATCAACGATTAGCAATTGCAGAACATGGCTGGCAGGAAATGCTCTTACCCCTTGGTTAGCAGTTGGGTATTTAGGTGAAAACCACAGCCACCTCGTTAATCCCCGAAGGGCCCCACCTAATAACCGGTCACAGACATTTGGGGAAATCCCTGAAGGGCTACCGATTGAAGTGGTACTAGTCGTTTGTATCCTGGTCATACCTCGAAGGTTCTTATCTTCCAGTTTCAGGCTCCTTCTAGCCTCAGGGACTAGTACTGTAGTATACCCCTGTATCATAAGCATCAAAATGTTAGAAGACAAAAGGAAAATAAAACCCCCGAGAGGAACTGGATGAATATGTTAGTGTCGGAAAGTGATAAATTATTTTTTCACGACATTCTTTGTAAAATTCGTCGAACTGTTTCCAATATCCTTAACTTTTAGCTATTTTCTCTACGTGTAATTTGGTTTCTGCTTGGTTTTCATTAAATCTTATATTTCTGTGCTGAATAATGGAAACTTTTACTATTGGATTGCCATATGCAAGTGAGTTTGCTTAAAAAATATAAAAGACACATCGACATTAATATCCAGACATCAAAATATGAGCCCTTTTGTCAACACCGGGGCTGCAATATAAAGAAAAAGTTCTTTTGTGGCAAAGTCAAATATTGTTTGTTTCTTCTTTAGCTCTAATTTTCTATTTCTATTTTTTTTTGCCCGCCTACACTTAAATCATTTTTTTTTAATTTCTTACACTATTTTATGGAAGAGATTTAGTCACATATAGTGCGTGGAAAAAGTAATGGTCCGGTTTTAAATTCAAGAGGTAGAAATAAAATAAAAAAAGAATGCCCAGTTCAGCAATGTTATACTTAGCGCCTTTCTGTCGGAACTACTTCCAATTAATGGAATAACGAATATGTACTGTCGAAAAAGGAACCATATTTTAAGTGTTCTGCTTAAGTATTACCCCTTACACACAAATAAGTATTGCACAAACATAAAAAATGGCTTAAACTAGCAGTTTTTTAATTACGCAATCAATTTTACATTCTTTTAAAGAATTTTAAATACCTAAGTTTACCATTTCCTTAACAAAAAATACATTTTCAATCATCTCTTAATTAACAAGTACTGCAGTAATGACAGCTGGTGACATTGTGCAATTGTTAATTACTGAATCAATAAATACCGAATAAATTAATGGAGCCCTTTTAATAAAAAACTACAAAATACCCTACAAGAATTTTTAATAAACCATTGTCAGGTCGGCGAGGGGGGTAACCAACCGGTGGCAAATAATAACAAGAAACAAAATCAAAACAAATGATTAAAACAAACCAAAACAAAAAGTGAGCAACAACAATAAGAAAATAAAAAAGATAATTCAATTAATAATTTCATTCAATAATGGCATGTCAAAACAACAACAACAAACATTTCGAGTTAAGAAGCAGAGAAGGAGAATGTCAGAGAGCAAGTAAGTTAGTAAGTGAGAACAGAATTAAAGATGTATGAGCTCCAAATGTAATTTAACATTTAGCATGTTTGTAAGTAAAGGTTGCCAGATAAATTTTTGTTCTTCCTAAATTAAATTCCCACGAGAATCATCCGTGAGGTAAAATAATTACGCAAAAATAAAAATACGCTGTTAAATAGTTCAGCCCCATATCATGTTTTTTTTACATTTGACATGTCAAAATTCCCACCGCATGTCAAACTTCCAGAAATCTATATCGTGTGGGGCTGTTAAAAAAATACTTCTCTAAAATTTATGTGCAAAGTCATCGGACAAAATTTGTATTCGCAAGTATTCTATTTAGATCTGACAAACCATCTGACATCAGCTGATTTTATAATGAGAAAGGGCTATTAGAAGTCCTACGTCAAGGCAAATTATTGTGTAATAGAGCACAAATGGCATCGTCTAAACATAATATGTAATAAAACTGTGAGAGATTAAGAGAAAATACGGATACAAATTTGACATACGTATGGCTCTATTTTTTAAAATTGATAAAAAAAACCGACACAACTCATCTGATCAGGGATATATTTTTCTAAGTGATGAAAACTTTTTCAAGACATTTTGCATCAGAATTACCTAAAAAAAGCTAAAACGCAAAAATAGTTCAGCTAGCACCACTGGTATTTTTGTAAACAAAGGAAAAACTAAAACAGCTGTTTTCATTTTACTATGTTGTACTCTACATTAATGGTGTAAGCGAAAAAAAGGTTCGTACCGTCTAAACCGCCCTTAAAATGCCATAAAATCTATTAAATGTCAATAGTTAACGGGGGCCTGTGAACAGTCATAAACCTTAAAGATGGTTAAGTAATCAGTACTTCTGTGACGCACCCAAAAATAATTTTGGGTGGCAGCAAGGTATTGTGCAACCGAACGACTTGGGTATCTGAGTAGTGAAAAAAAGTGAAGTTAAACAACAGCTTTTATAAATAAATAGAGGTTATGTCAGACGTAATTGTACATGTACATTTGTAACCAACAAATACTCCAAATCTTCCTTAAAATAACAGTTTTGATAGACATGCAGAAATGCATATGACTCAGTCAGATTAAAAAAAAAACATATCGTGTGTTAGGGGCTTTATGAAGTTTTATTTAAAATATTTGTTATTTTTATTTTCCTAATAATTATTTGTATGGGGCCTAGAGCACAACAGGTAAAAAAGCTTAATTTACATGATGTTACGTAAAATATTCTGATCTATATATTTTACGTTTTAACATGTAAATTTGAACATAAATTTATTACATGTAAAATGTCTGAAACATGTCAAGTTTATTTTCCTGCAAATCGTGAAATGAAAATCCGTAGATAGAAAAAGTACGGAAAGCAAATCGGAATTCTAGTATGAATGTGGGCTAATTGTTTAGTTTATTTCCTGGGTTTTCAACTCCTACATGAATGTAGTGTGTTCTAGGCGGAGGTGCTGGGGGTTTTGAAGGCTACCGAATTGATGTCTGGGCACATTTTTGCTAGTGCAAAAAGGCTATCTATTATGCTGACGGACAATTATAGAGTTAGATTGTGTTGGGGTCCGGGTCATTGCAACGAAATTGCTGGCGAATTCGCAAGATTGTGCTCGGAGGAAACTAACTTCGACAGTTAGGACAGAAAAGTTCTAATAGTCGTGGTTAGGTGCAATCACTTCTCATTGCGGCATTAGAGAATGAACCAGTATTTGGGTTACCGTTACATCGGATTTCTTCAGGATGTACGAGGATGAAACTGTAGGCGAAATATTTCACGACGGGCTAGACGACATTGATCGGTACAAACTGGTCGTCGGCTTCATCAGGGAAATCGGTTGGCTGAGTGATAGGTAGCAGGATGAAGGTCTCTTTTTTCTTTTTGTTTAGTTTTAGCTAGCTTTAGCTGCGAGGAGGTGCCATTTTAGCAACAACTCTTCTTAACCTACCCTAATCTAACCCTAAAATAAAAATCACTTATATAACATCAATTTTTATGAAAGTTTCGAACTGCTTCTTCTTTGCTGAGACTACTCTGTTTAAGACTTTTTACTACAAAAATGTTATAATTTTTCATAATTAGTACAAATGTTTAATTATTTGAAATATTGTGTTTTATAGTATTAAATTACAAAAAAATTTCTAAAAATAATAGAATTTTACTAATCATTTTGAACATTTCAAAAAATTTTAATATTTCCATGTTTTTCATGAGAAAAATTCACAAACTTTTTCCAATCTGGCAGCCTTGCATTTACTACCCAGCCAGCATTTACATATAAAAATAAGCGTTTTGTAAGCTTTCAAATGTAAGCAAAACAGTGATAAAAAGCTGTTGTGAACATTAAAAAAAATATTAAAATTTCCAAATTTTCATATAGAAAAATTCACAAATGTTTTGCCAATCTGGCATCTTTGCATTTACTATGTTTGCTTCTGTTTGTTTGTGTATGGCACTTGTGAGTAACATGGAGCCTCTACTACTGCAACAAAATAATGGAGCTATAGAAGTCAACAAGTACTACCGCACACAATCTAGACAAGATTGTTGTAAGATTAATGTTAGTTTTTTAGTTTAAATAATTACGTCGTGGTATAAAGTTGTTGCCAATGAAACGAACTAATTAATTAATTGTGTTTTAAACGCAAAGAAATTATTGAAAAATGTGTAAAGAATAGATTTTCAAAGAAAAAAAAAATAAAATGGAAATTTTGTCAATTAAAAAGAATTAGAGTTTTTACTTAGAAAAAAGTTTAAACAAAAATTATAAGAAAATTATAAAATTTAATATAAAAAAAATGTTGTTAATATTTTTTCTTTAAATATAAAATATTATTCAAAAAATTATAATCAATATTACCAAGATTAAGCTGTAGTTAAACAAATGTTAAACAGCTGTTTAAATAAACATCACAAATGATAATCTTAACAACATAAACTTATACAAAATGTCTTATCAAAAAAGAGATAAGAAATATTTAATAAAATATTGCAAATATTGAAGTAAAAAAACAAGAAAAAAAACAAAATCATAATAACCTCCACCTTTTTGACATTTTAATTTAAAGATGGCCTATTTCTGCACTTAAAAGACCCTGAGCCTAAGAAATGAAAATTCTGTTAACGATTTGAGTCCAGTTAATTAAATTTAAGGAATTGTAGAACAAGGCTGTTATTTAGGTTATATTTTACTTAAACCTGGGCATCGAACGTACAACCCCCGGACTGATATACTAGACAACCTAATCCGGCACTTTAAAAATTCTTACTTTGTCAAGCTTAAATCGATTATTAAACTATCAAACCCTTAAGCAACCCTATCAATATCTTATCGCCTCTTATATTGTAATCATTATGAAAAGAATAACTGTCACCATGAACATGTCTGATGGTTAATAAAGATTGCTTAACTTTTTTTATCTCAACTAATAATAAAGCTGGGATAAGCCCATTTTAAAACCAATATGTTCTTTATACTTTTTGGGTTGCCCCGGTGGGCTAGTTACTCTATTAGTCTGGGGGTTGTGGGTTCGATTCCCACCAAATACTCTGGCTATTACGCCATTAAGACAAGAACAAGTGTAGTCGGTTTAACGGTACATCAGATTTCTGTAGGAGGAGCTATGAGATCATTAAGCACATTATGTATGCCGCTGCCTGCTATAACGAATCCACAGACTTAAATAGCTTGGCGAAAGATTTTAAGATGGGCTAAGCGACATAGTCTCTGGTTGCAAACTAGAGTTTTTCATTGCCGCAATCAGGGAAATCAGGAGGCATTATTATTATATTCATGGGACTGCTGCGGCTGTATCCGCAGTATCGTATACTGTCATGTCAATACAATTTTCCAACACTTTGTTAATGACATTTCTAGTTCTATCTCACGAATAGCTGGGACGATATTAGCATCAATTTTTAACGCCCATCAGCTTTGGTTGATTGACTGTTAGGCCGGTAGTTTATCAGTCTGGAGTTTGCCAAAGAGTTTGGATATTTTCTGCAGATAAGCAAAAAGCTTTGCAGATAGTGTTGTCTTTAAAACCAAAAAAAAAAATAAATCTTAAGTGGACAAAAGGCAGCTTCGAGGCGTAAAATTGAAATCGTCCAAAAAGGCTGATAACACGATTAGGGAAGTTAGTGCACAAGATATCGCTTGTTTGATGTGCTGTGTTAAATAGTGCACTATCCTACTGAAACCAAAGATTATCCAAGTTCATATCTTGCACTCAGACCGTAGAAATCACGTAATTATCTGCTAGTCCCACGATGTCGGTCGTTAGCACAAATACATTTGAAACAAAAACAAAATGTTTGAATTTGTTTTTGTTTTAAATGTATTTGTGCGAACGATCGATATCGAGCGACATCGTGGGACAGGCAGTATGACTCTGTAGCTTTCGCCGTTGATGATTGAAACGTTTACAGCAGCCAATGATGCCACTACTCCAAAATACACATCAACATGTCACTATCTCTCTCTCTCTCTGTGAATTAACTTTTTGATAATGAAGTGCGGGTCCGATCCCCAGATAAGGCAATTTTGTCGCCGATATGAAAATGCGCCTCATCAGAAAAGACGATTTTTCGGCCAAACTCTGATTAAGCTTCTGTAAGGCTCCAACCGGCAAGTCGTAATAAAGTGTATATACGTTTGCCTTCAATTCCTTAGTCAATTGGACGTTGTAAGTGAATAATCTAAGATCTCTGTGCAAAAATCTTTATGTTGTTACATAAATTGCTGAGTTGTTGAGATCAATGGCAAGTGGACGGACGTTTTTGGATTGAGTTGCACACTTTCGGCCAAATTTTCGTCGGTACTCACCGTATTAGCAAGCCAGTCTCATTTTTTTGCACGAATTTGCGTACAGCACTCACGGTGGGTGCTTCGGCTAAGACTTTTAACAAACCCACAGCTTAGGCAACACAGTACTTACTGTGGATATAATTTTTTTACAGTCAGATATATTTTCGCTAGAAGTTTTTGCTCCCCTCAAGGTTCGTTTTAGCGTAAGGCCTTCTTTTGTCACAAAAACATTTATTACGAATCTCCTGACTTTTTTTTAATTTCAAGCGTATCGTTACTAGCGTCAAACTTTAATACTGCAGTTACAAAAGAGCATCAAAGTTCTCTCATTAGCAGTAATGTTAACTTATTTCATTTAATAAATTTTATTTTATAAAATAAATCCAAATAAAAAAACAGAGCTAAAATCGCTAGATGGAAGTCAAGAGAACTAAAATTCTATTACTTTACAATGTTGACATTGCAGCCAACTTCACTACCTAACGCGCTGACGCAATTTGATTTCTTAACTGCAAAGTGTTGACGCTGTGCTATTTGGGTCTGCTTTATTTATGTTTTATGTACATGAGAATTTTTGACAGATATCAAAATATAAAACGCTTGACGCGCTGATTTTAGTTCAGCTGTAAGGCTTTAATTGGGAAGTGTGTAAGAATTAGTGCAAGAAATGAAACTTCCTCTGGTAAAACTCACATCTGAACGTAAATCGCTGCAAATTCAAAATTATTTAACTTTAATTTGTGCAATATTTATACAATTAATAAAATATTAAATTTTTAATTTAAATGTCAATAAAGACTAGAGTGCAGTTTCAATTGAAACAACGAACAAAATATATTCTGAATAAATAATTTTAAAATACTTTTTGTATTACTACCGATTCTAACTGAATTGAACAAAATGAGTAAAAAAATGTGGAATAAAATATTCAAAAGTAAAACGAATAAAAATTCGAAAACCTTACAGGCGGCGAATAAAATCAATAAACGTGGAAGTATTTACGAAGAATATCAACAATTAAGTGCAGCCCTAGATATTGTGCCAATCAATGAAACATTTAAAGACAATTCAAATACGCCGCCGACATTTGCCGCAGCATTAAATGAAGCGGATAAAAATACACCAGCAGCAACAGTGGTGGCAATAAAAACGCCACAAACGTCTAAAACAACATTTAGTAAAGTTGTTAATACTTTGACATTAAAACGTTCACTTAATTCAAACAGCAGTAAAGATTTAAAAAATACTAGTGGAGGAAACGGAAATGGGGGAAAGGAGCAAACGTCGAAAAAGAGTGAGTTGGAAATAAAATCAAATACAACAGCAACAGCAACATCAATGTCAGATAAAACAGTTAATCAAAGTAAGATTGGCAGTGATTGCAACATTAGCAGCATTTTGATTAGCAATAGCAGCACCTTATTATATGATGATCACTGTACTAATAGTAACTGTAATTTTAACAAACCTTATAATGCATCATTAAATCAACAACAACAACAACAGCAACAACAAAAACTAACTGAAAATGAAACTACTACTGCAAATATGGCATCATTAAATTTAAGACTTAATAATAACAATAACAACAACAATAGCATTAACATTAACAATAATGAATATTTAGCATGCAAACAAAATTTAACTAACCCATCACCATTGCAACAGCAAAAACGTCTTTCCAAAATAGTGATTGTTGTTAAAAAATTAGATGCCTCAACGCCAGCAACAGCAACAGCAACATCAATAACTGCTTCCGAGCTTGCCACAAATTTGAATAATCAACTATTTCACATAGATCGCACCAATAATTCTTCTACTAACAATCATTTTAATAATAACGATAGTAATAACGGTAGTTTAAAAAATAATAGTAGTACCGCTTTAGAAACTTCATTTGCACTAACAGCAGCAGTAGCAGCAGCAACAACACCTTCGTCCAACGAAATAATTGCTGAAAATCAATCGAGCTTGAATGTAACGAACGAGATTGATAGCAGTGGTGATCATGTTTGTACTCTTTCTCCGAAAGATGTTAATGATCGTCATTATTACCAGCATAGCGAAGATCGGAAGTTATGTTCAAATATATTTGGTAAAATACCAGTAATTTATAAATTTTAATTAGTTTATTTATAATTATTTATTATTTATTAACATTTCTAAAAATAAAATAATTTGTTATAGATGTCACTAAATAATAAGAGGAGCTTTTAGAGTACAGGGGATGTATCTAAGTACCAATTTCTAAAATTGTAAATACATGAGCTGAAAGTTAAATAGCAAAAAATATATTTCCTAAAACTTAGCTTTCCTTGGTTACATAGTTCTTGACACATATTTTGGTCCTTTAAGTTGAACAAGTATGACATTTCCCTACCATAAATAAAAAAGTCCTTTTAAATCCCAAAAGGTTGTACTTATATCCCTTGTGCTCTTAGCCTTTTACAAATATTTTGTAAATTTGAACTTGTAATACTAGATAGTCGCAATATCTCAGATACTCCTAATAAGGATTCTTCTTTAAATTTTACCTCTTAGTCCTCGTGATAACTAAAAAATACTTGTACACCTTGTGATCTAAATCCCGTTTTGCGACAGGAATTGAACTGCCTGCCCCACGAAGTCGCACGAATTCGTTCTCTCGCACAATTACATTTAAACAACAAATTAAAAAATATGTTTTTGTTTTAAATGTATTTGTGCGTAAGAACGAGTTCGATCTATATCATGGGCCTGTTAGTAATTCTCCTAAAGTTGTTAGATCTGGCAACTCTTTTATCATTTTTACTCAGTGTTTCATTTTATCACCCATAGAGTAACGCTACAACAACTCTAAATCGCTCCTCCTGCTACAAACGGACTAAATCGCTCTTCCAGCTATTTAGGTTCAAACCACAGCTACCACGTTAGTCCCCTAAGGGCCTCACCAATAAACGGTCACAGAGATTTGGGGAATACCCTGTAAGGCTACCGATTCCAGTGCTGCCAGTCGTTTGGACACTGGTCAGACCTCAAAGGTTCTTATTTTCCAGTTTCAGGCCTCTCCTAGCCGCCATATGCCCCGGGAGCAATGGCGTCAATGTGTTGGAAGTGATGATAACTTAAGAGTTTTGGCTCAATAGGAGCGTCAATAAGCCAAATTATAGTATTTGTGAGAGATTATCTAGACCCCGCTTTATTCAAAGTTATTGGGGTTTGGTAAGCTTTATAAGCCGGGGGATAACCGTTCTCCAGTTCTTCTTTAAAAAATCAGGCGGTCAGTGAGTGGGTACATTACCGCCAACGGCGAGCGGTTAGAAGCAATGATTACTGATTATTTGCGGCAGTTATTGGATGGAATGTTCCTTGATAGCATGTTTTCCAACAGGAGGGCGTTATTTGCCATCCAGCGCGTCAGGCAACCGACTTACTAAAGCAAACGTATTGCGAACTTGTTATTTTTTAAAATGGTCTAGTCAATAGACTAAATTCGTGTCATTTAATGTCTTTAGAATATTTTCTCTGGAGTTACGAGGTTATGGGGGCAAAATTGTACGGACCGTTGATAAAACACCCCCATAAATTCTATTTATAGAAGCGAGAATGTATAAGACCAGGAAGGAAAAAAATATTTTCACCAGTTAAAGGTTTTAATTGGTTTTACATCAAAATTTAATTAAATGATTAATTGATTCAATTATTTGTTTAATTAGGTATTTTTATTTTGTTCTGTTTTAAACAAATATATATTTGAATCAATTAAAAAATTAATTGAACTTTAATTTAAAACTAATTAAAACCTTTATTTGAAGCAAAAAATATTCTCTATGTAAGTTATTCTTCGAGCCACATGGCTTCGAAATATAAATAAATGTTAATAAATCTGTAGTTTCTAAACTACAAATGAATTGGATTTAAAATTAAGCTTAAGTTTTTCCAAATGTTCCCAAATCTACTTAATCGGATTGACAACAAATTGCTGCTTTCGTCAATAGAAAAAAGCTAGAATAATGTCAAGCTCGAATACATCTCTACTATAGCCATGTAAAGTTTACTACAATCGCGGTAGAAACTGGATTTATTTCCAATTTGTGGACCATTTCCCCCACTGAGCAAGGATATATTTGTACGTAGAAGAAGTTCCGTTATTATTTCGCGATATCGTGTAACAGGTTATGCTTCACCAGCTTTATTTCAAAAGAAGCATAGGCCAATGGTGTCTGCAGCCAAACCAAAATACTAATCAAATAGTGCCACGTCTGAATCGATTTCTTTTTGCGATAATCCCATGTGGAATCAAAGAACACCAATTAAGGCAATTTTGACGATTAACAAAACCATCACGATAAAAAGGTGATTCGCCGCTTTGGACGATTGGAATCGAAAAAGTGGCAGGCAAACTTTCATTCGTTTTAGGGTTTCGTAACAAAAAATGTCAACGGGACCCTATATATTATTGTAGGGCGAATATTGAAGCAGACCACTTCCATAAGGGGTCCCTTTTTGACCCTATAAATATCGCTTGTATATCTATATTGCATAATAATAGGAAGATATCAGAAATTTGTACACTAACGTATTACTGTGGCCGCTGCAACAAAAATAATTAAAAGTAGAATAAAATTAAAAGGTAAAGGTTGTCACTAAAAAGAAATATATTTTTAATATAATTTATCCGAAATCCTTAAAGTATGCTTCTAATAATATGCTTTAAATAAAAAAGGATAATTAAATTCACATTTTAAGTTGACAGATCATATAAATGGCAAAATTATGCAACGAAGACGTTGAAATCAAAAATCGTCAAAATTTCATCAGCGTAAACTTTAAGAAAATAAAAGATATTTCTTAAGATGCTTTTAATGTAGTGTTGGAATATTGCACTATGGTATGAAAAACCTAGTATATGACTCCAACTCGCAAGTGGAACAACAATATTCAAATTTGTGCACTATTTTGCATCACTTTATTAATTATTTGTGATCAGGTTTGATATTTTTTTTTTGCTTAAACAAAAACACAACACATATATGATCTAAATTTATTCACGCGCAACGGTTGTGGAATTCTCAGATGATTTTTTTTTATCTTTCAAACATTTTTTTTTTCTATTAAAATGATGACATGCAATGGATGGTTGAAATACTAGTGATTATGATGACGATGATTTATGTTGATATTCATTCAATTATTTTTAGTTACTCGTACATACTTGTATTTTTAAGAAAAATCTACATGATCATATTGCAGTAACGGTATTATTAGTATGACAAGTATTAAATTCCATTGTAACACACATATTTACACTATCAAATAAAAATTCTCATAAGTTTTGTCGAATTTGTAATAATGATCAATGGAAGGAAATGACAATACTTTCAACTAATAAAGGGTGTGCCAAAATTTACGGAGGCTTTAACATTGTTTGAAACTACATTTTTTTCTTAATTTTATTTCTATAAAATTATACAGTTTACAGGGGAGGATTATGTATAGAATATCAAGCACATGCGACAAATGACCTGTACGGCTTTTCTGGCACATACGAGGACAGCTAATAATTTCGTGACTTTTTGAATGAATGAAATTTTTTCAACAAAAAACAAGTTTTAGATATTAGGTCAGCGTTTTTCGAGTTTTTTTACATCTTCCAAATTTTAAGATTTCTCAAGGCCCGTTAAATATTCATTTTTTTCAACTTCCCATCAAATTCTTCAAATTATTAAATAGGAAACAGTTACAAGGGGCTAAGTCTAAAAAGTATGCCATTCAAAGCCCAACTAATGGATTTTTACGTTTACTTGGAAGCAGGTTTGTTAGGAAGAAATAAATAGACTGTCCAACCTGCTTCAGGAAGGCATGATTTTTGTTTGCGATGTCCGACTTGGTAGATCTCTTTGCTTTACCAAATTCTTTATAACAACTTATTCGCTTACATACCTACATCCGTGTAAGCGAGAGAGGTCTCTTTGTTTCACTAAATATTATAAAGAAAACTTATTCGCTTACATATCTGCATCCTCGTAAGCGAGAGAGGGTGCAGTTTGTTATTATTGTCTTACAATTATAGCATTCTCGAATGCGTTTATGAGAACCGCTTTTGAAAGACATGAGTTTTATTTTGCTGCTTACCAAAACCCAATAATTTTCTGCTGGGTAGTGACATAGTGTCAAATTATGATACAAATTTACATCAGTGCCTAGCTTGGCGCCTTAACCTGATGGTGATCCTACTACTGGGTGAATACCATGCGACTACCAATGCTCTTGCTGCTCACAGCAACAAAAGAAATAGTAATTTTAGGACATGGCTGGCAACACCATGTTTATAATATCCCTTGTTTAGGAGTTGGAGACTATTGAAACTCCCGACACACCATTATTGGATTCTGTTGGAATGCAACAGGACACCGAAATTCATCGGCCTTCGTGCGATTTAGGTCTAAAAGACAGCCTCCCTGAAAGGCCTTACGAATAACCTTACACAGAGACAAGGTATTAGAAAATGTTAAGGCAATATCCAAGGCAATATGATCATGTGTCGCTACCCATCCCTGGATAAAATATTAAAATTTATATAAAATACTAAAATTCAAAAAAAATATTCTAAAGCTCTGTAAAAGGTGTTTAAAATATTTTAATAACAATATAATTTTACAAAGTAAAAATACAAATCAAATACAAATTTTATTCAATTGGCTATTGGCAGTAAGTAATTCATATTTTGTGATTATTTTAAAACAGCGCCATCTGTTGCACAACTGTGCTTAAAATATCCCGCTTTCAAAAATAAAAATGCCTTAAAGTATACAGTACCTTTAAATCGGTAAAAACAATCGGCATACTTTTCCTGCTTTTTCTCCACTTTTTCTTGGAAATAAAGTATTTTTGCGAAAAAAAAAGTATCCTATATTGAAATCAGGATACAAAATTTTGTTAAAATAAATCCAGTAGTTTTTATGTTATGAGAACACAGACAGAAAGACAATCAGACTGACAGGAAATGAGTTACTGTTTTATTATATGTATATAGATAGATAGGGGGATATCGAGTTAGACCTCTTCCTTAATGGTTGTCTTTTTGACCTCCTTTCGTCCGCAACCATAATTTAATTTGTAATTTACAGCGTCCATTGAGTCATGTGCTACCGCCAGTCTTTAATCTTGACTTTAGTGATTTCAGACCGTCGACTGGTAACTGTCGGCCTTCTTTTTTATCAACGAGTCTTTAGTAATTGCTACTTTTTTCTAAAGCTTAGCTGCCTCAATGCATCCACATTTAAGAAGTTTATGTCCGTGGACCTAAGTCTTATGCTAGCCACTGCTAGATATTCGCACACAATGTGCGCTACCATCTCAGCCTCTTCCAGGCACAGTCTGCAAGTATCAACTTCGTCGATTTTCATTTTGGATAGATGATACTAGAAGTTTCCATGACCTGTGTTGGGCGGTATGTGACACCTGTTTATTAAAATCACATGTCGTTCACATCAATATCATCCTGTTTAGGCAGAAGGAATGTTGCAATGATATGGTTTACCAATAACTGTTACTGCTTGATCAGTTATTTTTCGCGGAAGTTTGATCCAATAACTGTCAAGTTAATGCAATTCTTTTTCAACAATCACTTATAGGTGCTCTGAGTCCTTAATGTAGCAATTTTGACAATTGTTAAAGCTATCTAGATTCTCCATTATTTAGTATGATCTTGTTGAAGCAATGGCCGCCAAACTTTAATTGCTTTTGAAATATTATGTCTCTGTTTAATGATCCATTTTTTTCATAACCTTAAAAATCTGCTGTCAAATAGATTTTTAGGGCTGCCAACTGTTTACCGTATAAATGGGAACAAAATAAAATTCTGAGTGAATTTTGTTACACCCTGTGTAAATAATGTGTGTTTGACACCTAAATTTTCTTTAAAAAAATTTGTTCGAATAAATTTTCCACATCATCATCGTCATTACGGAAAAATTTGACCCACAATCTTCTAATATTAAAGCTAAATTTTTTTTTCAATTTTTCATTATTTTTTTTTTTTTTCTTAAGTTTGAATCGTTTTCATTTCAAATTTCTAATTATAAATCTGTCTGAAGCACAACACCATCAGCCATATAAAGAATGAAAAATGGATGCATTTTATTAAACGTACTCGCACATACAATACGTCTTCCTTATGGTTTCAGTAACAGTAGCAGTAGTCGGTAAATTAGATCCAAATGTTTAATAAAATGACTCATCATGTTCGTTTTATTTTTTGTGATCTTAAAGATGGCATTTGTATCAAATGAATTCATTGTGTGGTATGGAAATGGTCAATGATCTTGCATTGTATTTAAACAATAAGAAGTTTAATGAGTTGTGCTTCAAGAAAAAATTTAAATATCACTGCTAAGAGAAAAATTTAATTAACTTTTTTTTAAATTTGTATTTCCTTATTTCCTATTTTCTTTTTATGTTCCATTATTTTCACACTGATTCTTAGAAGTGTTTTGATCTCTGGGCAATTTTTTTTTACATAATAATGATATTTTTTTTAAATTTTATTAGGTGCTGAAATGACGTTATATGTTAATGTGTCAAAATGACAGCTGTCACAACATAGATTTAATAATAAAAATAGTTTTTCAAGTCTTTAGATTAGAAGCAAGGTATATTTATTTTACTAGGTAGTGGCATCCCTACAACAAATACAACAATACAAGAACAACATGGTATTTTGTTGTTGCTTTGTAGTTCGAAATGTCAAAAAACATATAAATAAAATTGAGAAGGCGTGTATGTGTTTTATTGCTTTCTCGCTTCTACACTATCAAATTTCTGAACACATACAACTTTTGACATGTCGAACTACTAAATCAGCTGGGCGGACGACACTACCTAGTAAGATAAATAAATATACCTTGATTAGAAGTTTTTTAACTTGTTTTAATAATATACAGATGTCATCTCTGTTTGGTTTTTGAGTATAGATTTTTTGACATTTTCATTTTTAAAATCTAAAAATTATATATGTACATATGTATGTAACCTGTAAAAAATGGTTCATAGAAAATGTGGTACTTCTAAGTGGGACTTCCGAAAGCACCATTATTGTAGCTTGCTTCTAAGTGGGACTTCCGAAAGCACCATTATTGCTCTTGCTTGGAAAAAAATTGCATGGAGATATAACAATCAATCGTAAGGCTGCAGAGCGATTCCCTTCTTCGACATTTAGAGCGAACAATTTCGAACTTATATTGTCAATTAAGTGTTCACACAATTATGTGTTCAAGAGCACTGACATCGAGCTCATTCATTCAGGAACTCATGGAATTTTAATCAGAATCGGTTTTTTTATGAGGGCGGATATACGAGTAAGCTAAGAATGTATATTTTGTTTGCAGCTGTGTGATATATAGTGCAGTGCTCTAGGAACCACAAGTCTTTGAAATTCTTATCATTTACTTTTCTGCACACTCATACAGATTGGGGTCAACAACACATGCACAGAAAATTTTATTTGAAGTGCTTTATTTATTATTTTATTGCATATTTAAAATTGTTCCTTCCCTCAAATTAGCCCGTTTTTACTATAATATTTCGAAATTTTCAGATATCAGCAACAAATTTTAAAATGTTGTTGTAATATTAAAATTTTTTTGAATATAAAAATAAAAATGATGTAATTTCCTATCAAACAAAAAAAGATTCACCTCAATATCATGATTGCTTACTATGTGCTTTTAAATATTTATCACGCTTTTATCACTTTATGTTACTGATTTATGTTATGTTATGGTACTGTTATGGTAACATAAACTGATAAACGCGTGATAAATATGTATCTTCAAGTAGTTGCCTCCTCTTACATTTTCAGATATCAAAGTTCAGCCATTACGAGGTATTAGCTCCTGCTATATCCTTATCCAGTGTATGTTCAGATTCAGACCCTTAAAATACAACTCTTCTGCAGCATTGTCTTTAGTACGCGGGAATAAGTTCTTAGCTTGGTTGTTTCTAAATTTCATAGGTTGACATTCCTAAATCTCGGGACTTCTGATGGTTCACTGTTATTTAACATGATATTAATTGGTTTTGCACCTATTATTTCAAAAGTTCTGCTATATGCCGCCATCTTGATTAAGACAGCACACGCCATAGTGGTAACCTTAATTATCTTAAAAGAATGACGATATGAGGGCTTCAAAAAAGCATAAATTGAACTGAAAGAAGTAGTACTGGCAAAGTATTGAGTAGTGGGTATCGAGTACCGAGTATTTGATCATTTTTTTTTTGAGTATTCAAAAGTAGTTTCTCGATACTATTAACGTCATAGTTTTAGAAACAAATTAAATAAAAAATTTAACGACGTCATTAAAACTCTGATTAACAGTAAGTTTCTATTATGTAAACAAAAGTATTGAGTAGTATTCAGTACCCAATTGATGAGTATTGAGTAGTATCGAGTAATTAAAAGTAGCCAGCACTAGAAAGAAGCATATTGTTTGTACTGGCAAGCCTTTAAACGAATTCGATTGCTTATTGGAGCGTTCGTTACAAAAAGACGACTCCCAAAAATTTTACGCTGTGCCTGTTTGCCCGTTTTCAGTTTAAAAGAGAGCTGTAGTTTACGATCTAATAAACCATACTTCAAAAATTCCCCCTATAATTAATTACTACAAATTATTTTAACAAGTTTTTATGTGTTATTCTCACATGTGTAGCAACTTTTAACAAATTCCACGAAAACACTTGTTGCCTATCATTCCAATGTTTTCAAGACGTTGGCTATGACGATGACCTTTAATACAATTGCAACAAAGCTGTAACATTTACCAGAGCCTAAAGCTGTTACATTTACCAAACCAAAAAATAAATAAAAAAGTTAAATTAAGACATTATTGTGGACGAATTCTTGCCACTGTTAAAACATTTGTTAAGAAAGAGAAATGGTTGCAAAAATAAAAAAACTATCATTCGAACCATTAAATGAAACCAGTTCTTTTCTTACCGGCAGCGTTAAAGGTCTCGCAATAGAACAAAAAAGTGTGTACAATTTTTGTGGGGCAAAGTTGTTAATAATTTAATTATTTAACACTCATTTTTCATGGTTATAAAGGATGGTTTGAAAATCACACAAAATTTAAATTTAATGCTTCTTTTAAGGTAAAGAAGTGTTGCCAACGCCAAATAAAAAAGTGTGACAGCTGATACTTATATTTATAATAAAACTGCATGTAAAAACGACTGGATGAATTTTAATAAAGTTTTATGAGAAGGTACCTTGGTGTCTTGTGTCAAGTACAGCATACTTTTTTCCACAAAAATATCTAATTTTCTAGAGAAAAAGTAGTGAAAGTATGAAAAGGTACTGCAAACTTGACACCTCCTTTTATTTTTGTCAGTGGTATATTTTAAACACTATTAACAGAGTTCTACAATAATTTTATTTTATATAAATTTTAGAATTTTATCCAGAGATGGGTACCTCTATATAAAGAAAATACAAAATCCATAACTCAAACACTACAAAAGTAAGGCGGGCGCAGCTAGATAAAAATAAAACGCTACATGAGCAACACATTTTCATAGTTGAGCTATAATTTCAAAATAATGTAAGCCTGGCAATCACAGTTGGTCATTTTCTTATAAAATTTAAAAATATGCACTTGATAAAAACATGATTTTAGGGCACCCTTTATAAAAAGGATTTCAAATAAAAACTCACGTAATCTCATAGAAGTTTAAATAAAAAAAACAAATAATTTTACGAAATTTAAATAACTTTTTTACAAGCACTTCTTAAAGTAGATTTACTAAACAAACAAGAAGAAGTGCTGGTATTGCCAACAACCGCCGCCTGCAGTTAACATTGTGTTTAACGCATGTATTCTTGTCAAGTGCTTAATTAAAATTCCAAAACCACTACGAAACGTTTATTTTTTTATTTGTATTTTGTTTGCAGTTACTATTTTGGTTTCAATATTCTTTACCGCAATTACATACTTGTTAGCCACAATCGTGTGTCCAACTTTTGTTTTGGCTGGTTCTATTAAATACAAATTTTTTTTATATTTTGCTATTTAAGTTGTTTGATATGTAAACATAGTTGTATATCTATTTTTCCAGGAAACATTTTGTCGGACATAAATATTTCAACATTTCTTCTTTCTTAAGAATATTTTAACAGACTCTACTGAACTAATTTTGTATAATTGTTGTGTTTTGTTTCGATTTTTCAAAAAAAGTATTAAAAATATTGCACAATAAAACGTTTAAGATTTTGAAAAGCTTTTAAATATAGTGTTTTTTTTTATTATTTCTTTTTTGTCCGGAATTTTTGGAAATTTGCAATTAAAAAAATGTTTAATTTCTAAAAAAAAAAAATTGTTTTGCTTTTAACTTCTTCAACTCTCATTAAGTCAGAAAAGTTTTCAATTTCATCCTTCTTTAAATTTAAAAACTTCGGTGGTTTCCTTCAAGCTCACAGTCCAAATCTTCTGGGCAGTCGGACCTACCTCGTTATATGGGCATAGCATTCCCTTAATATTTCCCAGGATGGCTATGCCAGTCTTTGTGCAAGTCGACTTAGCAAAGATACTTAGTAGCTACTGCTACTAGTTTAAGAGAGTTTGGTGGAAAACTAAGTCGAGAGAGTAGCTTTCGATAAACCGCCGTGATTAGTTGGATTTCTAATAACAAAAATCGCATAAATTAAACTAGATAAATTTTATTTGTAAATAAAGTGAGAAACCCCCAAAAAATTGGCGGAAAAGGTAAACTAGTGTTTGCGGAAAATTCGAATATTTTCTATTTTTGTTTATAGCGTGTGTAATTTCTACAACCGGGATCATTGTGTTTAAAACCCTGCGTCTTCTTTCTTTGATTTTAAATAACACTGCTTGGTGCTCTTGGCTCTTTCCGTCATTTGCTCAGACTACGTTGATAGTTGCAAGGGCTTCCAAAAGGTTACGTCCCCTTTGGTTTGTAAAGCGACTATCCCATTCTGTTGCCCATGCATTGAAGTCGCCTCCAATAACAATTGGGTATTTACCAGTGGCGTCACTTACGAGTTCATGTAACATGTCATCATATTCCTTTTCTCTCCAACTCGGAGGTGCATAACAGCTGTAAAAATATATGCCCCTAATCTTTGCACCAATAAAGCCATTATGTTGGTCACCTATGTTCTCAATAGCAAATCAGCCGCAAGACCAAATTGCTGCATTTTTAGTTTTATCGCTTTTTCATACACTACTGTTTCTTGCTCTATATGATTCACTAACCAGGACAAAATCCGTTTTATGCTCTCTTACTGACTGAGACAGTAAGTCGTTTGCTGATTCGCAATGGTTTAGATTGAATTGCATAATATTTAACTCCATTTTTAATTATTAATTTCTCAGAGCTCTTCTAAATATCGGGCATGTCTCGCATGTCTTTGCTATGTGGCCCTCTTCTCCACATCTTCTACATCTTTTTGAACGATCCTCATTACTGCAATACTTTGCCAGGTGACCATATTTAAGACATCTGTAGCACTTGACCAGATCCTTAATTTCTCTTGTGCGCCAGACTCCCCTGCTTGTCTCTATTTTCTCCCGCTTCAATAGGTTTTCGGCACTGATTACCAGAAGACTGACTTTGGCAATCTGAGTTCTTCCATATGCTCTTCTCATACTAATTACCGTAGCTGCATCATCGTCGCTTAAGTACTTTTGACGCTCCAGAATGTGTATTATCTCTTCTTTGGTTGTTATCTCGTCCTTGTATCCTTAATTTCTATAATTTTTCGGGCTTGGAGGCTTTTTATTTCCGCCCGCCCCTGCAGAGATTGACCTACCGCAGCTTTATACTGCTCCGTTTTTCCACTAGTATTACGGAGTTGGAGTATTAGGCTTCCGTTGTTTGTTCTCTTTATCCTTGCTACTGCCTAACCCGACCCCATAAAGTATATATGTATATTCTGGAACCTTATCCATAGAAAAGTTGATTAAACGCCGTCCGTCTGTCCGTGTTCGGGTTGTAATGTCATTTACCAAGATACCAGGCGAGATACAGAAGATTTAAGCCCACCAATCTGCCAGATATAGTTTCGAAAATTCGAAAACAAGGAGTGCATACAGATCTCGGGGGATCAATAACCTTCTGCGAAGGCCGATTTTGTGTTTATTTACAGGGTGCCCACTGTTTTCCAATAGGCTTATTGGGGGGGTTGTTCAATATGAGGAAATTTTTCAAGAGTTTTTTTGGCTTTAGTCTGGCCATTCTAACGCAATTTAGATTGCAGGAGGTCACTAATTTTTACAAAATTTTTTTTTGAAAATTTTTTGAAAAAAAAAATTAAAAAAAAAATTTTATAAAAATTTTCACAAAATATTTACAAAAATTTTATAAAAAAATTTAAAATAGGCTTATTAGAGGGGGGGGGGGCTCAATACGAGGAACATTTTTAAGGTTTTTTTTTGGCTTTAGTCTGGCCATTCTACCGCAATTTAGATTGCAGGAGGTCCCTAAATTTTACAAAAAATTTTTTTGAAAATTTTTAAAAAAAAAATTTTAAAAAAATTTTATAAAAATTTTTCCAAGAAATATTTCGAAAAAAATTACAAAAAAATTATAAAAAAAATTAATTTTCAAAAAATAAAAAAAAAATTGCAAACATTTTTTTCTAAAAAGTTTCAAAAAATGTTAAAAAATAATTTTACAAAAAATTAAAGAAAAATTATTTTACAAAAAATTTTTTAAAGAAACATAAGAGGGTAACACAATATCTAGCATTACTATGGTGAAAGGTATATAAGATTCGGCATGTTAGTTGTTTTCCTTGGGTGTTGTTTGGAAATTTTCTATAGTTCCTATTTTTCTGTAATACTCTAGCTGCTGAAAAAGACATTGGTCTGCTTTATATACCACATTATCTCAAGTTATGCTAAGTGTAGCAAAGGTTTATGACTTAAACTACCTGTCCTAGATAAACAAAATAATTGTAAAAAAGCTCTAAAGTAGATGTTTTGACAACTTTTTACTTTGGCTTATGTCAATGTACCTATACATTCATTATTTATATTAAACTTTTATATTAAAACTTTTATCAAACATTTTTCTAATGGTTATTGATTTGAATGCTTCCATTTTAAACATTTTATAATGATGTAATTATTTTCTGCATGTTATGTCTAAACTGTGATTACCCTCAATACTAATTGTAGTACATTTTTATTTGAATCATCATTTAAGTACGATATCATGCACTCGTGTGTGTTAAATTTCTTATCATCATTATGCTAAAATAAACAAAATGACTATAAATCGTGTTTGTACTTTAAACAAATTAAACAAGAAATAAAAAATATTAAAAGAAAGTCTAATGTTTAAACATTTAGTTGTGCTATGATATCAGTTTTTATGTTCAAGTTGTTTTAAATTTGCAAAATATTTAATTTATTTGAGCAAAATTAAAAAAAAAAGAAAACCATAAAAATATCAAATTAAAAATTAACAGCTGTTAATTTGAAATTAGAAAAAAAACATAAATGAAAAAGTGAATGGAGGAAAAATTGCATGAAAATAAATTAAAACATTTTAATTTCAATTAATTTCACAAATAACACTTAAAGTGATAGAGTGATTTAACATTTAAATGTCTTATTATTAATTACGTGGCAATTGTTAATTTAATAATGAAAAATGGAAATTTCAAAAATATATTAAATGCTGCCGGTAAACAACATTGCGGAAAAGTGTAGCTCCTACAGACACACATATGTTTCATATGTTTTTGTTTAAGAAAATACGTTAGATTTCAAATTATTTTCAATTGCAAAAATGTTGTATACCCACACATCACACGTTTTTCATTTCATCTGTAATTGCTGCAATATTCACGTTCGATCACATAAATTATATAGATTCTGATCGTTATATATATAGCAGTCGATTTAGCAATGTACGTCTGTCCGTCATCGGGTTGAAATCAATTTTGCCAAGTGCCCTAAAAAACTACGGAAAAATGAAGTACACCAATCTGTGTGGCATAGCGCCGAAAGATTTGCTATTGAAATCCTGCAACATTGGTTCATAAAAGGCAGAGATATGGTTAAAAAAGGCGATCATCATAATGTTGTTGTCTTTTTTATTATTAATGTTATTATTGTTTTTGCTTTGTTGTATTGAAAACCGAAAATTCAGAAAAATACTCTAGTTTAGCAAAAAAAAAAAAATAAATAAAAAGAAAAACGGAATTTCACCAAACGAAATTTCACTAAAAAATCACATTGTCACCAAAATTTTTCACCAAAAATATTCACTAAAAAATTAAATTAATTTAAAATTATAAAGAAAAAAAATTTAAAAAAAAAAACGAAAATTCAAAAAAAAAAAAAAACTAAAAACTATCACTAATTCGTAAGTGCTCTAAAAGATTTCAGTTTCACCAAAATTAACACTACAGGTAAGTTATGTAAATTTTTGGTGTACCAATCTGCCATATATAGTTTGGAATATTTTGCTGTTGAAAATCAATAAAATCGGCCCATAAATGGTGGAGATATGTCTAGTCAAAAAACAGTCGCGGACCTCTAATTTCCTTACGCTTTGCTCATGTTGTTATTCTAATGCTAATATTGTTTTTGCTTAGTTGTTTTGAAAACCGAAAATGCAGAAAAAAAACTCTACATCCAAGCAATTGAAACTTCACCCAAATATAACATTTTCACCAGAATTTAACTAAAAAATTTGTAAAATGTGAATTTTACAAAAATTTTATTACAAAGAAAAAATTTAAATTTTATTAAAAATGCAGAAAAAACTATCAACAAGTTCTGTCAGCGATTAAGTTGAAATGTCTTTTCTGCAGACTTCAGTTAAAAATCAGTAAAATCGCCCCATAAATGGTGGAGAGGCGAGAGAACCTCTATTTTTCTTATGCTTTTCTCTTGTTGTTTTTTTTTAAGTTATTATTGTTTCTCCTTTTTTGTATTGAAAACCTTAAATTTATAAAAACCTCTAAATTAGCGAAAAACTGGATTTCACCAAACAAACGAAATTTCACCAAAGTATCACATTGATGGCCCTTTTGCGGCTACCTAAGCGCTACCTAAACGGTGTTAACAATCATTCCTAGGAAGTTAATATGTTCTAGAAAGTTGTTTATTGAGATCTTAGGTTCATTCTTGTAGTTAATTGTTTCCTTGAATTTTGAACGGTTTGCTACCTATGGACCTGAACAGGGGAAAAAAGGTAAAAAAATTGAATTTTTTAAAGTTTTTTGCGATTTTGACCTTGAAGATGATTTTTTTGATTTTATATGTTAACAATTTTTGTTCTTTATGACAAGAGCTACAACTTTGCCTCAGAGAGTATATCAAAATTTCACCCGGTTTGCAAAATATGAGCTTGAGTAAATGATCATTTTTTTGCAAAAATGACATCGAGTCCCACATCTTTGAGGGCCCATAAAAAAAACCTTTAGGACTTTGGGCAAAACTGGGAGACAGGGGTCTTTTTTTTAGTCTTTTATCGCGTAGTGGTGTCCGTATATGGTTATTTTTTTCCCGCGTTGCACTGTGTTATTCAATTTTTCACAAAAAGATCCAAGTTTCGCCAAAAAAATTTCACATTTTCACCCAAAAATTACCAAAAAATTATTTATAAACAAAACATCTAAGTGAGTCATTTTTTTGTATTATAATTGTACAAATTAAGTTGAAAACCAAGAGAAGAAACGCCAAGCAATCGAAATTTCACCAAAATATCACATTATCACCAGCATTTCACTAATTAAATTAACAAAATATTTTTATTTCGCTTAAAAATTTTTAATTTTATTAAAAACCAAAAATCCACTAAAAAGCTATAGACCATCAACAATTCAATGGTTCACAAAAAGATCCAAGTTTCACCAAAAAATCATATTTTCACCTAAAAAATACCAAAAAATTTAGTTATAAACAAAACATCCAATTGAGTTTTTCTTTATATTATAATTAAACAAATGAAGTTGAAAAACAAGAGAAGAAACACCGAATATATAGTATTATAAAATTAGAAACATATCACACCCATGGTGAAGGGTATAAAAGTTTCGATACGGCCGAGTTTAGCAGTCTCGCATGTTTGATTTAAAACTCGATTTATTTTCAATTAAACATTAAACAAACCCGCATGTTGTATGGATTCCACTTTCGAGTTTGTTATTAAATATGCAAACGATACCAATCACCGACACATTTAAAATCTAATTAAAGCAGACTTGGTATACAGGGTGAAGCAAAAGTAATTTCATAAAGTGAAATTTCATAGTTCATGGTAATGATGTCTAATAGCACTATGCTTATTCATTTTTTGCTAAAGCTAGTTGGAAAAATAATTAAACGCAGAATTATAATTATTGCTAGATTCATCAATTTTCGAGCTGTTGTTTTCACGTGTCATAAATTTTTTTTCGTTCGTCCTGTACGATTTGCACAACCAATTATGTATTAGACTGAGCGTATCTTGCAACCTGAACTCACTAAAAATATATCAAGAAGTGTCGGACGTCTTACGACTTGTTTGACTGGGAGTATTATAGTTGCTATGCATGTTCGAGACCTTCCACCAACTTCGCCACGACAACAATGCATGCAATTTGGTACAGTGAAGAGCTGAAGAGGTTTGTTATCTTATAAAGAGTAAACCGTTTAACAAATTCTACCTGTTGGCTGTCAAGCCAGGTCTATTTAACATGCTCTGATCAAAGTCAAAGTTCATTATGACTGATGAGGTATTAAGCCTATATGAGAAATTATGAGAATTAAAAAATTTGCTTTTCTTAGGCACGAATAAATACACGAATGGGCATTGCCTTTCATCAAAGAGACTGTTTAGAACACTGTGGGACAGAATTATAGCATTTTGTATATCAATCAGCCATTTCTAAATTACTGGACTGAACGATATAGTAGGGAAGTATTAAGGTTTAGAAGCAGCGCTTTGGATAGGAGAAATCAATGTGTTTGTAGATAAATACGTCAAGTTAAATAAGTTTTAAAAAAATATAGCATGCTATAAAAAAGTTTTCCCATATTTTAAATACACATTCTGCACAGATTTTCGGACTTTTTTTTAACCATACTGTTTTCAAAAGTATTTGTGAACTTTTTAAATGGTGAATTATTAAAAATTAAAAATATGTTTTTTTTTTCAATTATAGCATGCGATAAAAAAGTTTTTCCATGCACTTAGTACGTAGTCAAATTTTCAAAATCTTAAAAAATGTTTACAAATATTTTTGTAAAAATTGTGAACACAGTTTGTTAGTATGATCTAATATCTTCCTTTTCCAACAGGTTTGATTTTCTGAGATCAAGGGCTTGGATACAGTGTCTATTTCCGTCAGATAACTCATATACTAGAAATTTTCACTAAGTCACAGTTTCAAAATGTTATGAAAATGTTTACAAATACTTTTGACAAAAAGAGTGAACGCAGTTTGTTAGTTTGATCTATTGTCCTTCTATTCCACCAGGTTTGATACCCTGAGATGGGCACATTTTCCTCAGAAAACTCATATACTAAAAATGTTCATTAAGTCACATTTTTAAAATTTTATAAAAATGTTCACAAATACTTTTGGACAGAAAGAGTGAACACTGTTTGTTAGTGTGATCTATTGTCTTCAAATTCCACCAGATTTGATTCCCTGAGATGGAAGGGTTTGGAAACAGTAACCATATTTCTTAGAAAAAGTCTGAAAATCTGAGCATAACACGTACTAAATATATGGGGAAACTTTTTTATCGCATGCTATATTTTTCACAAAAACGTAATTAACTCTACCTAAATATCTTCACAGATATAAGAAATCGTATATTTAAATATAATTTTTTCGCAAACAAAAATTTAAGATCACAAATGTTGATGCACTCGCCTAGTTCTGGCAAAGTATTGAGTAGTGGGTGCCGATTACTCGATACTCGTTCATTTTAGGGTAGTATTTTTGGAAATAAATTTATAAAAATATTTAACAACTACGACGATAAATTTTCTCTGCTAGTATGGAAACGGAAGTATTGAGTACCCAATTGAAAAGTATTGAGTTGTATCGAGTAATTGAAAGTAGAAGAAATTGCCAGCACTACAGTCTTCGTGTGTTCAATTGAAGAATTTCAACTTAATATCAATAATTTAACCAAATTTCTCAGAAAACTGCATTCTAACAAAATAATTTACTTTTAGACTTTACTATTGCCGCACCCTGTAGTTGCTCTGATTTTTCAATCAAATACATAAATTTGTACATATGGCTGCTAACCATGTTCCCCAAAGTCGTATTCGTTATCGTGTATGTTTGTTAAACACCTGCTTTTACCACATTTATCTTTGTTCGACAAGACAACTGACACACTATGCGTTATTAATTAGAATTCTTACTCCATTCTAAAGTGTGTCAATTTCTTGTTGTTTCTCTACAATTAACAACAGATTTTCATGATTGACACCCACTAGTTAATTTCATTTTTATTATAATTTTTTTTTTGAGTTTGACTTCTTTATGGCCAACATGTTTTAGTCATTCGCATTCTCATTCTCAAACTCTATACTCGTTCTTCTTTCATTTGAATTCTGAAACACTTTTAAATTTCACTTTGTGACCGATAAACTTGCGCTTCGTTATTTATTTTAATGCATGGATTTAGATTTTGACGTTTAAGCGTTCGTGTATCATTTATTTATTGTTAACAAATTCTTTGAAACGTTAAAAGGAATTAAATTATTAAAAATATCTACTTGATATCAAGAGTCAGTCATACACCATCGGAACAAGTTCTAAAAATAATTTTTCATCATATCTTAAGGGTGTTTCTTTTGAAGGCGAAGAGTATTAACTTGGCAACACTATTTTCTGTAACATCCGATTTAGTAGAGTTGGCAATAATAAACCAATTTGGCAAATCCTTCCTTCTTTCTCACAAAGGCTAAGTGAAGTATTTTTTACATCATTCACCTTTTAGCATGAATCATAAGGTGAAAGATGAAATAATATACGTCATGCATTGCATTAAGTGTATAGATCATAATTATATGCGAGTTCAATAACGCTTTAGATATATAAAGTGACCTAAGGGTAAAAAAGACTTTTTATGTTCGATTTCTCAAAATAAATCAAAATGGTTAACCCTTTAAAAAGGTTCACTGAAAAATTTTAGGTTTTTTTTTACTCGCCTTAAATCAAGGCACATTTATCCTCCCTACGGAGGGAGGAGAAATATTAAGACGATAATTTTTAATTTTTTATATGGATTTTTTCTCCCTTGTCAAACTCCTTATAAAAAAAAAATAAAACATTTTCGGCTTAATATTTACCCGCCGTAGTGAGGTTACCTGATGAATGTGCCTTGACTTACATGCAGAAATTCCAAATTTTTGACACCTATTCCGCTTAGGCGGGGTCTGAAACCACTCCTGTTCGATTATCCCAATTTAAAAAAAATGTCGGTCAACCTACACTTAGGACCTTTCTCTAATTGTCATTGTAGTTTATGTCCCTACCTGACGCAGTAGTGACGGGGGAAAATGGGGGCACCAGACGCCAGGGTTCCTAGAACCTTAATCTGGAAGAACAGGTCTGTTTTATTATGGGTTCTTTTCGAGGCCCGACCAGTGTCCAAACGACTGGTACCACGGGAACCAATAGCCCAACAGAGAGCCGTGATTGGTTGTTGGTGAGGTACCCTTTGGGGGTACACGTGGTGGCTGCGGCTTGGATCAATACATTCAGAGATGGTGCAAGTTTGGTCAAGTGTTCTGTTGCACTCTCAACAAATGGAGTTCGATGTTCACCAACCCCTAAACAAGAGGTTGAGACATGAGTCCAGGCTTGCCATGTTCTATAAATTGCTACTCATGAGCAAACATATTGGCACTGTGCGATATTGTGCGATGATGGGACAATAGCATTATTGTTGCTTCATTGCGCTTGCATTGTGTAGTGTGCGGTATTCATATGACGCAATGGGGGTGCTGGTCTACATTTAATAAATTCACCCATCGGCTAAGGGCCAACATGGCTAGGTGCTGACATTAATCTAATCACATCATGGGCAGTCACATATATGTATTTATATATATTTACTTAGAGAAATATAAAATAATAAATAAAAATAAGAAAAAAGAAAGAAATGAAAGATGAATGATACCATTTAGAAGAATGATAAAATGTGAAAGATCTGAATGAAAGATTTCATATCTTTCAGTTCGCTAAATCATTCAATTGGTTTGGGAATAAAGAATAAACTCATGCCAGAGCAACATTGTTAAATTGTTCATATTCTTTAAAAAAATATAAAATTTTGTGTCATCCTTAAAAAAAATAAACTTAAAAAATGTTTAAAAATCCATGTAAAAATTTCCCTTTACCCCTGAATTCTGAAGTACTCGTACATATTCAAATATTTGTCATTTACAAAAAATAATTCTTGAATTCACAAACAGCTACGAATTGTTTTGTTTTAAAACATCAATCGAACAAACCAACTTATATTTTTTTAAAACTTTTTAACTAATTTTAGATAACGGCAACAATATTACCACGCCCACAGAAGTACCCGAAACAAACGCTAGCCTTAAGCTAGCACCATGTCCCATTTGTTCGCGTACATTTAATCCGGCTACTTTAAGGAAACACGTGGGCATTTGTGAAAAAATGGCAACGAAAAAACGCAACAAATTTGATTCGTCGCGGCAAAGACGTGAAGGTACTGAATTGGCATCATATCCGTTGCCAAAAAATTTCGGTTTGCCCGAAAAGACCCCCTCAACAACTGCAATAACACCGGCCAGAAACGAAAGGGGGCAATCACCAAAGCCAGCTGTCCAACAGGTATGTAAATTATTAGTCGATTAAAGCGAAATAAAAACTGATTACAGACGTGTTCAAGAGCAGCCAATTTTACATACTTCTCACTCTAGAATTGGCTAATGAGTCTGCCCATGCTAGTACAGTACAGTTATAAGTGGCCACGTGCTCTTGCTTTATTATTGTCTATAACCTAAAAAAGGAAAAATTTAAATTTAAATCCGTATATTGCTGGAGCACCATACAAAACTCAAATTACCACAAATAATAAATTTTAAATCAAAAGCCGTATATTAGTGGAGTTCCATACAAAACTCAAGTTGTTTTATAAAAGCCGAATTTGAGAATTTAGACTGACAGGCTGTTAGTATGAATTTGGGAGTATAGACCTCCTTTACAAAGCTATAAGTCGGCTGCTGAGATTGGAGGAGGCGCAAATTTATAAATAGAGTAAATAGAGGTGGAGATTTTTGAAAATGGAAATAAAAAAATAGAATAACATTTTTATTTATTAAATGTTACAATACAATTACAAATTATATTCCAGCTTATTTATCCAGCATAGTGACGAAGACCTCGTTGCAGTGAAACTCCCAAAGTCTTTGATGGGAATCGAACCTAAAACCCCCAGACTGATGGACTACCAAGGCACCATTGTTTTTAATATCCATCTAATTGACTTTATTAATTAGAATATTTTATGACATTTATGTTCAAATAGGATTTTGAGCATGTGGCCACCAAGGCTGACGAGCACATGGCATAACCTGGAGGGACAATTTTCATACATACAACCTTCGCAGGAAATCAGGCTTTAATTTGATAATAAGGCCTCGTATATTCACTTCCAAGTCCTGGACAATTGTGTAAGCAAGTCTCAACTTTGATTTTAACTTCTTGTCGATCGTTATTTGTGAAGACATATGGACCAATGAGCGCACTGTATGGTGTCTTCGGGCATGCGTTTTAACGTTAAGACTAAACGTATTGCTTAAAAACGATCCAAAGTTTCTCAAATTAATCACTCTTATGGACGATCATGAGCACCATAAAATTCATGTAAAGCCCAACGAGGTTGTCGAATTGAACCATGATTTGCAAAATAAATTTCACTTTGCAAACCTTGCTCTGTATTGAGTCTATACATTTTGTTGAGTATATAATATAGGTATGGCGTTGCTTCCAAGCAAACATATTGCCAGGTTATTTTAAGTTTTGAGTGATGCTTATCGCCTCCTCCAGGATCTGCAGCCCGACCCATATCTTCGTATAGGAAGTCGGAATTCCTAAACTCAGTTTTTGTTTCTTAACTTAAATTGAGTTTTAAATGGTACTCCACCAATAAAAGACTTTTGATTTAAAAATTTAGGATATAACGCGGCTGATTTGTGCAACCACTAATAACTGTATGGCAATACAGCTATTCGAGGTAAATGAAGCAGTATATGCTAGAGTGAGAAGAAAACCGGTAAACAAGGATGGCCTACTGCTCTTAAAAATAATGAAAATGATGCACGCTTTGTTTATCCACCTAAAGCAATTTTACGACCGTGGCGTCTATTAATGATAAACTGCCAAAACCAACTAACCACAAAACAACCGAGAACTGTCAAATTAGCTGTCACTGAAAACAGTGCTGCCAATTTAATGTTCTTTTCCTCTAAACAAAATACACGTTTAAAGCCTTTTAGGCTTGTTCACGCTCTGAGATCTTTATGATTTTTTATATTGAAAGAAAAAAAACATTTAAATAAAGAACAAATTATGATTTTTGTTAAAGGTCTCCTCTCCCGTTTTGACACGCAAAAAACCTGCCGAAGATCTAATTAGAACGACAGCTCGTGCTTCTATGCGTAAAGCGGTAGCTGGTGGCACCAAAAACGTCACACCGCCAGCGCCAGCAGCTAACGTTACCACATCTACTCCCTCTACTAGTAATCTGAAACGTGATCGTATGCGTTCTTCAGAACGTTCTTTGACCCGCAGAGGCATTCAGCCACCACCTGCCGAACAGTGTCCCCATTGTGAGAGATGTTTTGGCATTAAGGCCTATGATCGTCATGTTGAATGGTGCAAGGAAAAGGCTTTACTGGCCACCATAAAGCAGGGAAATAACAAAAATGATGGCAATGTGGCCAAGGCACGTTTAGAGGCTCGCATAAAATATCGGGCTCCTTGTGTGAGGTAAGTTTTGCAAACAAATTTGAAAAAATAGATTTAAAAGATTTTTTATTTGGTTTTAACTATTTAATTGAATCTTCCCTTTTTATTTTTTGTCTTTTAGAACCAAACGTTCTCTTAATCGTGAAAAGTATGCCGGTTTAGCTGATGAAGAACAAGAGCTTGAGGACATGTCGAAATGTTCAAAAACCAGCCTCAACAAAACCCAAGACGATAATTTAATGTGTATGTCCATGACCTCTTCCATGTGTAGTGAAAGGTAAGTTAATTTGAAACAGTTTTTAAATAATAAAAATAATTAAAAAAAAGAAACGTTGGGTAAAAGCTCTCTTTTGACGTTTACATTAAAACGCCTTAATAGTTTTGAACTTGATCTGTAGTTTTTGCTTTGATATGACACCAGCTTCTTGTAGTAGAATTTGTTGAGTTTTTTTTGTTCTGCACATTTTGTCAGTTGTAATCTGAATTGAAACGCTTTAGAGGAGACCTCATCACCATCACTTCTTGCTACATGTTGTTTACAAAACCATTTCATAATCTCTTCTAATTACCATGCAGAAAAATCACGAATTCTACAACAGGAAATATTAATGAGCCAGCAGCAGCAGCACCAGCAGCTAAAATGCACAAAAACATAATTTCTGTAGGAAATCGTACTCGTACTCGTGACAAAAGTCAAAATCATCAGCCACCTACAACAACAACAGCAGCGTCAGCAGCAGCAGCAACACAAGAAATAGAGGAAAATGAAGAACCCGAACCCATCATAAATCTTGAATTTGAAATGCAAGATCTTTATCTGATGGGTGAACAAATGACAGCAGCCACCTCTATAAATAAAAAGCGACGAGCTAAACCAACAAAAACAATAGTGGATACAGTGGCAGCGGCTAAAATCAAACAGCAGCAACAACAACAACAGCAAAACTCACAACATCTACAGCCCATAGAATATGAAAAAGATTTACAAATAAATTCAGAAAAATCTTGTAAAAAATGGCCGGCAACGACGGATGTTCAGATAAATTTACCATCAAAATCATCACCAACAATAATATTAGAACAAAATAAATCTGCCAGTGATTTATCTTTGAAATCGATGCGTCGTAGCAACAAATCTCAAGCTTTTCGTATTGATAATGATCATCATGAAGATCTGAATGGACATTATGATGATGTTGTTGTTGTTTCTAGTCATGACGAGATGCAGTTTGAAGGTATTAAATCGTTTGCTTTCTGTTTTTGTAGAGTTTTGATTTTTAATTTTGTTCAGCACACTACATAATATTACACAGTGGGGGATTTGTCAAAAAAAAAAAAAAATAAAAAAAAAATATTGAAATGAATCTGTTGTTTCTATACGGCAAGTCCAATTGCTGTGAACCTGCCGTTGAGCTCAAGAGGACCTGGTCCTTGCAATTTTAAAGTACAATTTCTCGTTTGTAGAAAAAAATGTAAACCATTGCCAAGTTCTTATTTTTCAGACGATTTTAAAAATTTTAAATTTAGGAAATATTCGACTTTACTAACATATTTGCCTTGATTAAAGTCGTTTTACACGACGTGTATTTGTCATATAACTTGTCACTTTTCCATGTGTAAAATCTATACATGTCGTGTGAACCCTTTCATACATAACATGTGTATTTTCCATGTGCACAATACACATGTAATTTTTTCATATAGAACGTGTTCTATTTTGATGTGCAAATTATCTGACATCTTGTAATGTCAACCTGATATTTTGTTATTTTAAGCTTTTTGTGATACAAAAAGCACTAAAAATGTGGCAAATGCCATAGGTTTGCATCAGCTGTGATTGGTAATACAAAACGGTGTCGCGGCAAAATTTTATATTACTAGCTGTGCCCCCTACTTCGTCAGCGTCTTTGTAATGTTTTGTTCGATTTTGCTTTAAAAAAATAGATTTTATATAGGGAAAACACACCATCATAAAAGTGCACGTATAACGCATGTTCGTAGAAATTTTTCGATGTTTTAGTTTTTTATAAACCATCAGTGAAAGTAGACCTTTCCAACGCATGTAGTCGTTTGAAAATCAGTTAAGTGGTTCTCGAGTTATAAAATCACGAACATAGGACAACTTATAGACAACTTATAGCACAACTTATAGAAATAGATAGAAGATAGAAGATAGGTTATGTCAGATATACATAATTACACATGTACGTTTGAAAGCAAAAATTATAAACCGTATGTAAAATGGCTGTTTTGACAAACACATGAAATTAAGTCATATGACAAATACACGCCGTGTAAAACCACTTTTAATAAGGCAACGTTCCTTGATATGGGTTCAAGGACACATAAGCACAGTTGGAACGAAAACGGCAGAGGATCTAGCAAAACGGGGGATTTGCTATGAACCAAAAACCAGAGTAGTACTGGAAAATACACTAAAGCGAGCGAAGGTCCTAAAATGGGTAAACACAATTAACCTAAATAGGTAAAGAGAGGCTATTACTTGCAGGCAGGCTCAAATAATGTTCAAAGAGCCCCTTTGCAGGAAGGCTAGTAAGGTGCTCAGACATACATAATAGAAGTCAAAAACAATTTTGGAAGGGACATTGCTTCCCACAGAATGGCCTTTCTACGCCAATGAAAATATTACTTGCAGACTGTGCCTGGAAGAGGCTAAGGCGGTAGCACACATTGTGTGTGCACTGGCTAACATAAGACTTAGAACTATGAGCAGAAGCTTGTTACATGTGGATGCCATGGGGGGGATCTAAGTCTGCGACAAATCATAGCAATTACTATAGACACCGTAATGAGAAAGAAGGCCTAGGGTTACCAGTCCATAGTCTGAAATCACTAACGTCAATGGTAAAGGTTGGTGGCCATCATTATTACCTAAACTGTCAGCAGTCGAACTGTTTTTCTTTTATTTTTTAGAGTTGCCAACACAGTTTGATGCACAAGTGGTGGCAAACTAAATCTTGCGTGAATTTTGAGACACGCTCTATGTGCCCTGTGTTTATAACCCAAATCAATGGCATTGAACTGTTTGCAACCCTCCATAACAAAATCCATTATATACGCAAAAATAATAAAAAAAAACACTAAGGCGATTAAAACTGCAACTGCCGCTCAATACGGCGAGAAGATACATTAATATTTGTATATTGCATACGACTTCATTCTTCTGAAAGATGATGCACACTTTTGCGGCACTACAACAATATCGAAACATAAAAAACTGTTTATTTATTTTATTTCAAAATACCATTTCATAAAATCATAAGCAGCTAAAATCTTAATGAGTGGAAAACTCAACAAATGCATAATAATTCCCTACTAATTATTTTGAATTAAGTAGCGCACAGTGGTGTAAAGGGAAAAAATATACATATATTGGCTCTCTTTGTAATACCCCTTCCATTGTTGATTTCATTTAGGTTTCTGCTTTAAATAATTAAGACAAACATAATTTTGTGTGTGCAGCACATAGAACACTAAAGAATGGTCCTGAGTTCGATTCCCAGCCGTGGTAACATCAATTTTTCTGATATGTATTAATTCTATTTACAAAAGAACATATCACAGCGCTCTCCTTTGCCGGTATTACTAAATTGGCTGTACTAGCTCCAAGTTAATACGCTTAAATATCACAACAATGTTCTAAATATAAACGTAAAGTGCACGTTTCGGCAGTGTTGCCGAAAGTGAAGCTTTTACTCAAACCATCTATTTATGTACCTTTCCAAAGGAAGTAACACGATTAATATAGGGCTATTTTAATCGCACCAAGAAGAAAGTATACCTTTCGAAGATGCATTTCTTTTTGATAAAGAGGTCTTGGATTTTACGATCCTTAAATGTGGCCATTGTACTTGTTTTGTAATCCACTGCTACAAACATATCCCGCAATAAAAACGACCTTTTATTCATACGCATCCATTCGACAAACACAATATGCTGTTAATGGACTGTGGTTTTCAAATACTAAGTATTTGTATACGATTAATACGAAAACTTCAGTTATTACGATGGACAACGAATCGTTGGACCTTTGGCTGATTTCTAAAGGTATTTCAGACTGGCGACTCCTCCTTTCCTTCCTCCTCACAGATTCTATGGTAATTGCTAACATTTGCTGAGGCTAAGTTCTCTACAGCATTTCCATTTAATATGTGTCTCCCCGTGGTGCAAAGTTTTTTAAATGTTGGCCTATTTCCAGACACGGTCTGCAAGTATCGTCTTACTTCGTTTTTTAACTTGGCCAGATAATACTTGACAGTCCGTGACCTGTCACTAACGCAGTTAACCATTTGTAGGCACCCTGATTATATTCAAGCCAACTTGCAGTGAAAAATTCCAGAGTCTTTGGTGGGAATCCAACCCACAACCCCAGACTGATAGACTAGCAGACTACCTATTAGCCCACCGAGGCACACTCTGAAATCAATAAAATCAAGTTTAGAGGCTGGTGGTAGCACGTGACTCCATGAAAATAAGGTTGCCGTAAATTACAAATCGGTAATATAATCATTGAGGATGGAAGTGGGTCGAAAATGGACCCATTATAGAAGCGGTCTGCTTAGAATTATTATTAAAAATTATATTTCGTTGCTATATCACGTTGAAATCATATGTTCTTCAGTCCATACTCATTTCTCAATTGAGAAAGGAGAAAATCGTTGGGGATGGCTGTATGGCACTTGACTTCTGCAGTAATTATTTGGCGCGCAGCGTTTTCGAATAAAAACAAGACCCGATGACGCCTCAGCTTCTAGTAAATAGTGCAGTACCTTGAAGTAACTTTGTAATGAATTTAAGATGCCTCGGAAGGAATTCTATTGAGATAGAAAACTTCCTCGTGGTGGAGATCCATAATGGCTATCGCGTAGGTTACACGAGGCGGTCAATAGCAGTTTTTAAGGAAGCTTCTTCAGGTTTTCCTCTTTAAAGAACTCCTAGTTGCGTGGCGCATCGTCTATTCGTCTCTGGGGTCCTCTGCGACAACTTCAGCATCAAGTGTAATGTCCACGAATGCTGCGAGGCCAGCCATACCTGCTAGTAATTCACGTTGACCCCTAATTTTCTATTCTATTTTATTTTCTGGGATCCTCTGCGACAACTTCTATCTCAGCTGTTATAACTTCAACGAATGCTGCGAGAACAACCGTATCTGGTAGTATTTCACGTTGACCCCCTAATTTTATATTCGTCTCTGGGGTCCTCTGCGATAATTTCAGTCTCAGCTGTTATAACTTCAAAGAACGCTGCGAGGCCAGCCATACCTGGTAATATTTCGTATTGACCCCTATTTTTCAAAGCAGGCGAGCTGCTGTATGTCGTAGTATTTGCCCTGGTTGAGTCGAAAACCCGGGAAATTAGTACCGAAATTCAGGCTGCGCCAGTATCACCGACAAATTATATTTTTGGTAAAAAAAATCGATACAATTATTGCCCGCTCTTGAGGTATACACCGATCTTAATTATAACTGTTTACTTCATAAATGTTTAAGGGAATTTTACATTTGCCGCCTTTTGCAGAAGTTGTCTTACGATAGAGTGATGACTTTTGTGATACGTTTGCCACCAGACTGATAGACTTGCTCACTACCAACTTGTCTACTAGGGCATCTGTGCTATGCAGAGTTTAGATCTGTAACAATCTTATATATTTTTTTTTTGTCAATTTTGCCTTATTTTCCAAATATTTAGCACATTTTTCCTTTGTACTGAGCCACTGTGCAATATTGGCTGCAAGGCATGCCGTACTAATGCTTGCAATGCAAGTTCAAGCGTATAGTTTTTCAAAAGAAAATTTAAACAAACAACTGAACGCCGCGAATACACCCATAAAAAACAAAACAAACGAAGCAGAACTTCAGAAGAAACTGATTTAATTAAAATTTAAACATACAGGAAACTCAGAACAGCAACAGATAAATCTGCAAACACTATTCAACTATTGAGAAAAACTAAAAAAAAAAAATACATAAATTTTCTTATGAAATTTTTTCTTAAAAATTTTTAGCGAACGAAACTTTTGTTGAAGAAAATCCTAACTTTTCAAATAGATCAACAGTTTATGGCGCTGCGAAAAAGAATAAGAGCAACCAAAGAACGATTTTGCATGAAACGGCTTTAGACAATGATTGCAAACAAATGGACTCTAAAAACAAAATGACTATGGAGGAGTATTTCGATAAGCAGGAGGTTTATGATTTGGACAATCATGATTTCAGCAGAAATTTAACGTCTTTTCACAGTAAAGATTCAAACGAATCAAACGACGATGATGATTCAATCATTGTTTTGAACTCAAATAATTCTGCGAGAGATAAAGCAAAAGTTTGTGGTAGCTCTCAAAAATCCGATGAATCAAGTCTTATAGATCCAACCGATGATCAATATCGAGATTTTATTATGAAACAAACTTATACCAATCATCTAGAGGATTTCACAAACGACGATGAGGACAGCGAAGAGATTGAGGAATTCGAAATACCAGCTTTTAAACTAGACATACCAAAAAGTCGTATAAAACACAGCTCCAAACTGGAAACTCCTGCAAGCAACAACAAAATTTGTAAACCAAAACTCGAAAAACTTGAAACAAATAAAATTCGAAGATGCAGCTCTTTAGAACTTGAAGCAAATATTTCTTTAACAACTAAATGTACAACAATCCAAGAAACCCTCAAACCTCCCAAAGGAAGTTCTAGTACAAAAGAGTCTTATTTGGAACCAGAAACCTATAAAGATTGTCTTACCGATTCTGATGAACTGAGACGTCGCAATATGACCAGCAAGGAAAGTTTAAATACTCAAGAAAATAATAAAGAAGAAACGAAAGCAAGAGAATTCAAAGAAGCTGAAATGAAAAATTATCCAAAAACTTTAAGAAGCTCCTCTAAGTCCGATACTTTTATAAGAGATCTAAGTGAAAAATCATATAAACTTTTAGAATTTAACGATACTAATGAAAAAGGTGCACAACTAAACGGAACTAACGTTTCCGAAAATACAAGCCGCGTAAGAACCAAAGTTCGCAGCAGCAGTTTGACAAAATCTAAAGAAAAAGCCCATGAAACCCTGGAACGCAATGATACACCCAGAAAATCCCGTATCCCATCTCCCCCACCTCCACAGTTTTCTAATTCTTTAGCCAATACGCCCAGCAATGAAACCTCACGCCTAAAGTCTTTGAAAATGTGTCAACCAAAACGTAAAAAGGTTTTACGTCAAACTGCCAGTTGTACAAATACGTTTCCAATGAAAGCCACCATGATGGCATTGTCTGTGGAAAACTTAGAAATTTGTGGAGTATCATCAGCTCCACAAATTAAAAGTGACGGCAAAAGTGAAAATGCTTGCATACTTTTAGGTGTTGAAAAAGAGGAACAAATAGAGTATAAAGAAGAGAAAGGTAGCGGCGATATTGAAATAGTTGTGGAGCAACGAAATCCACATGTATTGGATAAAGAGATTAAAGTTATTAAAGAACCACCACAACTAAAACGTAACAGGTCATTTACAGTCAAGTGAGTATTGATTTTTCTTTTGTCTTGTTAAAACTTTCGTTTCTCTAAGGGGTTTAAATACTTAAATAGAAAAGAATACAAGTTGTTTTTAATAAAGGGTGTTTCAAAATTCACCCAGAATTTGAATTTAATTCAAAGTTTTTTTCCAATTTTATAAGAACAGAATATAAGGTTATGTATGAAATAAAAGGTGATTATATTTCAAGGGCCGATGTTTATTATCACACAAATTATTTAGGAAATTATTGTCATTTCTTTTTATTTTGATAATATTGGTATGGTTCAATTATGTATGGAACAAAATAACGGCGTTGTTGATTGTGCATCTTTCCGTGGTTCAAATTGAATTAGTCTGAAATTGAGAAACGTCAAATTAAATGCAGAAAAAACTTGACATTTAGGTTTGGTTCACATTCAACATTGGCCCTTAAAATTTAATCACCCGATACAACAACAGACAAAATACTTCCACAGTTTTCCTGGCACATATGGGATCTTCTTCTTTAATATTTAATAGTCGTTTTACATACTCGTACATGTGCAGAATTTTGGCGATGCAGCTACAAAAGTTTTCATTCAGTTCACGGTTGGTTACTGGCTTGTTGACAACCCCTGACTTTAGATACTTCTTAGAGAAAGCAATCAAATATTGTTAAATCACACAGTATAGGTCAATTATAATCACCGAATCGTGAGATTACAAACACGCCACTCGAAAAATCACCATATGGCGAAAACAAACAACTGTAGAGTTTCACTATATGGACACAACCAAAATTATATGGAATTGTTTCATGAATTTTTTACGTATCTGATGTTTGTTAACTGCATAAGACCTATCGATAACTAGGGTTTGACCGTTGAGAATGTCAAACTGTATTGACATTCCAGTTTAGACAGATTTGGCAATTCAACAATAATTCTGCAACGCAAATAAATCTGTTGGCGAAGTTTAGAGAGCACTTTGCCCACTTTAAGATGAAGCTCATTTATGATTAAATGGTTACGTCAATAAGCAAAGTTGCTGGCGGCATCATCGATCCTTATTTCTTTTTAAATGAGCAAGGACCTGCCCTTACGGTGAATGGCGAGCGCGCTATCAAGCTATGCTGAATGAAGTTTTGTTTTCCAAAAATTAATCAGCTAAACATCAATGACATTTGGAACTAACAAGACGGCGCAACTTGCCATGCAGCGCGCTTAGCAATCGATTTATTGAAAAATCAATTCAGTGGCAACTTTATTTTCAGAAGTGGTCGTTCGTGCGATTTACCATCTCTAGATTACTTTTTATAGGACCATGTTAAGACATTGGTTAATGCTGACAAACTAGCAACTCTTAAAGCATTAAAAGCCAATTTTCAGGTCAATATCAATATTTAGGTTTATTGGAAAAAGTATTCAAACATTGGACCAATCGAATGGTGGTTATTTAGTTATTTACTTTTCTTTAAATTTCTAGTGCTGCTTATTTAATTTGTTTAAGTAATAGTGACTTACCCTTTTGAGTCTCCCCTAAGACTACCCTAAGAAAGAGCATCCCAGATCTAATAATTATAAAAAGCAAAAGAGAGCTTTTATTTCAAACAAGAAAATATTTAATTTGTTTTAAAAATATTGATTAAATTTTACTTGATTTCTTTCCAAAAACTTTCTCTTAATCACCGACACGTTTTAGCGGTTTGCCTGACAATTATGATCCGTTTTTGTCGGCTAAACGACAACTCGAGGAATTATGTTCACCCACAAACGACTCGGTTGATATACCAACTTCACCACAAACACCACAACTGCCCATTATGTCGTCGACACCTAATAGTAACAATAAAATGTCCACATCACTTATACTCAGCTCTTCAACACCAATTACAACTCCCAGTCCAATGACAACATCACAGCTACCACAACAGACACAAAAGACACCAATTTTGGCACGTTCTTCCAGTTTTCGGCGAACATCTTCGCTTAGAGGACCGCGTAGATCTCCCATGTTATCGAATAGACCACCGTTGTTTGCACAAAAACATCGTCCCACTATACAGCGTGGCTTGTCGGACGAAGGACCCATATCGACAAATTTCCTTAAGCCCGAAGAGTTTGATGAAATGCCGGTGAGATCAGTGTGTGTTAATGATTTTGCTTTTAATAAAAGTCCTCGGGTGGTGAGAAGAGATACGTCTAATTCGAATCGTAAACAGCCTTTGAAATTGAATATTAATGCGACAAATGGCAACAGTTCCAGTGCCATGGTCTCGCCCAATGTAACGCAACCGGAAGTGGTTAATACCAATACAGCATCAAAGTATGTCTCGAAAACTGATTCTTTAGCTGTCTTTTTAAAATTTGAACATGAATTGGAAAAGCTAAACAGTGCAGCAGCAGCAGACACAGACACAGAGCATAAAAAGGAAAACTTGTTGGATGTTAAAACACAAACACAACAAGCAGCAGCTACAATTACTACAACACCCCCTAGCAATCTAGATGGACCCTTAAATGCTAAAGAGCTAAAGGAAAAATGCAATAATTTAAGTAAACAAAATTCAGCCAAAAATATTAAAGCTGATGTTTTGGCGGCAAATGATGGAACGGAAATTTATGACAAGAATTTAAATTCAAACACACAGCTCTCCGCAAATGAGTTGGAAACTAGCAAATATGGACAAGTTCGTTTGGCACCTTTGGCCTCAAAACCTACTACACCACTAACGAAACCTAACACGCCCCAATTAATGACACAGCCCCCTTCGACACCCCAATTAACGCCTTTGAATGTCAAAAACTCCGTGGCTAACAAGCAAGAACAAAAAGCACTTAAATCACCTAAGCCAGTGGCCTTAAGTTCTTTATTTGGCGGCGGCAGCGGCGGCGATAATAATAAAAACACAAAGCAAACTTCACTTCTATACTCAGAACGCAAAAGTTCTTCTATGGGGTCGGATTATATAGATCCAAAATTGATCAATAAATGTGATAATCTTCCAATAAATTTAAATCTTAAACGTTTAGACTTTAAACATTCAGACTCTGATGCCTCGGAAGCACGTCTGGAAAATTTTTCATCCTCGTCATCGGAATCTTCGGCCTCGGCCAAGAAAGCAACTAGTCAAGCACAACATGTAACAAAGTTTTTACCCACTGTAAAACAACAGCAGCCGCTACAACCACAACCACAATTTGAGCAACAGGAACAAAATAATAATTTAAATCTAAATGTAAATCAACTGCCACTTCCGGTAACAAATAGTCAACGTAACTCAGTCGAGGGACGTAATCTTCTGAAACGTCGCATGCGTTTGGGACGTAATCAATTTTTATATGATGCCTCTCCAGAAGGTGATTCCTGTTCGGCGGACGATGAAGGTGCTAATCGTTCATCCATGGAAGGTGATGCAACCCAACAGCATTACAATACGTTGAGAGAACACGAACGGGCCTTTGAACGCTTAAGCTCAGCTCAAGTCAATCCCATAGATGCACCATTTATACCCCCTTTATCAGCCTTTGATGATTTTGATTTCGAGGAATTTCTGTCATCATTTGAAAATGATGAAGAACAATTTCCGTTATTCAAAGACTGCAGAGAATTTCTTATGAATCGCACATCGAAAAAACAAAGATCGATGTTAACGCCGAATTCTACAGCACAAAATACCAATACACCACACAGCAATTCTACAAATTTCAAACAAAAATCCACATCTCCACAAACATTCCCACCCCTTACGCCCCAATCATATTCTAATGCCGGGCAACATTTTCAATTTCCCACTCTCTCCCAACATCCTAAAAATCTATTTAATTCCTTTTCCCTTAACACTAGGGCAAGAAATAAATTTGACGAACTAGCAGCCACCAAATCGACGGATACATTTACCCTTAACTCCCATACCGAGGAATACAAAGATCTCGACAGCCAAAGTCTTAATGGGAAACGTGAAATTTTTATCAGCATAGAAACCGAGCAAAATGATTTGGACAAATCACCCATTTCGCCTAATTCCATACGCCATATGGTTGGCAATCCACAGACGGTAGTAGAAGTGGAAGTGGATGCGGCTCATGATAATAAGTTTAGCAAAATATCGGATGATGATGATGATGCTGCTTCACAGAATAATTGTAGATCCAAAAACTATTCGGGCCACTTGCCAGTCGAACATTTGCCTAATGTTCAGCTAAAAAATGCGAAAAATTTAATGCAATCCATGCAGGAAGATTTTCATCAACTCGAGGAAGAAATGAGCGATAACCTAAAGCTCACAATGGAGCATAAAACAGCTCCCATTGCTATGAATATGAAAACAAATTCAACTTTAAGCGGAAATATACGTAATATGACAAACATGAATCGAGTAGGCGGTGGTACTCCTAGTGGTGATGCCTATGGCGATTCCGATGAATTGAGCAGTTTGGATGGCTATCCTTTGTCCTCGCCCAATTCTCGATTGGGTGTTAGTTCGAAAACGAGTGCAGATTCGGCCTATGGAAGGTAAGATGTAAAATTGAGAAATATTTAATGAAATTAATTTTTTTTTTGGTTTGTTTTACAGTCTCTCACGTCAACGTTCTTCGGAATTAACATGCCAACGCAACTCTAGTCGTAATCGCACCATAAACTCAAACACTGCTAATACACTGCTCAATCGACCCCTGACAGAAGAAACGTCTTTGGGACGTTCTAGACAATTAAGTGCCTCGTCGAGTAGCAGTTCTGAGCATGCTCTACCACCCATCACTAACAGCAGCAGTAATTATAATAAACAACAACATCTTTATAATAATAATAACAATAATAATAATAACAACAACAACATTGCCAACAATTTGGATGAATTGATGCGTTATGAAACCAACAACAACTATGATGTTCAACCCACACATTCAAACTTAACGGGTGCTACAAATTCTCATTCAAATTTGGAATCTTTACAGCAGTACACATCCAATTCAACCATGAGCACAAGTATGAAAATGTCAAAATTCTGTCATGAATGTGGCAGTAAATTTATACTCGAACAAGCTAAATTTTGTATGGATTGTGGTGTTAAACGCATAGTATTGTAGTCATGTCAGTTTATTTTTTTTTTTTAACAATTTTCATTGTATTGTCATTAAATTACTTTACAGTAGAGTTTGTAAACTTTTGATAACATACTGTAAGCCAGTGTGTGTTTACTTTATGACACGCACTGTAACTGCTATGGGTGTTGCAAAAATTCAAGTTGTAGACTATTTTGTAGATCAAGTAGATCAACTACTTACTGTCAGTTGTTTTTTATTATTATTTTTTTTTATTTCTTAATATTTAACAATATTTTATATTTTTTTAACTCTGAATTTCTTTTTATATCGAAAGAGTTTAATAAATAATATAATATTTACTCATAATTTTATAACTAATTTTAACAATTCTTTTCTAAGGAACAATAAATTTTACTAAAGAAAACGAACTGTTAAAAACAATAACGCATTAAAGATTAAGCGATTAACGCATTAAATGAAGCGATAATTTATAAAAAAAAATATTTATGTATAAAATTAACTATTAATTTATTATTATAATTATTAATATGGAAGGCATATAAAAGCAAACCGTTTCCTTTAAGGGTCCCTTTTCCACTACCTTCCGGCCTCACTGATTATAGGCAACCAAAATGTAATTTACGGCAACCTTACTTTCATTGAGTCACGTGCTACCACCAGCCTTTACTCTTGACTTTAGTGATTTCAAACTGTCGACTGGTAACAGTTGGGCTGGGAGCAAATTACGGCATTCGATATCAATTGGAATTACCACAGAATTTAAATGGGAATTTCGATAGATATCGAATACCGTAATTTGGCTCCTGCTTTCACATCACGTAGTCTCTAGTAATTGCTAGCATTTTTCCAAGGCTTAGATCCCCCATGGCCTCCACATTTAACAAGTTTCAATCCGTGGCCCTAACTAAGCCTTATGCTAGTCAGTGCTAGACATTTTTCATTAAGACGCTTTACTAATATTACACGACAATAGATTCCTTTAAAATGGACAGAAAAAGGTATGTGAATTGTGGCCCTACTCGAAAATTCATCTCACTGCGTTGCATTTGATGTGCTAAAAGGCAGCTTTAAAAGTATTTTTAATAAAACTGTTTCCTAATTTTTTTACACGAGCCGTTCAGCCATTTAACAATTTCATGTTAGCACATGAATATATCTCTCGTAGACCATCGTTGACGACATGTCATGTTCTTGTCCAAACAGTATTACACCGCGTTTTAAAATCTTTATTTCGGAAATACTAGTAAAAATAGCTTAATGAAAAAGACAAAGCATAGCAAAGGGAAAATGCAAACGGTCGAGTTCCTAATACAAAGTTGAGAATGTGAATTGGCCCCCAAAAATTGGTTACTTTGGGCATAATATTTTTCAAAAATTTACAGACTTTTTCTTTTGTTTTGTGAAATTTTCGGCCGACCGACTATTTTTGACATGATGAAACTATTTATGGTCAGATTGCTGTTAAGATAATGCCTAATCTTTTGAAAAATATTTATAATTATCTGTGCCCAAACACGTTGTGGCCGTCCTGACAATGTTTTGTTCGATTTTGTTTTGAAAGTTATCCACACCAAATTTTAAAAGGCTTATTTTTATAGTGCTTCACGTATACGTATTTTCTTCATGTTAATGTACCCCTCCCTGGATAAAATTCTAAATTCTAAGAATACATACAATCATAAAAAATTAAATGAAACAGAACGCTGAATACCAAAGTTGACAAACGGAGAAAATTTCGATTCGAATCGAAACGCAGAATAGGGGTGAATAAAAATATTATGTATGGGAATATTTAATTGGAATTTCAACTGTAAAATCAGTATCGTAATTTTGTGGCATTATTATTTATACTCTGGTTTTAAACACAAAATTATTATTATTTTTTATGACAAAAAGCAATTTAATTAAAAATACCATGCCTTATAGAGTAGTTGTAAGTTTTTACTAAATATTAAAATAAAAAATAAAATATAATTAATAACAAAACTCACAACTAAACCAAATTTTATTATAAATAAGAAATGTATTTCTTTTAATATTAAAATAATAAAATTTTTTTTTATTTTTATTAACTTCTTCTAATTTATTTTTTAAAATATGAATTTCATAAATAATTTTTATAACACAAATAGCTCGTATTAAAAAAATTAATTCATAATAAATTGTCACAATGGCCGGCTTTAATAATAATTTATATAAATAAATAAATATTTAGTCTCTCGAACAAACAATCATATATTTAATAATTTTTGAATAAATATGAAAAAGTATTTACTACCAAAAAATAAATATTAACTTTTATTTAGCTGTAGTTATTAATATATTTAAAAACTGATTGTCATTCATGTAGTTTTGAAATAGTTTTTACAATGATGCATTAATACATATTATGTATATAATAGGTGAGTTCGAGCCATACCGATAGTTGGTGAAACGCAGTTTGTAAAAGTCTTTTTAAGCTTTCATTTAGTTGGGTAAAATAGCTTTTTGTTTCCAAAAAAAATTACTAAGTTATGAAAATTTTATATATATTTTTAATTATGATGAATTAAACACATAGACGACAGCAGGCTACCCGACTACAAGCATTCAAAGAACAAGTTTATATGAAGACAATTATTTTGACGCCATCATAGCCAGCATACAGACTACCACTGTGGTTGTAGCCAACTTAGGCCAATTACTATTTTTATAAGCGACAACGAACAATGCGAGCTGAGAGAGCTGGAGACAAATGTTTTATTTTATTCACCAGAAGAGAATTTCACAAAAATATAAATTCATTTGCAATCAAGAAGTTTTAAGCAAATAAATTTGTTTTGATCCGATAAAAAGTATTTATTTACGATGTGTTTGTTGTCTTTAATATATTTAAGTTGCTGACGACACGTCGAATATTGTAGCCAAAGGTGTTTATAGTCATGAAGTTGTGTAGTCGCTGTTGTCTATGTGTTTTCAAGTATAAATTATGAAAATTTTTTATAAAAACAAACTAAAAACTACCAAAGGCACAAATGGTTGCTCCATAAACGTTTAGTTAGTTTTTTTTCGGTTGTTTTACAATTTTATGGAATAAAAGTTATCGAATGCGATGTGAGGTCAACTAACATAGAATTTTCTAAACGGGTTGACTTTGCGGTAAAAAAATGTCCACACAAAATCAGAAATGTGAAAATAATATGAAGATCCTATCTAAAAATTTCGATTCTTAAAAGTAGTGATATTGATTGGTACAATAAAATTATAGTGATAGGTATTGGACCGCGTCTTACTTTTTTACCAAGTTTTAGCTTTGGTAGAAGATCATGCAATTTTTACACCTTCATATCTCAGCAAGTCTTTGATAACAAACTTCACCTATAGGGTTTTCCGTATGTAGCATTGATTTGTGTTTTATCATTTTGTGATAAAGGGAAATAAAGTTATCAGGAGATTATTAACAGGGCGAACGATTTCGTGTAATACTAAACCGTTCGCCCTGGCGGTACTACCGTTCGCCTAGATTACAAACTATTATAAAAATAAGTAATTTTTAAACGCCCCCGGTTGAATAGGTGCGATCCGGTACTTAACATTGGGTTCCCTCGAGATTCCAATTATACCGAAAACTGTTCCCGGAAAAATTAATAATATGTATGTTTATTTAAAACGAAAAATAGGTAAAGTATGAAATTTCCTTAATATTTAGAGATTTTTCCGCAAATCAAAACGTATCTTTAACCTTTTTTACCGAAAAAAAAAAAAAAAATAAAAATTAATAAAAAACACCGTATAAAATTATGAATATTCAATATTGCATTAAGAAGGCCTAGAAATAATTGGTGCGTAAACTTCTTTGAGAAAAATTACAGAAGATGATGATTTTCTTGTTTACTAGGACATGGTTGAACTCATGGTAGTATGCCAAAAAATTGGTTATATCCCTAATCAAGGTATATTTATTTTACTAGGTAGTGGCGTCAAATACAAGAACAACATGGCATTTTGTTCGAAATGTCAAAAAACATATAAGAAAATTGAGAAACTGTGTATGTGCATAGATAACACATAGATAGTCAACTGAAACGTCAAAAACCTAAGTCTCTTGTCAAAAAACCTAAGTCTAAGAATGTATTGGTAGGCAAAATTGTATAAGTGTTGGTTTTTTTTTAATTCCCCACAGCACCTAAACTCCCCATAGTTGTATAAAATATTTTGTAAAAACAGAATATTTTTTTTACGTTCAATTTTAGATGTTAAAATTAAATAATTCTTTTGGTTTTTAATAAAAATATGAATTTTGCATTTTCCTAATTTATTTATGTGCGAAAAACTTTAGATTGAATGCTAATTTGAAATATTTGCTATATTGATTTGAAAATGTTCATCCCCTAAAAGACCAAAAAATAATTACAATACTGTGTACAAATAAATTTCACCAAACAAATGTCAATAAAATTAAATTTATTTTTTATTAAAAAATTTTAAAAACAATAAATGGTTAAAAAATTTTCTGTGCAAAAATTCAAAATTATTTAAATAATTGGAAAGTGCAATGGAATATCGCGTAATAGTGCCTAAATGTGAATACAAATTTTACTCCCCTAAGTGTGTTGAATTCACACCGTACCCGTATCTGAAAAGACATTTGAAGCCACGTTTCTGACATTTGGAGAGTTGGCCATCTATGTGTTATCTATGTGTATGTGTTTTATTGCTTTCTCACTTGTACACTATAGAATTTCTGAACACATACAACTTTTGACTTGTCGAACTACTAAATAAGCTGGGCGGACGACACTACCTAGTAAGATAAATATACCTTGCCCCTAATGTACATATTAAATATTTTAAATGTCAATTTTCACTTCATTTGAATTTTCAATTCTAGAAAAATTAAAAAAAAAAAATAAAAAATGCAAATAAATATTATTTTGGAGATAATCGATTTGCCAATTAAATTTCCTTTTTTTTCGAAATTTTTGCCCATCAAAATCGCTTTTGAGTTCCTATAGCGAATGCATTCGCTACCACTTTTATATTCATTGATTGATTGACTTGATGGAAAACAAAAATAAATCCCAGAAAAATAGTGGTGAAAACGAGTAAACTCTACGAGTGGAAGGCAGATGTTCCTACTTGCGATACATAGGTGTCGTCCGTTTGACAGTTCTTGGAAGACACTGAATTTTCATGTGGCAACTTTAACAATGGGGTATTCAGTTTTGAAACAAAAAAAAAAAAACGATCGCTTGGTTTATAACGCCAAAAAACTCAAACTTTGTACAGAAAAAATAGTTAGTTTTTTGAATATGTGACACAAGGAGGTTTTTCGATAAAGTACAAAATTCTGCACAAAAAGCAAGAAAATCAGGCAAAAGTCTAAAAAATAGACCAAGGCATATTAATCAGGTAGCCTCACTACCGAGGGGAAATATTAAGGCGAAAATAATCAATTTTTTTATATGGATTTTGACATTTAAACTTACAATTTTTCCCCTTAAATGGAAGTTGAACTATCAAACTCCATATAAAAAAAAATTAAAAATTTTCGCCTTAATATTTCCCCTTCCTAGTGAGGTTACCTGATGAATGTGCCTTGAAATAGACGAAGTTATGGCCTTTTTTGAAGTTTTTTGTTCAAAAGCAAGGCGATTAAATTTTACTAGGTGGCATCACGGCGAAGTTAATTATATTTTGCTTTACTTTTTTATGTGCAAATCAGCTGTCAAAAATTAATTTATTTTTTAAAATTTGAAAAAAAAATTTTAATTTTATTTAAATTATTTAAAAAAATATTTCAAGATTAAAAAAATACAAAATACTACTAGAAAAGTTAAGGAAGAAATATTTTTATTTGTTGGATGTAATATTTTAATTAGAGTTTTTGTTGTCTGCCGTACATTTAACCAACAACAAAATGCATGTGGGTCAAGGCATATTAATCAGGTAGCCTCACTACCGAGGGGAAATATTAAGGCGAAAATAATCAATTTTTTTATATGGATTTTGACATTTAAACTTATAATTTTTCCCCTTAAATGGAAGTTGAACTATCAAACTCCATATAAAAAAAATTTAAAAATTTTCGCCTTAATATTTCCCCTTCCTAGTGAGGTTACCTGATGAATGTGCCTTGCATGTGGGTGTTGTATTTGTTGTCGTGGCGATGTCATCTTATATAGATTCGCCTCAAGGCGTATTAATCAGGTAGCCTCATTACTGAGGGGAAATATTAAGGCGAAAATAATCAATTATTTATATTGATTTTGACACTTAAACTTACAACTTTTCCCCTTAAATGGAAATTGAACTATCAAACTCCATACAAAAAAAATTTAAAAATTTTCGCCTTAATATTTCTCCTTCTTAGTGAGGTTACCTGATGAATGTGCCTTGATTCGCCTTGTTCAAAAGTAGAGTTTTGAGATAATCGAGGTTAAAGTTGGACACCTAAGTTGTTAAGACTGCCTAATTATATATGTGAAATATGAAATAAAATATATTATTTTGTAGTTGGTATCGTTTGGTGTGCAACAGAAATTTTAATTCTTCCAATACTGAAAATTATACCCTGACAAGACAAGGTCCCTTTTGTCAGCTTGCGTCACATATGGGTTATAGATCCAACAAATTATCTTATAGAGATATTCGTCTTGATTTCAATTTCGATAAGATTTTTGTTATTGTTTAATTTTATAAACTTTTTTTAATTACATTTTTCTTATTAAAACTTTTAAAAATAATATTTTTTAATATTTTTTTTCTTCTTAACAGCTTCCTCTACTATGAAAAAAATGAAGAAAAGCTTTTCAAATGCAATGAAAAATCTCACAAACTTGTGAGGGAAAGTTAACAAGCTTACACAATATTTAATGAACGTAAAATTTAATACTAATATTATTGTAAGAATTTTTTTAATTAATAAAATATTACAAATAAAAAAAAGAAACTTTAACTGTCTGTTATGGTTTTTTCCTTAGAAAAAAAGGGTCTTTAAAAATCATTTAAAGCATTATTTGTACCCTTATTGGAAAAAAGTTTCAGGCGATTTACTTTTAGTTAAAAAAAAGAGACATAAAAGGAGGGTTTAGAAAAGTTTGTACACAAATTTATAAAAAAAAATCGGTGATGGTCATGTACTAAAACAGTGAAATCACTTAAAATGGCTAAACCTATTTTAAACATAATAATAAAGGGTGGTTAAATTTTAAGGGCCGATGTTGATTTTGAATAAAAAACAAACTCTTGTTTCGTTATCTGTGTTGCAAGTGGCACCGTCCTGTTGAAACCACATATCGTCCACATCCATATCTTCCAATTCGGGCCATAAAAAGTTCGTTATCATCTCACGATAGCGAACACCATTCACAGTAACTGCCTGATTGGCCTCATTTTGGATAAAAAATACGGCTCGATGATGCCACCAGCCCATAAACCGGATCAAACAGTCACTCTTTGTGGGTGCTTTGGTTTTTCACTCTTGGATTATCATTCGCCTAAATGCGGCAAATCTGCTTATTGACGAATCCACTGAGGTGAAAATGTGCCTCATCACTGAAGATGATTTTCTTCAAAAATTGATCATCCACTGTTGCCATTTATTGCCACCATTCTGACCGTTTATTGAGTTAGTCTGAAACTCAGAAATGTCAAATTAAATGCAGAAAAAAACTTAACGTTTAGGTGAAGTTAGCATTCAACATCGGCCCTTAAAATATAACCACCCGATAGATTTGAACTAGCTGTGCCCACACACGTTGTGTGCGTCCTGGCAATGTTTTGTTCGATTTTGCTCTGAAAGTAATCCACACCAAATTTTACTTTATATAAAGGTACCCATCCCTAGACAAATTTCTTAAGTTTATATTTAATTCTAAAAATTATTGTAAAGCTCTGTAAAAGGTGTTTAAAATATTTTAATAACATTGTAATTCCACAAAGTAAAAATAAAAATCATATACAAATTTTATTCAATTGGCTATTTGGCAGTAATTAATTCATATTTTGTGATTATTTTAAAACAGCGCCATCTATTGCCAAGCGTGTTTAAAATATCCCGTTTTCAATTCATTTTGAGATTATTTAAAAATCTGTTGTGCCACCGCACAACAGATTTTTAATCGGTAGAAACAAATCGGCGTACTTGCACTGCTTTTTCTCCACTTTCTCTTGGAAATAAGATATTTTTGCGAAAAAAAAGTATCCTATATTGGGATCAGGTTACTAAGGTACCTCCTCACAAAGTTTTGCTAAAATCCATTTAGTAGTTCTTATGAGATGCGACCACAAAAAAAGAAAGACAGACAGACCGGGAATGAGTTAATATTTTATTATATATATATTTTAGGTTAAAGAGAGGAACGTTAATTATTTGGTTTGACAGCAAACAAACAAGAATTACATATATAAAATTGCGGACAAAAAATCTTGCCGTAACATAAACAACATCTAGTGTAAAAGATTATTATCGAATAGAGTTCAACTGGTTTACTGTCGCATTAAACCCCTAAGTTAAACTAAGTTTAACTAAGTTAGTGGTTAAAAACTAGCACTTAATTTTTCAAATAATTAATCTTATCCAAGGTATATTTATCTTACTAGGTAGTGTCGTCCGCCCAGCTGATTTAGTAGTTCGACATGTCAAAAGTTGTATGTGTTCAGAAATTTTATAGTGTAGAAGTGAAAAGGCAATAAAATCCATACATACAGGCCTTCTCAATTTTCTTATATGTTTTTTGACATTTCGAACTACAAAGCAACAACAAAATGCCATGTTATTCTTGTATTGTTGTATTTGTTGTAGAGATGCCACTACCTAGTAAAATAAATATACCTTGATCTCATCGTTTCGAGTTTTTAATCATTTTACTAATAAATCAAAAAAATTTCTAGCAAGAAATACATTTTGGAATTCAAAAATATCGGCAGTATTTTACATAACTAAATCTAAAAATATGTACACATCCGAAACCAAGGTACGTCAGTCGCAAGCTTTGATAAGGCTTGGAGTAAATTCTAAAAAAATATTAAATAATTTACCATCAACAACAATAATGAATACAAAAATTAAAGATGGAGAAAATCAAATTACGGTTTCGTCGCAATTTAACAAAGCCTACGTTAGCAAATCTAAATTTACGGTTTCGAGAACTTCAAAGTTTACTAAACAGCCTTCGTCTAACGTATCTTTGGTTGCCCAAGGTAATGCGATAACGAAAAAAGCAACTCGTAAAACAGATACTGTAAAATCATCTATGGTTAAGACTAAGCCAGTCAATAAAGTTGTGATGACTAAAAGCTCTTCCTTAAATAAGAAAACAGTAAAGCGTAGCAACCAAGCAGCTGCAGCAGCAGTAGATAAAGAAGAAATAAAACCTGATCCTCTAATTAAAAATACTAATGCCATCGACATGTCTACACAAACGAATGAAAGTGAAATTTTAGATCATTTTCTTATAGTCGGTGATGTTAAGGTTATAACACCTTCGAAATCAGTAATCGATGAGATCGATAAATTACGAAAAGAAACGGAAACAAAAAAACTATTAATGGCCACACGCAAATTTGATGAGCACTCTCAAATAGAAGAGCAACAGTTGGATGAATTGAAGGAATATTTAGATAAAAGTTTTATAACACGCAAGGCTCCTAGATTACGAAGTCATTTTTTAGAAGACGATCGCAAGTAAGTTTAAAAATAATTTAAATATTTTTCAAATATAACAAATATTTCATTTAGACTAATTCAGAGTATGGATGAATTGCTGCTGCGTGAAAGGCCTAAAACCGAATCGATAACCGATATTAAAACTCGTATCAAACACAAGGAACAGCAACTTTTAAGTCTATTTGATCGTTTTCAGAAGAACGATCCTTTTGGCAAATCAAGTGTTTGTTAAATTTTTTTTTTTTTTTGATTTTAATGTTTCAAATTCAAATTTTATTTATTTAATTGTTAAATCTTTTTTTTTATTTTTCTGTAAATAAATTATTCAAGGCGAATTCATTTAAGGTGACGTTACAAGCCCAGTTTATTATTTGATGCTCGATTTGTTGTGAAAAGCACCGTGCCTATTGCCATGGTATGAAGTCCTTTTTATTCAATGAAGCTTGACTTTTAGCGACAAATAAATGAATTTGGCTTTGCTGCCACCTTATATACAGTCGCCTTGAACTACTTATTCTAAACTTAATGAAATATTTATTTGATTAATTTGGTTATGTTATTTGGAAGATTTTTTGTACAATTTTTAAAGGATCTAACCTAACAACTTGGGGGGATAAAGAGAGGGATTTCTCTGTATTTCGATTCGAAATGAGGCCATCACAACTTTTTTGATTTTGATTTACTTCGATTTGTTTTCGATTCGAAATGCAGAGTAATGGAAATTGATTTCAAAAACGAATTGAAATAAATCAAGTATATTTCGATTCAGAAGGAAAATCATTGTACTTTCATAATTTTTTTATACATTCAGTTATGTGATGGAAATCGATTTCGGAAACATAACAAACAAACGAAATATATAAATCAAAATCGAACAAAGTTTTACTAATTTTATATAACATTTTAAATAAATTATTTTATAAACTTTGAACTTTATCTTACGGTCTAAATTTTGTAATAAAATTATTTTATATAGATTCCATAATGATTTCCGAAATCGATCGAAACACAGCACACCATTTTGAAACAAGCATTTTGAATTCAATCGATTTCGGTTTGAGTTTCGAAAATATTTTCTTTCGAAACATAATACGCAGAAACCCAGCAGTTGTGTGAAGAAATTTGATCGATTTTAATCGCCTTGAATCGTTTGGAAATGGTGTAATTAATTTCGATTGATTGAGAGTAATTTTTAAATCCATAACTCTTTATTTTTATTAAAAATGCATATGAGCTGATGGCGTTGGTTGCTAGTGATCTTTTACGTAACTTAGTAAAAGTTAATTATTATTGAAACTTAATAAATTATTAAATAAATAATAAATAGAAATGCATACCAGAAGTTAAAATTCAAATAATTACATACGCATTAAGCCATTTCTATCCTATTGTTTGTATTAATTTTCATTTTAGGCAGTAGCGAAGCTAAAATCCCGCTAAAGCACTCAACTTCAGCAAAAGCAGATAAGCCGTTCATTAACTTGATAAACAACTTAACTTAAAATAGATAAAAAAAAATAATAATGATAAACTCGCTTTATTAACCAGGAAAGAACTTTAATTAATATTTATACAAAATTAACCATTTAGAGCCTTTTAAAGGCGAATCCTTCTGTAAAAATGCCAATTAAAAGAATTAAAAACTTCTTGAGTTTTCTTGTCTTAAAAACTCACAAGAAGTAAGTAAATTAATTATACTTACACTAGAAAATTTTGTCTTTAAGTCTATTTAAACAAATACAATTTGATTAAAAATTTTCGAGTTTTCGAAAATGAATGAAAAAAAAATTAAACTACTTACCCTATATTCAGTAATTTATTCTTTTATTTTGTCGCTTATTTTTATAAGATTTTTTTTTTGTTACTGTAAAAAGAAGCAAAAATAAAAAAAAAAAAAAAACATTTCCAATAATATCATTCATTATTTTATTGTTCCCTTAAACCTCACAATATTGATAGAGATATTGTCGTGCTTTTCTATAATTACCACTAGATTTGTATATTAAGTGAAGATTAAATGCTATTTCCGATTCCAAACTCAATGTAGTCTTATTTGCTTCCAGCATGGGATGTTTAAAGTTTAAAACTTTTTCGTAATATTCAACAGCCAAGTGATATAGACCCGCTTGATGGTAAATTCGTCCAATGTTATAATTAATCTCTTGATATGTCACACAATTTTCGGCTGAACTGCAAGTACTTGTCCTTAGCTCGGCATATTTGTGAGCAAATGCTATGGCTTGGGTGATTGCTGCACATTTGCGCAAAACTTTCTTTTGCAAAGAAATCTGCTGAAATACAACGGAAATACACAGGGCCAATAATGCCGTGGGCTGCTCTTTAAACAAGGGCACATAATAACTGAGAGCATATTTATAGGAACTGCTGTGTAAATGATGATGGGCTAAAAATATACGCATTGGTTTGGCAGATGGATTGCGGACTAAATGGCGACGGATGTAGCGATGATAACGCAAATCTTGACCTTTCTGCACCAATAAAGATAAGAGATTCCACACAGGTATTGATCCGGTATTTTTGGTTATCAAATCGCGTAAATATGAAAAAGCCATAGTGCAGTCATTATTGAAATAACAAGCCAAAATCATAATGCGTCCCAAGTCGGCATCATAACATGTAAAACGTTTCGTAGTTACCATTGAGAAACACAAACGTTGCAATGTACTGTATTTTTTATGGTAAAATCCAATACGCATTAATTCCAAAAACAGCTGATACTCATCGTGTACTGATAAATTATCGGAAGCCGAGTTATTATTAGATTTGTTTGCCTCCAAAGCTTTTTCCGCATCGTCGCCTATTATATTACGCATTTGTAATATGTTTTTAAGACCATCCGCATTATAAAATGAGCCACCATTGGCTGCCATTAACATTTCTTCACGATTACGCAGTTTAATTGATTGCCTGCCTAATAACACATAACCAATCTCCAAGAATTCTTCGATTTCATTAATCTGCTGCAACATTATACAACGTTCATATAGTAGGCGAGCATGTAGTGGCTGGCCCTCCTGTTCGCCTGATTGCTCTAAGGCCTTGACAGCCTCCAAATGTCGCCCTTGCTGTTTAAGCAGAGCCGACAGTGTAAATTTTGCTTCGTAACAAAAAGGTGCCAATTCCACCACTTTAGAATAACTTTCTATAGCTTCATTACAACGATTCAAATGGCGCAAACATTCCGCTTGCCTAAGCCAAACAAATGCCGGGCAATCGATAAATTCGCCATCGATAATGGGTCTCAATAGTTCTATAGTCTCTGCATACTTATGCTGTTGCATTAGAGCTTCAGCTATATCGCAATATAAATTCAAACGGTCGTTTTCGAATGGTGGTATATGTTCGTGTATATTTTGTATTAAATAGCCCAGCAAATGGTCAGCTTTTAGATAAATCAAGGCAACACAAAGTTTAACTCGAAAATCGGGTACAAAATCATCGGGTATAATGCAATAAAATATAATGTCTAATTGATCATCTTTTTCGGTTTCTAATTCTAATTTGGTACGCTCTTTAAGGCATTTCAAAACCTGTGTAAATTAAAAAAATAAAATAAATAAAGATGTAAATATATTCTATCAAATAACTTTAAGGGCTTTTATATATTAAACAAAGATGTAATTGCAACTTACACTTGTATACTGTTTATTCAATATGGCCAGTTCCAAATATAAATTTAAATCCTCTAATGCAAACATGTTACCACACCGCAAATAAGCATTATGCATTGCCTCGTATGCCTGCACATATTTACTTAAAGAATGAAAATATTTGGCAACATTTTTAGCCGTGACTAGACACAGTTCGTGGGCCTCAGGTGGACAGTGTTGAATCATTTTTAAATATGCAAACATAGCAGCCGATTTAATACCCATCATTTCTAACAATCGAGCCTTACGTAGCCGTAAATCATAATCAGAGTCATGTATTTTTATGGCACGTGTATAGTAAATACGTGCTCTATGTAAATTTCCTTGAGCTATATGTATTTCAGCTATGCGAATCCATTGATAACGATCGCTAGGATTAAGATGGACGGCAATGGTGAGAAAATTAAGAAATTTTTCTGAATCTCTAGACTCATAGATTTCAGCCAAAGTAACAAAAGGTTCAGCAGCCAGTGGATTTTGTCGTATTATCTCGTAACATATTTTTTCAGCCATTTGAATTTGTCCGCGGGCAAAGCATAAATTAGCCTCACCCATTAAACCTAGCAAAGCTGCACTAAGTTGAGGTCTTCTTCGTCCCGCACCAGTGCTAGGTCTAGTGGATTTGCTAGTACTGGGCAAATAATCGCTATGATTTTCATTACGATTTTCTAAAGCTCGGGATTTAACCCTCCAATCTTGTTCAGTTTCTACTGTTGCATTAACATTTGCAACATTTTCGGGACGTCCGAGATCCTGCCCGTTCTTTTCATCATCATCTTCATCTATCTGTTCATCGTCATCTTCTTCATGTGGCTCTAACTTAGTGTAAATATCGGGGAATTTACCTTGACCCACTAAAAACTGTTTTATTAAATCCCCTTCATCCTTTTCCAACTGTTGCGTATTTATTTCTTGTTCAACTTCATCATCATCGTGCAGTATTGAGACAACTTTCAGAGGATTTGTTTCTTGGAATTCTGATAGTTCTGACTCGGATATATCGTTGCTATTGATTTCTTCAATAATAATATCACTTGCATTGGAAATATTCATATTTATTCATTTTTTAAATCAGAATTTCTGATTTAGAAATACTTCTCATAAGATGTAAACAATTCGGCCAAAACAAATAAGGTGTTGCCAAGTTATAAATTTTTTTTATGGAAATTCACAATAGTGCAATATAAAGTGTTATCAAATTTGCATTCTTAAAGGAGAAATATGCCATGTAAGTTAAATTTAAATCAAGGTATATTTATCTTACTAGGTAGTGTCGTCCGCCCAGCTGATTTAGCAGTTCGACATGTCAAAAGTTGTATGTGTTCAGAAATTTTATAGTATAGAAGTGAGAAAGCAATAAAACACATACACGCCTACTCAATTTTCTTAAATGTTTTTTGACATTTCCAACTACAAAGCAACAACAAAATGCCATGTTGTTCTTGTATTGTTGTAGGGATGCCACTACCTAGTAAAATAAATATACCTTGATTTAAATTAAACAATCACCCCTATCGCGAATAATTGTTCCCATGAAAAAACTCCCAAATTTGTCTATCGTGAATGATTCCAATTACAATTTACTTGTATTTTACGATAGAAATCATTCACTATAGAATTTTTGGGAGTTTTTTCATGGGAATAAATATTCGCGATAGGGGTGAATTTGTTAGAAAAAAATTCGTTACCTGATGAAAAATTTAATTTTTTCTTAATGAAAATTACAATATCAGATTTTCGGCAGCATTTCTATGTTTTAAAATATGAGCTCGGAATATTTTACTATAGTTTGTAAGAAAAACTTATTCAAATCAATAATTAAAATCAAATTGTAAAACTCTAGTTTGAAATTAGTTGCACTTCGATTGAATAGTAATAGACATACATACATACTTATGTCCAAAGAATGCATCCGATAGCGATATATGGGTCATACAAATCGGTATTGACAATAATTTTTACTGTCATTACAACATTGTACCGTAAAGGCGGCTATATACGTCGTTTTTTGCCGTTTTAACCGTACGGTTCTTTTAGGTGTCACAAAGGTACCACCAGGACCCAAGTGAGTCGGTTTTCTGGTCTGCCCGTGTGTGGCCAAAAACCATCCTTGATATTAACGTATTCGTTTAAAACTCCTCGTGTGTGTGTAAATTACGCAGTTAAAAAGGACGGTTTTCGTGAATTTTGCTGTCAAATTTGTATGAAATAGTTTACCATTTGAGTTGCACCTTTTTAAAATAAATATGTCTTGAACTGAAGTCAAAAACGTGTAGTAGAACGAACGTGCCTTATGCTATTGTTTTTCGGACAAACACACGTTGTGTGCGTCCTCCACACAAAATTTTAAGACTCTTACGTGTTTACTTTATATAAAATTTAACATTTTATATAAAATTCTAAAAATTATTTTAAAGCAATATAAGGCAGACAGAAAGAGTCATTATTTTAAAACAGCGCCATCTGTTGCGCAACATTGCTTAAAATAGACTGCTTTCAAAAATAAAAAATGACTTAAAGTATGCAGTACTTTCACTGCCTTTTCACCACTTTCTCTTGGATATAATTAGGATACAAAAGTACCTCCTCACAAAATTTTGTTAAAACCTATTATTTTTTACGTGATGCGAACACAAAAAAAGAAAGACAGACAGAAAATGCTTTTTTATTATATGTATGTATAGATTAAAAAATCGTTTGAAAGAGGTATTGCATTATTTTTAACATTCGTACCTTTTTTCCGCTCTTGTATAAGATAATGATAGACTTAACAATTATTTTACTATATTTATACGTACACGAACCAACTAATGACTTTACTACATGCCAGTCATACCCAAATGTTAAAATGGAAGCGGCATTATTCGGTTATTATGAAATAATATGTTAAAAAAGTAATAGTACATTCTCATTTCATAAGTCTTGATTAGTATAATACAATTATTGTAATTTTTGACCTTTTGAATAATTTTATAATTAAGTTTTAACGCTCTAGGTCTTTTTTAATAAAAATATTGTAATTAATTTTATTTTTATAATCGATATTTCGCTACACCATTGGGTAGCATCGTCAGGAATTAAAAAATAGTTATATAATATTTAATTATATATAATATATAATATTCAATTAAATATTATCTAACTATTTTTTAATTCCTGACGATGCTACCCAATGGTGTAGCGAAATATCGATTATAAAAATAAAATTAATTACAATATTTTTATAAAAAAGACCTAGAGCGTTAAAACTTAATTATAAAACTTGATTAGTATATCTACAACATGTCATTGTTCTGCGTTTAATCCTTTATGAACTGATTTAAGGTAAAATTTTTGTCCAGAAATTATAATTTTTATGATTTAACCGGCTTTTACATATGTCAAGGTGTAAACATCGAACCTTAAAAGATTGAAACTAATTCCTGCATTATAATTCGAAAATAAAACATTTAACGTCAGTTTACTTGTGTGTGACAATTATTTTTATTTAAATTATTATAAGTATGTCTATTCTTTACTTATAAGAAGGATTTTCCGAATTATCTATATCCTTTAACTAAACAGGAAGTAATAAATGTTGTAAAAATAAAAATGTTTTTTTTTGTTTTTTTAAATCAGGGAAAAGAAAATGTAAGCTTATCATAATCATAAATTATGCTTTAGTTATTGTACTTGAATTGTACAAGTGAAAATTAATAACGTAACGTGAAAGAAACTTTTGTATACTTATGAAAAAGGGCTCATATGGATGGAAAATAAAGGAGACTAAGTCTCTGGGGTTTTTGATTAACTCGAATTCGTCCTGCCGTGTCTCACTTGGTTGTTCTAAAAATATTCGAAACTTTAAAAGCCCCGTGTCCCGATCCCAGAAACGTATTGGTTCCATACTGTTAAGTCTAGGTCTTTCTAAGGTGGATATAAAACGATCGTCATAATTAAATAGAGAATAATCTAAATAAGGACTTGTCGAAAAGCTTTGCGAACTGATGGGCAAAGTAGGATTAAAACGTGCAGCTGCCTCAGCAATGCCACCAGAAAATGAGTTAAGAGCTCTGTTAAAAAAAGAAAAATAAAAACAACTATTACAAAAATATAAGCATATAATATGATATTGTACATACTGATCGAATGCTGCTCTAAAGAAATCATTATTGCTAGGCGATGATGCATGCCAGGGGATTTGCAGAGAATGCACATTCCGAAATTCATCACAATAATTACGCAACATTTTCAATAGTTCTACAGAGTCCTTAGGGTAAATTTTCAAAACTTTTTGTTGTGTTATATTGTAAAACACATAAATTTTGAAATTTTTATTGATTGAACTGACATTACTACTAACAATTAACTCCAGTGGCATTTGTGTTTGACGTTCTTCGTAGCGCAATAACAAATGATCGCTATCGATTAACTGCATTTTTAAAATAATCATACGTTCCACCTTTAAAATAGCAAGAATAAACACAAATTATTTAAAAATTTTAAATGTCATAAAACAAAAAAGGGTTCATTAGTAACAAATATTTAGATCTAAGCCTGTCGAAATCTTTCAGATGCTTCATGGTTGGGCCTAACATTTTGCTAATTTGCAAATCTAAATTTATTCCATTACTTGCACAAAAATAAAATTTATTCCATCTGAAATTAATTGCTTAGCAGTTTCTAATAGGGTATGATTCTAATAAAGAAATTTTTATTTTTTATATTATGTTTTTTTTTTTTTTAACGAAAACGTTGACTGGTAACTAATACGCAGGAGTATGAAAATAAATGCGAATTCTACTAGATAGGTCGAAATAAAATTTTTAGTATTAACTAAGTTGAATTGCCAATTTTATCAGTTTGAAAACGACTTGCCCTAAGTCCAACTATTCCTTATATTGACATCCTTATACATTTTTTCGATATTGAAAAACACTCTTAAACATGAATAATGTAAATATAATGGGATTTTAAAATTTAAGCCCTTAAACACTGCTTGCAGTTTTTTTATCATATCATTTATACCTGTGCGAAATTTCTATAAAACTCCTTTAATTGTTGATGTCTGTCACTGGGTGATTTCAATTCCATTATATCACGGTACAAAAATGCCAATATTTTTTGTTTTAAATGCGAAAATGGCAAATGATGAGCAGGATCTATAGCGAAATTAGTGTTAATTTGATGAGCCAAAATGCGATCGCGGTCCAGGTTACTACCAAAAGGCCCCACAATAAACAAGCGTTGTAGTTTTCCTAATGTTACATTTAGTTCAATTATTTCAATACATTGACGATACGTGGACAGTATAGCCAAGGTGCGATCGTAAAGTGACACGCTATGATTATGAGAGAGCACAACAAAATCATGTTCCATTTCTAAAGTGTCAGCAATACAGCCTTTTCTCAAGTCGACCAGATGAAAGGTATAATCATATAATTCTGTATCATCAAACAGATCCGCATACTGAAAGTAGGCTAAATAATTTGGAAATATAGAGCCGCCGGCCATAGAAGCTAAAAGCACAAAATTGCCATCATCTAAAAATAGGCTAAATTCTCGATTAAGAAAGTGTCTCGTTGCTGAGGGCGTCGTTATAATGGGAATGTTGAATTTTTTCTTAAACAAACCGGCAAATAATTCCTGTCTTATAAGTAACGATAATAAAGAATGATCTGCCGCTGTTATGCATTCATTCTGTTGCTGACTCAATAAATCAGCCACACTCCCAATACCCAGATACTGATAGACGTCTAATGATTTTTGATCCAGAGTAAAGACCAACAAAAGTTGTCCGTCCGGCGTAAATTTGCGCAGAAATCCATGGGGTTTATCTACATTTTGCACCGTCAGACGTGGTGTTATACACTTGTAGAAATTTCTTTCATAAAAGAGAAAACGATGTGGTATGGGATGGCGACGACCCGGATTTAAGTTAGATTCACGCACCCATAAATGATGTTGTAAGTTTTGAGAATTGGTGTGATGCATAAAAAAAGTATTTTAAGAATTAAATTATAATGATTAATAGAAATAAAAACAAATTATTGTGAATTCACCTAAAATAAATTTTCAGTAATGTCAAACAAGGAAGACAAAGAGAAATTCCAGCGTTTTTAGTGTTGTTCTCATACAAAAAACCAACACCAACCAAATATTAATTTTCTTCCGAGTTTCTGGTTCAAAGGCCAGTATATACAGCTTACCTGAATTGCTGGGAACAATTTTCTATCCCCTTCAGGGGATGTTAGTTCGCTTGTGGAGTATTGAGGAATTTAAATAGAAAGAAAGGAATGAGAATTTTAATTAATTTAGTTTTATTAATAAAGTTAAAAATGGAAAGAGATATACGTGTAGTGTTCAGGCAATTGTTTGGTAAGTCGCAATTTACATTAGACAGAAAAATGGGCAGACAGACGAGATTTGTTGGCAAGGGGTTGAAGAGGTAGAGTGTGTATTTCATGACTAGTGTACTGGACATTTTTTCGTTTCTCTTTTCTGCTTTTCGCTTTTTTCTTTGTTGCTTCACTTTATATTTCTCAAGTCGGCCTCATTTTAATGAGTTTATACCTATTAAACACACAGATTTTGAAACACACAAACATGTAAAGAATATAACACAGAAAATAAAATGTGCAAAAATCTGTCTGTCTTGTTTATGTCCAATGTAAATTGTTTAAGCAAGAGCAAAAGAGAATTCAAAAAATGTCTGCCCTGTTTCTGTCCTATGTAAATTGCGACTAACGGAATTTATGACATTTCATGGTTTTTATACTTTTAAAATATTTTTTCTTCATTTTTGTGTTGATATAATGTTATTGCCCAGTCGGACTTTGAGTTAACTTATAACTAACTTAAAGCTAACTTGAAATGAGTCAGCGGTGACTTAAAAGGTAACTCATTCTCATTATTTAATTTAATTGAAGCCAAAAAACATTATAATAGAGGAAAAATATGAGTAAAACTAACAGTTAAAATAAATTAATAATAATATATAGAGTTGGCTAATTTAAAGTAAAATCTTAATTTTGTGTTTTTTTATGCACACAGCTTGAAAATTACACTTCTTTATAATCTTCAGTGCGCTTTTTAGTGCTTTTTCTGGATAACCTTCATCTTTATTATGTATAGACTCTTTATAGACAAAAAAAAAATGTCATTAGTACGAAGTCAAAAATTATTTAAAATAAGAGTTTTACTTAATAAAGCATCAAAAAATCTTTTGTGTTTAGAGTACCACTCGCCCAGCTATTCCTTTAAAGTTTTCGTAGGCGTATTATCTTTTTCATGATAAATTTCTTCCTCCATCTCAATATCTATTCCGACACCTAAATCACTTGATACCTATACATTTTTCTATATTTACCTGTTCCACAATTCTCTCTACCTGACTTCCTTGATAATTTGTTTCCCTTTTTAATCTATCTAAGTAAATAGTCTATTCATTTTTTATTAATCTTCTTAAATTTCAATTGCTAATGCTCATATTTGAAGACATTTTGCAATTTATTATATTTTTTATAATTATAAATTTATTAATTACATATAGTAAAAAAATTTTAGCTCAACTCTGCATCATTTCTGAGTTAGCTAATGATTGAATTAAATATAAGTTAGCTTAAAGTTAATTTTTTTCTGAATTAACTCAGACAGGATGTGTACAATAAACAATAAAATTTTAAAAACACGACTACATGATTTTTATTTCCACAAACGACCACACAATGAATTTTAGTTTTGTAGAAATAAAGTCAAAAAATCAAACCTAAAATTCCCTAGAGCTACGTACTGGACTTTAAAAGCAAAGTTTGTTTTTTTGTGAATTTTTTGTTAAGAAAAAAGTTATATCAATACTTAAATTTAATTCATGCAATTTATTAAATTTTATTTTCATCTGGATTTTGTATTCGTGTATGTGGTATGTTTCGTTAGTGAGTTAGTTTTTGTTGTGTCTTACCTTTGGTTATGTGTTGCCGTCGCGAACCTGATGAGAAGGATTGAGACCTCCTGAGGTGTAATTGAGCAGGCCGAGAAGCTTGTCAGGGGACAAACCGTAGACCGTAACATAAATGGCGTCCAATGTGATCTCCTGAAGTGAATTCAAGATATCTGGAAACCTCGTTGGGCGTTTTACCGTAGACCGTAACAAGATGTAATGTTAAACGGTACTGTTGTAACCACTATTTCCTATATTGGATAAGTGTAATTTTTTTTATTTTTTACTGTCTTTTACAGGTAAAATATTGTCCAAACTTTGAAGACACGTTTAGATAATGTTTGATCATTAAATTTTTCACATTTTATTATCTAAAAATTATTAAATTGTACAGACTTGTCTATCCGTACTATCATACATTTTGAGCATACGTGCCAATTATGACAAATCGAACGACTGAGTATGATTTTATGAAACATATTAACAAATTTTTAAAAAATATGGAATATACTTGGGTGTAATAACTATAATTTAAAAAAATATTTTTTAGTTCCTTAAAGTTAACTTTTAAAATATATTGTACTAAAAAACTATTTCAATTTCCCATAAGAAGTATGTGTAAAAAAACAGCCTGAAATTCAGGTTTGAAATTCAGCTCTACGGAATTTCAGGTTTGATTTCTTTGCCTTTATTTCTACAAAAGTAAAATTCATCATGTGGTCGTTTGTAGAAATAAAAATCATGTAGTCGTGTTTTTTTAAATTTTATTGTTTCTTGTACACAATAACATTATATCAACACAGAAATGAACAAAAAATATTTTAAATGTATAAAAAACATGAAATGTCATAAATTCCGTTACCAAACAATTCCCTGAACATTAATTTTTGTTTCAGCTGAAGAAAAAGTCTACACTTTTTGTTAGAACATCCCTGTAATAGTCGAAAATTCCATTTAGTTTTCTTTTTAGCTGCGTACTGCCAAACGGAAAGTTGACTGAAAATTTTCAAACCTGAAATTCAGGCTGTTTTTTTTACTCATACTTCTTATGGGAAACTGAAATTCAGGCGAGCTGCGTACTGGCCTTTAACCACAAATATATTGTTTAATTTTAGTGCAATTATTTTTCAAGTGTATTTCAACTACAGTGTTGATAAGCGCAAAAAAATATAAATAACGGTAGTTATTAAATTAATTTTAGAAAATAAATCAGGTATTGGAAAGATCATAACTTATGTATATGGAATTTAACAGTGAGAAGATCTAACTTTCCAAGTTCTCTGTTAAGTGTAAGTTGAATTACAGTCTTAATTTATCGTTTAAAGTTAGTTTTAATGAAACTTTAAAATTTTGTTTAATATTCGTTTACGTTTTTTATGTGTTTTTAAATTATTTCATTAAATATGGATGAATCGTTGTGTATACTCAATCAGTGCTTAAAAAAATTAGAGGTATCCTTTCATAAATTTGATATAAAATTAAAGGAATTAGAAATAAAGTTTAACAAAACGGAGGTTGGTCGATAAAATTTTATCAATATTATAAAGAACTGAATAACAAAATATTAAACTCTAGCTTCAAAATAGTTTAAATCGTATTGAGCAAAACAAGGATTTATTTGATAATGCCTCAAAGACAAGCAGTGGATATGACGACGAAGAATCCAATGACGTTGAAGATGATGACGATATCTCAGTAATATCGAAAGATACAGATTACTATGATATTTGGAAGTCCGGAGACTGCAATTCCTTGGAAGATGAGGCCTACAATAAGGAAGAGACGTTTAAATCTCTTACTCACAAGGAGCGAAAAATAACGTAAGTATTTTTTAGGTTAACATAAAAAATAAAAAAACTATATCATAGACTTGTCTTGTGTAACGTGTTTTGTTTTACTTTTTCGAAAACTATCCAAAATATAATTTTTTCACTAAAATATCACCAAAACATTCAAAAGTAATTTTTAACGCTATAAAACTATAGCGTAGGCTTGTCTTGCGCAACGTGGTTTGCTTAGCCTCTACTCTGTACTTGGTAATTTGACATAAACTTTTAATTTTATTCTTTTTAAGATGTCTTAATATTCGGAAAGTTTTGCCACTGTATCCACCAAGCGAAGAAATTAAAATAGCCAACAGTTCCAACTTTTCTGCAAAATCTTTACGAGAAAATCATCAAGAAATCATTAAAACATTTTTAACTGATTCGAAAATCAACAAGGACAATATACATTTCGTATATAAGATGCTATTAGAAATAGAGGATATAACCGTTATGTCGGAGTATCTACCGATGACGCAAAAAGATGTAATGTTAAATGGTACTACTGTAGCCAGGGAATATTGGATAAGTGTAAGTTATATTTTTATTTTTCATTTTTATGTTTGATAAAGTTACTGTCATCTACAGCTAAAAGATTGTCCAAGCTTTGAAGACATTGTAGTTCCCTTTATGGATGAAGCAGTGTTGGTGCCAAAAGCAAGTAGTGCCATTGCGGAAATTGTTCCTCTAAAATATACGATAGATATTTTATTGCCGCATAAACATGAAAATAAAATCTCTGATCATCTTTATCGTCGTCGTATTGCTACTGTACAAGAAGTAACAAAAGATCGTGCCTATTTTCGTTTTAGCAAAACGGAACATTTCTCAGCGGATGAATTGGCTTCATTACATACAACCAAATATGACATAATATTTCGATCGCGCCGTTATCCCTTGCGTTATCAACATCATGCTTTAGAACTTTTAGCGGGAAGTAGAGAAATACGTGAATATTTGTTTCCCAAAGCAAATCCCAATAAAAATTTGATACTTCAGCCAAAGCTAAAGTAAGTAATATTTAAAAATATAAAAAAATAAATCATAAAATGCAATTCTGTTGTTTTTTCAATGTAAGATTGAGTTTACTTAACGCCACCATATCTTCAAATCCCGAACAGTTAGAGGCTGTACAGTATATAACTGAGGGTCTCAATTTTAATGCACCTTTTGTGATTTTCGGTCCACCAGGTAAATATTTTTGATAAAGTGTTCTAACACTTCCGCACTTATTACAAGCCTGTTATATTTTGTAAAGGCACCGGCAAAACAACGATTACAGTTGAATCGATATTGCAACTGCGACTTCACTATCCCAGAAGTCGTATACTTGTTACAGCCGGTTCAAATTCTGCTTGTGATACGATTGCGTTACGAATATGCAAATATTTTAAGAGCAATCCTGAACTTGAAATTCAAAAGCCCATTATTAGAATCTATTCCAAAAGTATTATTAAAAAGGGCATCAATTTAATAGATTCGGAATTGCTGAAATATTCCAATATTGAAAATGGCGAGCACTATAATCCCTCGGTTGAGGAAATACGTCAGCATGGCATTATTGTTGCCACCTTATGTACTGTTGGCAAATTAGTTACTTATGATGTGGGCAAAATGAATTTTTTTACTCATATATTTATGGATGAAGCTGGTGCTTCAACTGAACCGGAAGCTTTAGTTGGTATAATGGGCGTTAAATCACATTCAAAATGTAGTTTAATATTGTCCGGCGATCACAAACAGTTGGGACCTGTTCTTAAGTCAGAACGTGCTGCCCAACTGGGTCTAAAGCAATCGTTAATGGAGCGTTTATTAAATCGCAATTGTTATGCCATGGATGAAAACTTAAATTATGATCGTACTTTACAGGCACGTTTAAAGCGCAACTATCGTTCTCATCCGGAAATTGTAAGACTTTATAATCATTTGTATTATAATAATGAATTAATTGCTGAAGCGAATGAAGGTAAGTATTTAATTGTAACACTACTTTAATTACAGACACTTAGTACAAATTTATATGTATATGCAATGCTTTTGAATAAAAAATCTGTGTTAAAATGCTGTACATTTGGATAAAATAATATTTTTCTGTTTTCTTAAAAACTTAATCACCTGATTTGAAAAACGAAGTACGAACTTGAGCTCTAAAATAAAAATTATTAGAAAGTTTAATCTGGGCAGCATTACCATTTTTTATAATTATTTCGTGAACAATATTGTAAAACCACAATGAATTATTTCACAGTTTGAAAAATATATTAAAGAAACTGTGTTTAAAAAATGTTGTTTAGGAAACTGTTGTCCCAAAAATTAATCCTTTAAATTTTTTTTCCTAAAGCGTGGCTAAAGAAAAACTAAATATGTGTTTGTTTATTTTCTAGTAGAATTGCTGTCGTGTTAAAGAAACATAAATTATAATGCATATAATTTTTTTGGGACAAATTTTTTTCTCTATAACTTTGTTGCGTTAAAGTAAAAATGTTTTTTTTTAGTATATGAAAAGATGAAAAACATGAAGAAATATCGCTGAAAACTATTGGCATTTAAATATTTCTGTATTAAAATAATAACAATAATACTTACATAGAATAGCCGTAGTCCCAATATTATTTTTCTAGAAAAAAGTGTTGTCACAAAAATATTCCTGTATAAAAAACTATTGTGATAAGTGAATTTCTATAAAAAATATATTGTTTCAATATTTTTAAATAAATTCAATTGTCCCAAAAATGTTTATAGCGAATCCCAAAATATGTTTAAAAAATAACAACAGTTATAAAAATATTTCTATAGAAAATTATTGTGCCAATAATATTTCTATAGAAAGACTCTACATACAATAATATTTCTATACAAAAAACTATTATCCCCATAATAATTCTATAAAAAAAAACGTTTGTCCCAATAACATTTCTATAGAAAATCTTTTGTCTTAATAATACTTCTATGAAAAAAATTTGTTCCAATGAGGTTTCTGTTGAAAAACTATATTAATATTAATTCTATAGAAAAAGTATTGTCCAAATAATATTTTAATAGAAAAACTATTGTGCCAGTAATATTTCTGTATAAAAGCTATTGGAAAAACTGTCCTAATATTATTTTTATAGAAAAACTTAACTTTAGTTATCAATAAATTTAAATAAATACTACTCTATCTTGCAGATGATGTCAATATGGCAGCCAATTGGTGTGAGTTGCCAAATTCTAAATTTCCTATTATATTTCAAGCCGTTCATGGTATCACCGAAAAGGACAATATATCACCAAGTTCTTTTAATAATCTGGAGGTACAAGTCTTAATCTGGTTCGTAAGACGTCTTTTAGTCGATGGAATAAATGGTAGAAAAGTTAAACAAACCGATATTGGCATTATAACGCCTTATAAATTGCAAAATAAACTTATACAAAATCACCTGAATAGGCGTGGTTGGCAGCATGTAGAAAGCGGTTCAGTAGAAACTTTTCAAGGCAGAGAAAAACAGGTCATTATAGTGTCTTTGGTGAGATCATTTTCAGGTTTAGGTTTTGTGGGCAATCCTAAGGTATGTAAAAGTTATTAAAGTTTATTATTTGTATAATAATAAAGCCATTTTTTTCTCATTAAGCGTTTAAATGTTATATTGTCTCGACCCAAATCGTTACTTATACTGATAGGCAATCCATTGACTCTAAGGCGTCATTCTGATTTTGCCTTCATTATGGATGAATGTAAAAGAAATGGTACATTTTTGCGTAAAAAGAAAACAAAAAAACCTAAAAAGAAACCAAATCCGCCTCTTTAACAATGAACCTGCAGCTACAAGTAGTAGTTTGGTAGTTTTTATAATTTACAATTCGTACTTTTTTGTTTGTTGTAGCCGTATTGCATTGATATCATTTGTTATTTTACTATATTTTAACTTTTATTAAGCCGAATATTTATAAACATTTGTCAATTAAATAATAAGTTAATTTTATATTTAAACTTAATTACTGTTTATTCTATGTATATGTCCTAGCATTAATTATATTATATATTGCCTTGTTTATACTTTATTTTAATTCGTTATTCTTCGGTATAAACCCGAAATATTGCTAGGATTCAAAAATGGATTTATTTTGCGTTTTCATTTGAATACGTTTTGAGGAATTATGAATTAAAATGATGTATAAACTTGGTATATAATATGTATGTCTATATCTTATTATTGTTCCTTTTATATCATTGATATCTGTGTTACCAAAGTATGACAAAGTATGAAATGTGTATTTATGTTTAAAATAAAAATGAAATAAAACTTTTAATTTATATGATTTGTTGAGAACACATTTTTATTTATTTATTTCTTTTTTTCGTTTTCGTTCATATAAAAAAAAAACATTATTTTTAATACTGTTTTTTTTTTTGTATGAAGCTTGACTTTTGTTAAGACATGTTGAAAGCAAATGAAGACGGGGGTTAAATCCCCCATGTCTTAACAAAAGTCAAACTTCATATGTATAAAAAAAAAATATTTTTTTTTATGTATAAAAAAAATATGTTTTTTTTTATAAAAAAAATATGTTTTTTTTTATATGAAGTTTGACTTTTTTTAAAGCATGTTAATTTCTAATGGATTCGGGGGGTAAAGAAGACTTAATTAATGTTTAAAAGAATTGCAAAAAAAAACACAATTTTCTGTCATTTCAATATAATTTTTTTTAGCTACATACATGATTGATAACTACGGTTTGACAGCTGAGATTGTCAAACTGTGTTGAAATTTCTGTTCGGTAAGGTTTAGTAAGTCATTATCAAGGTATATTTATCTTACTAGGTAGTGTTGTCCGCCCAGCTGATTTAGTAGTTCGACATGTCAAAAGTTGTATGTGTTCAGAAATTTTATAGTGTAGAAGTGAGAAAGCAATAAAACACATACACGCCTTCTCAATTTTCTTATATTTTTTTTGACATTTCGAACTACAAAGCAACAATAAAATGCCATGTTGTTCTTGTATTGTTGTATTTGTTGTAGGGATGCCACTACCTAGTAAAATAAATATACCTTGGTCATTATGAATCGTTTTACGCCATACCAATTCTTCCAAATGTGCGAAGTACTGAAGAACCCTCCAAAATGTCAATTCGTCGTCGTTCTCAGTTTGTTAAACTTGGTCCTTCGACTACGTGAAAAAATTGACGGAAAGATATTGACTTACATGTATATAAAATACAGCTTGTGTAAGAATTGAAACAAAAATAAAAAACACAATCGTTGTTTTTTGCAGATTGGGCTCATTTGATTCTTCTTCTTCTTAGTTCCTTTAAATCCCAGTTAAGCATATGGCTCTCTATTTCGAGCGTTGACTTTTGTCTGATTGAATTTGTATCTCACTTGTTTCATATCACTTTCGATAGTTCGTCCCCATGTATGCTTTGACTTTCCTCGTTTACTGTTAGCTAGCAGGTTCCATTCCAGATATTGTCTAAATATTTCCGTTGATGGTTTCCTCAAGGTATGACCAATTCAATCCCATTCTCTTTTTAATATCGGCATCTATTGTCACCGGGTTGCATTTCTCAAGCAGCAACTTGTTGGATATGTCAGATCTTCAAAATCTTTTTTAGGCAATTGTTAATGTAGATTTGGAGCTTCTTTTCAGTGCTTACCAAGATTCACATTTGTATAAGAAGACCCATTTGTCGACATCATCGGTTCCAACAAGATGAATCACCATCGATTTATTGCAAAATCTATTTGGTGACAACTTTGTTTCCAGAAGTGGTGGTAGTCAAACGTTGAACAAATATAAATGCCATGAAATTATTTTCCAGATTATATTGAAAAAAAAAAAAATTCCTTACAACAACATTTGTCTTGTATTATCAACTTAAGTTCTCATGCAGCTAAAACCACCTGATACATAATTTTCGAACATTGTTTAGGGGCCCCAACATGGTTGATCTGGCTCGGTCTATCTGTTCGCCTATCTGTTTACAAATCGGTTTTTAGCAAGAATTATATTTATGTATTTACATATATTTCGCTTTGCCTGATCTCTCCACAAGTCTATTTTTAATTCTCCATTAAAAAAGAGTAATTAAAATATCGAAAATAATATTTCTAGAGTTGAAATTATTTTACATTTTTAAACAAATTTTAATAAAATTCATACAAAGACAAACTGCTCTTAAATTTTTTTGTATTTTTATTTTTCGAAATCTGCTCTTTTTAAGGTTAATTACAAAATGTCTTACATAAAAATACAATATTTGAATTACAAATTTCATAGTTTAACGATTAACATTATTTCCGAAATCATTTGTAATTTTGCCATTAAAACCTAAGGTCTTTAAATGTAATGTTGTTGTTGTTTTTGTGGTGTCTTTTATTAAGCAAAAAAAAAAAAAGGATCGAATTAAGGCCGAATTAAGTTATTTTTTAAATTAACAATAATTTGTATGATTTTAATAAAATAAAAAATTAAGTTTTATGAATTAATTTTTCAATTAATTTCTCCAAAGTAGTTTTGTTGAGTCTTTTTTATACCCAATACTCTTCGGATGTTTCAACAATAATTGTTGTTGCTGCAGTTGGTTGGTTTTTACTTTGTTGCAGTTTCGAAATATCTCAGTGAAGATCATAATGATGTTGTTGGTGATGTGCAATGATGATCAGTATATGAAAGAGTAACGAGTGATTTTTTTAAGTTTGGCTTAACTGCCTGTATTATATATAAAAGTATTTATTTTTTTAGTTATTTTTTTTGTTGTTGTTGTATATATTGTTTTCAGAGTTCTCTATAATTGTTTTTAATAAAACAAACAGAGTATTAATTAGAACATTTAACATAAATTGTTACGAGTAAGTGCTTAAATTGTAAAACTTATGTTAATAATGTATTATAATGTGGAAGCTGAAGTTATAAAAGATTAAATATTAAACATTGCATTTAACAACTACAAAACTAAGCTAAACTACAGAACAATTTATATTTTAATAATAATTTTTTGTTTTTTTTTCGAACAATAGTAATAGCGAAACGTCATCATGCTTGCTAAGGTCTATTTATGTAATAGAGATTCTCATTAGCAATTAAAATGGAAACAAAAAGAGAACAAAATGGGTGCGTAATACCAACATTTTACTCTCTTCAACAAATTCATGTACAAGAGTCTAGTGTAGAAGGACCAATTGTAAATTGTACATATGTATATGTCAGTGTGTGTGTATACATATATTATGCCACATAAAACATTTAAGAAACAGAAAAAAAAACAAAAACATAAAATATAAATGATTGTTAATAATTTGTTTTTTTATTAATTATTAATTAATATTATTTATAATTAGTATGCATATTATTGTTATTATTGTAATTATTATTACATAAATTATTAAAAAAGGAACAAAATGTGATGTTTAAATCAATATATAGTATTTGTTAAGCTGTTATTATAATATTGTTGTTGTTGTTGTTGTCGTGTTTTGTTTGTTTATTGTATGAAAAAATGTTTTAATGTTTTTTTTTCTTTTTCATCATATTTTTCACGGAGTTTTCAATTCTTCTCAATCAATTTCCCTTAGATTTATAATTTAAACTTCAGTTTGTGGTCTCTTTTCGATCCATGCCTTGATGGGTTCCATAGCGTTAACGGTGTCAACAACACTGCGCAAAGCGGGATAATTCTCCAAAATATCACGTTTCACCATATAATTCATATAATCCAAAATACCAGCGAAATAGATATCAGCCCAGGTAAGCTAAATATTACAGACAAAAAAAAAAAATACAAACAAAAATAGTTTTTAAGTATAAAATAAATAACATTTGTTAATTTTCTTAAATAAGAACTACATAGTTCAATGATAATCCTACACCAAAATTTCATACTAGTTTGCTAAACCTTCTCTCGTTAAAATGGTTTTACACGGCGTGTGTTTGTCATATGACTTGTCAGTTTGACAACCCATATGTAATTTCATGTGTTTGTCAAAATAGACATTTTACATACGGTTTAAAATTTTTGCTTTCAAACGTACATGTGTACTTACATCTGACATAACCTATAATATATAATTTTTCCGCCACACAGTGTTGTATTGCCAACCACAGCTGATGCAAATGTGCAAACGTAGTGCTTTTGCCACGCTTTTAGTGTTTTTGGTACCACAAAAAACCTAAAATAGCTAAATATCAAGTTGGCATTACAGATGTCAGATGCTTTGTCACATAAAAAAAAACTATTTTTAAATAAAAAAATGTCATATGTATTGTACACATGGAAAATACACATGTTATGTTTGAAAGGGTTTACACGACGTGTATAGAATTTACACATGGAAAAGTGACAAGTCATATGACAAATACACGCCGTGTAAAAGCACTTTTAAGAATTGATTGCTTTAAATCTGGCTCATTAAGCCATAAATTGCTTGAACACACATTCCTGTTGTCCGAAAGGTTCAACAACTTTCATTTTGGAAACAATTCTGTAGCTATTGAAGACTAAAGATCTCTTATAAAATTTTACAGGCATAGATGTGTGTACGTGTTGATTTGCATTTTTGAGTTATAAATTAAATTTCGGAAACTTAAAAACAAAAAAAAAAATATGTTTTAGGTGCAAAGTAAGCCACTAACTTTCATCTTCGTTCCTCATTGATGTCTCGTAACCCATGGGAAATTAAACCTACCTTACACGTGCTGTCACTTGCCTTTACTCTCGACTGACATCCCATTTTCCGAATTGCAAACATTTGTTCAAGGCTAAAGCCCCCTTAAGGGCGTTTCACACTATGTTATATAAAAAACAAAGAAGCAACCAAAAGTATTACCACTTGTACGATAGTGTGAAACGGCCTTTAGTATCCACTTTTTTTTTGTAATATATTTTAGACAGCGTGCTAGTAAGCACCTTTCCGATCTTTCTGTCGAAGACCACTTTCTATGATGGGAATCGAACCCACAACACTGGACACTCATTTGGGGCTTATCCTTTTTAGTAGCAAGCTCTCGGCTTACAAAACAATTCTAAAACCAATCGAAAAGAAGTTCAGCTACTACGTATCATCTATTTTGAATATTGTCGTTATCGACATTTATCGATAACAGTTGATTAATATTAGGTATTTTGTGAGCAAGTTTGAAGCCGAAATTGTATTGAGTAGGCTCATATTTTGGCGCAGCGCAGTGTGTTATTTTGTTTTGGTGGTTTAGTGCGTTTTGCTTGCACTAGTGTTTTTTTGGTATTTTTAAAAAAATGAAGACATTAAATTGAACGTAATAGGCTTTTTACACTGATCAACATCTAACAACTACCATCAATTTGCTAAGATGTTGACATCTTTCCATAAGAAATACACAGGTCTAAAATTCAACGTCTTTCAACATCTTCACAAGATGTTCCTATCTCAGTTTGTTCCAAAAGTCAAACTTCATATAAAAAACAGTATTAATAATAATGTTTTTTTTTATATATGTAAGTTTGACTTTTGTTAAGACATGCTAAGACTAATGGAGACGGAGGGTAATGTTTATAATAATACGAAATACCATTCTATGGCATTCACACGAAAACGACTTTTTTGAATGACTAGTACATTGTGTTTAAAATAGGATTTTTTTGAAACTGCTCAATATGGAATGGACCGACTATACTTCCTAAATTATTAGGAAACGAACCTAAAAATACAATATTGCTAACGAAGCCCTAGCTGGAAGCTAAAACCATTTTTGAAATAAAATATTTCGAATTCTAATATTTATTGCATTTTGGCATTACCTTATTTAATGCCAAATGACCATCACTGTCTTTTACGGTTTGTTCGAGTTTCTCCAAATAAAATGGAATGACTTCATTGTTCAATGTGACCAACTTCTTTTCCTTGATGTCATCCTCTGGTTCGTAGGAGACGACTGCAATTTCTATATATTAAAATGCAAAGATTAATCAAACAACATATAACATGCAACTTCACACATTGTTCGGTACTTAGACGAAAGTCATTGATAGTATCAACAACAATATCAATTTGTAGATCTTCCCAAGGTGTGGTACCGCACAAACCAACAGTTTTAGCTAGAAAACGTGCCATTGATATGCTCTGGTGAACACGTTTGCCATCGACTTCCAAAACGGGCATTTGACCCATTGGCATAGCTTAACATATCAAAGAAAGAAAAAAAAGTTGTTTAAGAATTTTCACAATTTCATAACTAAATAGAAAACTTACTCGGCTTCAATGCTGGCCATTCATCACGGGTTACGCGCACATCCTCATACTCAATGCCGCCATATGCGAAAAGATAACGTAACGGCTCAGCCAATGCCTTAACATTGAAATAGAAGAGGGTATAGGTGTGCTTAATGGGCTCAGTGGGTTCAGCTGGTGGTGCATCACCTGCGGCAGCTGCCTCACCCTCAGCTGGTGCAGCTTCGGCTGGTGGTGCTTGTGCTTCATCGGCCATTATTTAAAGCTAGCGATAAAGTTAAATGGAATATTAAACAAGTTTGTATAACTGAAATTCACGATTTTATCGTGAACACAAAATAAAAGTTTATGTAATTTTTTCTAATAAAATTATTAACTTAGAAAACAATTTCATTTGATTAAAAAAGCCACAAGTTAAAAAATCTATTTATTTTTGTCACCCCCAAGGCATATTAATCAGGTAGCCTCACTACGGAGGGGATATATTAAGGAGAAAAATTTAAATTTTTTATATGAAGTTTGACAGTTAAACTTCCATTTAAGGGGAAAAATTGTAAGTTTAATTGTAGAAATCCATATATAAAAAATTAATTATTTTCGCCTTAATATTTCCCCTCAGTAGTGCGGCTACCTGATTAATATGCCTTGGTTACCCCAAGGCATATTAAACAGGTAGCCTCACTACGCAGGGGAAATATTAAGGAGAAAATTTAAATTTTTTATATGAAGTTTGACAGTTAAACTTCCATTTAAGGGGAAAAATTGTAAGTTTAATTGTCAAAATCCACATATAAAAAATTGATTATTTTTGCCTTAATATTTCCCCTCAGTAGTGTGGCTACCTGATTAATATTCCTTGGTCACCCCCAAGGCACCTGATTAATATTCCTTGGTCACCCCCAAGGCATATTAAACAGGTAGCCTCACTACGGAGGGGATATATTAAGGAGAAAAATTTAAATTTTTTATATGAAGTTTGACAGTTAAACTTCAATTTAAACTTAAATTTCCATTGTAAGTTTAACTGTCAAAATCATCGTTTTAATATTTACATCTGAGTCATAAACAGGCGATAAGTGCTCTTTATTAATTTACTAGCTGTTTCCCGCCACTTCGTCAGAGCCCTTACAATATTTAGTTCAATTTAGCTTAGAAAGTAATCAGCACCAAATTCTAAGTCTCTTGCTTTTATAGTGCTTCAGATATCGTTTATGTATTTACTTTTTATAAAGGTACCCATCCCTGGGTAATTACTCAGAAACATAGGCTTTACTCAAAATTTCAAAATATATGTTAGTCTTTAATTATTCTAGAGTTCTTTAAATAGTGTTTAAAATCATAGGTGCTGCCAAGTTTTTCAGTACCATTGAATCGGTAAAATATCGTGCTTTCATTACTTTTTGTCTATTTTCTAATGGAAAAGAGATATTTTTATGGGGAAAAAGTATGCTGTATGTGTAGCGTAATATTATGCTGTATGTGTAGTGTAATATTAATACATTTTTTTTATCGATTCAAATATATGTTTGTTTAAAACAGAACAAAAAAGTCTCCTAATTAAACAATTAATTGAGTCATTTAATTATTTAATTAAATTTAAATCTGAATCCAATTAAATCTTTTAATTGGTGAAAATATTACTTTCTGTGAGAGCTCGACACATACCAGGGCGATTAATTTATTTTTTTTAACTTGTTGGACATAGTTAGCTGCAACTCTGTAACCATAGGTTTTTGACAGTTTTTAGTTTGTTGGATTTTCAAATCAAAATTGTGGGACAAATTTTGTAATAAATAACGAATATAAATTAGTTGCTTGTAGTGCCGGTAATACTTCCTACTTTAAATTACTCGATGCTACTCAATACTTTTTAATTGGATTCTCAATAGTAATCAATACTTTCATGTACTTACAGTAGTGCCATTTTACCGACGAGCGAGTTTATTTATAATCTGCAGACAAGTAAACTTGACACTGAAAAGGGTTTTGGGGGTTGGTTTCAAATTGTGTGCTAACTTTTAGATGTATTTTTAGGTGAACTTGCAATTTTAAACTGAGTTTTATTGTATAATACAAACCTAAAAGAATCGAGTAACTACTTTTGATTATTGACTCAAAAAAGGATTAAATATTCGATACTCGGTTCTCAATACTCGATACTTTACCAGCACTAGTTGTCTGTGCCTTTTTTAATTAAGTTATAGCATGTGTTTGGGCACCACTGCTTTAAATTTAACTTTCTTATCAGCGTACTTATTTATATCAGTTTAGTTTATTATTATACCCAAATAAAGATACCCGATAAGATAAAGCTGGTTAAATTGTGCAAGTTAATTATGACCAGGCACTTTTTTGATTTTTTTTTCGTTATTTTTATAATTATGACTCAAAAGCCCAAATTTATGAAACCATGCCATCAACCTTAAAAAACTTTTGTTTGAAAAACGACGAAACAATTGTTATTTTTATACAATTTATAACCAAAATCGGGTTTGAATTTTTTTAAAAACTTTCATTTAAAACTAAAAGAAATAAACTATTTAAAAAATAAAAGAAGTATTAGTCAAAATATTAGGAACCTAGAAAGCTCTTTATTTAATTATTTATTTATTATCCCCTATTAAGTTTATAATAATTAGTTTTTAATATTTAAGTTTAGCGATTTTTTTATCAATCTTTTTGAAAAACTTTTAAAAAACCTAATTATGTTTACTTAAGGCGGCTTTACACTATAATAGTATAATAGTGTATAGTATTGATATTTTTCAATAAAATGCCACCCTGAACTAAACGGTTTTTAAATTAAAAAACAATAACATCCCATCATGTCAGGGTTTCATTTTCTTCTAAACTATTAATACTTGTATAATAGTGTAAAAAGGCCTTTAAAAGCACAAAAATTATTTTTTAATCGATTAGAGTCAAAATTTCAGTGTATAAAAAGCACTTGATATAAATACATACATATGTACGTAATGATCATCTCAACGGGTCAAGATGTACCCTATTAACCTAAGATGTTTGTCAGTCTGTCACACGGCTGTACTTCTAAACCGTTATAAATTTTCACAGATGGCTTATGCGATCAGTCACTTTTTAATATATTTGCAGGCGGACGTACATTACAATCCTTCAAAAGAAGAAATCGAAAAGCATAATTTATTTAATGTTCACACTTAAGAAAGAATAACCTTAGCAATATTTAAAACACCTACCACAGGAAATAAAATTAATATTTCAATTTCGTTGATAAATGACAATAACCATTTTGTTACTATAAAAATAAACGGAAGTAGTGCATTAAATACAAAATATCAACTCCTACTTTTTTCTTTTTTGCTGCACCCACGGTTGCATTTTGAAGCAACTGTATTGATTATGTCTGACTGGAGGAATGTAATCTAAACTAAGACAAGCCATATCGTGTCATACAAAAAATCCAATGACATGGAAGAGTAGAAATAAAAAGTCAAACCATATAAAGAAATTTTACAGGGCGTTGGCATTAAACCCCATCCCGTTTCATTTTAAGATTTTAATGTATGTACATACAAACATATTTTCATATTCATTGTGATTTGCAGTTTCTCTCAATACTTTTTTTTCGCTGCAGTTTGTGCATCATGCCACCACCATTCCATCCATTGCCAGCCAGCTATTCAACCAACATGAAGCCAATTAACGTTTGTAAATTAAAAGATAAAAATCATTAAGAAGAATAAGAAAGAAGAACACGAAATATGAAATTGAAGAAACGAAATACATACATACATATATATGTATGTGAGCAGAAGATGAAAAGAAAAAAAAAATGTGGTATTTGTGGGCTGACAACCGGTTAAATTGTAAGCCGGCCGGCTGGTAACAAGTTTTAAATATAGATACACTAACAACACAATCAATTTAAAAATGCCGGTTAAAAAAAAACAACCAAATACTTTTAACATTCAATCATACACTGAGAAAAAATATGTAGATATTTTTTATTTAAAAAAAATCACTAAATAATATTTCACATATACGAGTATGTATGTACATATGTAAAATTTTATTTAGTGATAATTCTTTTTTAAATATAATAGATCTTAGAACGTGGACAAGCCTAAAAGGCTTATATATTTTTTCACGAAGAATATATAACATTTTGAGTTTTGTATGGTACTCCACCAATAAGTGATTTTTGATTTAAAAATTATTTAAGTATTCGCCTCCTCCAGGATCTGTAGCTAACCTATCTATTTCCTTGTATAGGAAGTACGAACTCCCAAATTACTTTTAGAACACGCATCAGAAGCAACGGAGCTTATTCTTCTGGGCCCTTTACCTTAGCCCAAAGATAGTAACACAAATCCATAACTATTTTGTTTTAAAAAATATTAAATTTTGAATTAAAATATAACATAACCTCAAAAATAACAAAAATTAGGTTAAGTTCGTCAAGCAGCATCTAAAGCATTTCCGCTGACCTAAATCAGCGTAATGGGGGTTCGTTTCTGATATATCTGAGTTACTTATCAATATCATAGCCAGTTCAAACTAGAAAATATACAAAGTTAAAATTCTTTTAGCCATTGCAAAGCATAGACATACATATAAGATAACATATTGTTTCTCTTTCTTCATTAGTATGACCACAAAAAAAAATATATTTCAATGGCACGCCCGTTATCATAGACGACCGTTATAAAATATGATCTAAAATGACGACATTGTTATTTATAGTCTTAGCGTATTAAGGTCACAAGTTTTTTTTAAATTGCTTTATAGACTCTTTCCGTAAAGTCCTTGTGATTCTGCACGAAACAGAAATCAACATTATGCGAATTGGGGTCTAGACAAAAGTATTTGCCCAGCACTATAAACGTAACTCGTTAGTTAACAGAGCCGCTTTGAAAGGTTATGTATGGGCAGCTTTAATGTCAGATACAGATTTACGAGTTATAAAACGAGAGAACCCCGGTTAATTTAAAGTGTCCGTCTGATAGGAGAAGTTCGAAATTATTATTTTTTTTTATATTATTTTATATTATTATTTTTCCATAATAAATTAATTTTTTTTAACTTTTTTTACAACCTGGACCAAAATTTTGTCACACTGCATAGTGGGGCAGAATGAAAATATTTTGCAAATAACTCAGCCATTTGTAAGGGGTTAGGCAGAAATTAGTCAAAGAAAAATAAATAAAAACTCTTGAACATTAAGGTAAAGAAAATCCCACACTTCTCAAAATAAAGACCAACCCCTCCCTATATTCATAAAAAATAAAATTTATTTAAATCTCTTTTAAAACAAATTTTTCATAAAACGGTTGTTCTAAAATACATTTTAAATCCGTTTTATTTTTTTTAATAAATATGGGGGCAAAAATCCCAAAATTGGAATTTTTAGTATTTTGCCCATAAAGTCTACATATGGACTTGGGTTTATAAAATACTTTTAGCAATAATTGGGGGTATATATAGCTTTATTACAGCAGTCTCCTTTTTCTGATCCCAGCTTTGGGATTTTAGAACATATAGGCTAAAGTCAAAATTTCGCTGTAAAATAGGTCAAATTGAAGGATCTCCATCTTCTACAGGGATGATCAATTTAACTCGAAATATAACATATATATAATTATAAAGTTTTTATTTGTATATACCTTAAAACATTTTTTTTTTCTATTAACAAAACAAATTTTGGATAAATCGGCTTAGCCCTTACAAATGGCCGAGTTATTACCAAAATATTTTGATTATGCCCCACTTTGCACTGCTAATGAGGTCAGAAAGATTTCAATTTCTCATGTTAAATAAATCGGGGGATTGTTTGTACGAGTAAATGTTTATTCTTTAAATAAGATTTATTATTGAAAATCGTATTTGGCTTTTTGCCCAGTCAGTCAAATCTAAACGATTTGATTATTTATTCAACTCAATTATTTTAATTGTTCAATGCAATTGATGATTGTTTACTTTATGCTCAAGTTATACTTCTCATTTCACTATTTACGAAATCGAAGAAGGTTTTTTTTTTTAATTTATTTTGGTCATTAAATAAAAGTCTAAATAAAACTTTTTCTATATTAAAAATCAATTGATTTAAATAAAAATAAAAATACAGGTAATTGTTGTTACATGATTCGAATTGTATTGAAATGAATTTGAAAGATTTGTCTCCTTTATTTTTGCTATAATGTTATGCTTTAAATTTAATTTAATATAGTTTTGTTGTTTGCAAATTGTTGTTAAATGTCAATTCTTTAATTTAATTTTTAAACATTCTCAATTAAATCTAATCAAGGTTAAACAAAATTGACTTATAAAAGAATGTACAAATAATGGGAATAATAATATTTTCAGCTTGGAATTCTATCTTTTTTGTAGTTTTTTTTTTTAATTTTAATACGATTTCAAAAGAGAGGAAATGAATAAGGGAGTGTCGGTTAGAATTCTTTGAATTTAAAATTCTTTTGTAATATTGTAATTTGTAGTTAATGCATGAATTTCGAATTGTAATGCAAGAAGATATTTATTTATTTATTTAAATACAATACAACATACAATTTAGATAATTTTAAATAGGCTGCGGCTTGAGTATCCGTTTTTTTTTTTAATTAAACAACTGAAACTCAAAACCATCCACGAGGTTTTAAAGTGGGAAAATAGGCATTTATTACAAATATAATTAAATATGACCATATTTTTCCGATTTTGCTTTGAAAGTAATCCACACCTAATTTTAAGACTCTTACGTATTTACTTTGTATAAAGGTACCCTTCCCTGGAATTTTAAAATTGATATAGAATTCTAAAATTTTAAAAATTATGGTAAAGCTCTGTAAAAGACAGACAGGAAATGATTTACTCATTATTTTAGAACAGCGCCATCTGTTGCGCAACATTGCTTAATATATACTGCTTTCAAAAATAAAAAAATGCCTTAAAGTATGCAATACCTTTTAAAAAATCGGCGTACTTTTACAGCTTTTTCTCCACTTTCACTTAAAAATAAGATATATTTGCGGATAAAGTATCCAATATTGGAATTAGGATATTAAGGTACCTCCTCACAAAATTTGGCTAAAATTCATCCAGTAGTTTTTACGAGATGCGAACACAAAAAAAAACAACAGACAGACAGAAAATGAGTTACTATTTTATTATATGTATGTATAGATTAGCCTTAGACTCGTGAAAGTAATTACAACCGAAATAAAAAATACATATCGCACTTGTTCCTCAAAAGCGTAACAACTCAAAATTCATTAATTTTCAGTAGAGGCCAAAAACTGTTTCCGGTAATTGAGACTAAAGACGTTTTTTTTTTCACGGAAGGGAAGACAAATGAAAGGGAGATTTTTACAGTGGGTAGATAAGACCTCTGTGGTTTGGTTTCTTGCAAAAAGTGAAAATTTGAAAATTTTGAGTTGTTACGCTTTTGAGGAATTAATTACCACGTATTTTCCCATATTTTCAGAAGAGGGAATGTACTGTTTCTTCGTGTGACAATTGTTCAATTGTGACAGTTGTTAAAAAAAAGAAATACATATTTTTAAGGAGATATTACATAAAGAATAAAAGTTTAAAGTATATTTAAATCGAAAACTAAATTATTTTCAGTTTAGGGTGTAGGGAAACTACCCCTTACCCCTTCCCCGATTATGTCCAAAGACTATACAGCGCTTCATCTCCATATACCAAAGGCACATACTGAATTTCATTCTGATATGTCAAACGATAGGACTTGTATAGACCCCGCAAATAGTTTTGGGCATAATCGGGAGGGGGCAAGGGGTAGTTTACTTGACTCCCCAATTTTGTAAACGTTCTAGAGGTCATACTGTTTGACGTAGCAAAAGGGAACCCAAGTATGTTGTTTTTATATTTGTGTTTATGTGTTAGTTTCGATCATTAATTTCTTGTAGGGAAGTTATCTAATAATAAAAATTTTTGTTTTAATTTATATTATAAATACAGCAATACGCGCGTCGCCGTCGTCGCCGTTCTGTCAATATTATATACGAATTTGTCTTTTGTATTGACAGTAATCCAAGGCGAATTCATACCAGGTGTGGTATGAAACGAGAGCAAAAAGCAATAATCTGGGCTATCAACTCCACCTGGTATGAATTCGCCTTGCAGTAATCTATGCACATAAAATTTTAAAACTCAAACTTCTTAATAAGTTATCAAAGACCAGTCTAGGTGATCTTATTAGTCTTATCGCTGCGACAGTAATTGTCAACGTGAATGATATGGAAAGGGGTCGAGTACAATTCACTAGGTCAAGGTGAAAGGATGGGTCTATGGGGCCACTATCAATAATACAGGATAGGTATATTTCACTATATTTCACTAGGGTACACACTTGGATCGACAGTTAATGCCATGGGGATGGATTCCTATTATCGTTTTGATTACAACAATTAAAATCAAATAAGCTGCTTACGCTGCTTCTAACACAAGCATACCGCCTGATAGTATATGTTTGGAAACCTCTGGTCTAGAACTATTTATGTACTAATATTCTTACATGTGTCGAGAATATTTTCTGAACGAATGGAGAAGCGTAGATCCAAACGCATGACAGTTTGTGCATTAAGAGAGCTGCCAAATACTTAAAAGCTATCAAGGCCAAGGCCAAACAGGGTGGCAACAAAGGGGAAATCATTTATTTTATGATTTAGAAAGTGATTATTATTTCATACTGTCGAAGACCAAATAAGCCAAAATCAATAGTCTGGGCGTGTAACATAACCTTATACGAATTCATAACCTTGCTCATTAACTACATAATTTTTCTCTAGAAGCCAAAAGAAACATACATTTTTTTAAACAAAATGAGAATTTAATTATCAGCTTAAATTATAAATTCTTGTAGTAATCGATAATCTATAGGTTTCTAAATCTTTCGAACTTTTTTAGGGAGCCGATGTAAACTCAAAGTGAAAGCGGAGACCAAATAGGAACCTCAACGAAGCAACAGCAGAGAAGCAAGCTGAGAGGCTCAAAGCCAATGGCGCTCCGACACCGGTGTTTTTCCAATAATGTAGTTGCCACCCTTTTTATAGGCTGTTTTCGGCTTAAAAATCCCAACCACCCAATTTAGACAATTTATTTAAACTAAAGAACAAAACTAAAATTGATGCATAAATTTCTTTTATTTAAACAAAAACAAAAAAATCAAGCCGAAAATTCAGCCGTTTTCATTAAATAAATGCCGCCGCTTTATAATTACGCAGCCGCCTCGCCGCCACCGAAATTTTTGTCATGGATTGTTTTACTGTTTTCAAGGTTTTAAATTAACTTATACGATTTTTAAGAGTCGTTAAAATTTTAACAAAATTTCAAAAACCTCTTAAAACTCTTTCAATTTGTCACAACAATTGGCATTGGAAAATACATACTTATATCGCCATTATTAAAAGATTAATTATATAATAGATATTAATAAATGAAATAATTTGATAATTACTTTGTGCAGTAAAACTTTTTATTAGAATAAAAACTAACTTTATTTTTATCATTTAAATTTATTTAACCAAGTGAGAGTTAGGAAAGCCAAACACAAAATATTAAATTTAAGGTTAACTAACTTTATTTCTCAAAGAAAAAAAGGTTAATTTTATTTCTTAAATTTAAAAATTATAAAAATCCCGATCTGTAATTAGCAAAATTGAAATAAAAAAGGAAATTTTTAAAAATTTTGGAAAATGCAAAAATAAATTCATAAAATTTTTTTTTAAACTATGGCACACTGTATTGTCAATTTTAAAAAGAAGGCAAATTTCAAAGCTCTGCATATGATAGAGAGCAGGATTAATTTTTATTTTATTTTCGGTTCAGTCATATTTTTCGAATTATACGAAAATTAAATTTGGTTTTCATTGAACTAAATTTCATTATACAACATCTGCTTAAATGTACCAACTCGTTTTAATTTTTTTTGTTTTTTTTTTTTTATTTTATTTTATTTCTTCAAGTCAACTTAAAAATTTACCATCTGGTTTTAGAAATTTGAAACGGTTTTTTTTTCAGACATAACAAAATATTTAATTTGTCACTCAATACGTTTGAAAAGCCTTTTCAGTTTTGATCACGTTTTTCGAATTTAATTCTAGCACGTAATAAATATTTTATTAAATAAAAATATTAAAAGTTAAATAAATATAATTTTATAGGAACCTACACTGTGTAGTCGATAAACGTTTATAAGAATAAATTTGGTAGGCGAAAATTAACACGACTATTTCATTACGAAATTTGTAATAAGATAATCGATCGATTGATCGAACCAATAAATGAACCACGAAAAGAAAACTAACGAACGAACAATGATTTTCGAAAAATCTATTTTTGCATATTTTTTTCTTTACAAATGTAGTTGTTTTTTTTTGCATTTCATTTATTTGAAATTAATTGCTATTATTTTTTAAATGCACTCGATTTTTTTTGGGGAGAAAAAAACGAAGGCCTCGAAAGGCTTTCAATGCGTTTAGCAAATTAATTTTAAATACCCAACAACAACAGCAAAGCAACAAAGGCTAATTTTTCAATAATTTCTTTTAAATTAAAAAAGTTTATTTTTTTTATTTTCTTTCATTTTTTTCTTTAATGTCCTTCAATTCTTTAAAAGAAAATTGTTCAATTTAACTATTGCATGCGTATTGCATAATTAATTTTATTTCATAAAAATTTATTAATTTTCATTTTAGTTTATAATAATTGCTTCTTCCTTTAAATTTACTACGCACTACACTTCATTCACTTCTCTTTTACTTTTCTTTAATCAACCAGTTTTTTTTTTAATTCTTACCTTTAAATTTGAAAATTATTATAAAAAAAATATAAAATTTGAATTTTGTTTAATGTTAACCGTTTCTTTTTTTTCCGTTTTATTTTTTATTGTTCACCGATTTTTTTTAAATGCCTAGAAGCTTTTGTTACACAGCTGAACCTTCGAGTGTAACTGAACAGACTACAATCCATCCGTGCTCAAGTTAAGGTTTATATACGAGCTGATTGTCTCAATAACGGAGGCACTACGAGAATTTCATTGTCGTGTGTGCTTTATCAATATTTGCACTTCACTTGATGTGGTGTAATTGTTTAAAACACTCTTTCAGAGAGTTTGAAATGAAAACAGTTTCTCTCAGAGATGGGATTGTCTGCCTGTTAAATTGACCGTATAAAAAAAAATAAATGAAAAAGGGTTACTGAAAAAGGTTTTGACTAATAAAAAATATTATTTAAATCAAGGTATATTTATTTTACTAGTTAGTGGCATCCCTACAACAAATACAACAATACAAGAACAACATGGTATTTTGTTGTTGCTTTGTAGTTCGAAAAATCAAAAAACATATAAAAAAAAATTGAGAAGGTGGTATGTGTTTTATTGCTTTTTCACTTCTACACTATCAAATTTCTAAACACATACAACTTTTGACATGTCGAACTACTAAATCAGCTAGGCGGACGACACTATCTAGTAAGATAAATATACCTTGATTTAAATATAGCATACTTTTTCCTAGTAAAATTATCTAATTTTCAACAGATAATAGAGATAAAAACCTGAATGTTTACAATTTTACTGATTTAAATGACTTGGCAGCACTTTGTAGATACAATTTTAGACCAAGTCACATTTATTAGGTAGGAAATATTTGGTCAAAAATTTTGTATATGGAGTTTGACAGTTAAGAAGAACAACTGGAATTTCAACTGTCAAAAGCCGTATAAAAAACATTTTAAATTTTCGCCCCTCCGTAGTGAAGCTACCGTCAACGTCAACGTTCACATACTTTTAAGCTGGAGATGAATATCTTCCTTAATTCTTGTGCTGTTTCCTCCAGTCCCCGATTGAAAATAAATGAAGTCTATCTGTAATGCAATGTAATCTAAAGAGCCATTTGCCATTTGGTGTCCTCATACTACCCACTAACTTTCCCCTTTTTGTCCAGCACCATGAACGCTAATTGCTATATTGGAGTGCTACTTTCAGTTTCTTCACTTTCAGAACATATTTGAAAGCTTACAGTGGACATTCTAGCTTGCCAATATACCGATTCATACTGCCCGGGTGATAAAGTTATAGCTACGCGATCAAAATGTAAATGTGCTCGATTGGCTCCCTTATTCGCCGATTGGCTCTCTTATTCTTTATTGAAGGCATAAAAGTGACTTGGTCCACCATTTTGCTCGTTTACAAAAATCATTGTATGATTCTATTCCCAATCGAATATACGAAATAATCTGTATAAGTTGATTCTCTACGTATTATATGAAAGGCTTTTAAATGTACAAGTGTTCATAAAATATAGAATTTTCTGCTTTGCTGTAACGTGTTTTTTTTTGTTTGGTTTGCTCTATACAATCTTAACATAATATTAATCTAAAATTAATTAACCATGTGAAAATAATATAGACTTGACAACTATTTGACATATGTATTTATGTAACGCTGGCTGTCTTACTTGTATTTGACTGGTAGCCGTAAAGAGTGAGTCAGACCGTCAAGCAACTAAAATCCACCATTACAAACCTTTTCAAGCTATTGAAAATTAATATTTTGAAAATTATAATTTTATTGCAAAATATTTAAACATCTGTGATACGGAGGGGAAATATTAAGGGGAAAATGTTTATTTTTTTTATGTATTTTGACAGTTAAACTTCTATTTAAGGTAAAAAATTGTAAGTTTAACTGTCAAAATCTATATAAAAGAAATTAAAAATGTTTGCCTTAATATTTCCCCTCCGTAGTGAGGCTACCTGATTAATGTGCCTTGATCTGTAATCATTTGTGCTTTAAATTACATAAAATTTTTTCTTGGAGTATACTATAAGTATACTATAAGTACACTGCAAGTAGTTTTAAGTTTTCTTTACACATTTTATTTAATAGTTTTAAATTTCCACCTCTGATTTGAGCACAGTGGGAAGTGTTCTTTAAAGAGTTTTCTCTTACTGAGTATTTGCTGAAGTATCCACTAAGTGGTGAAAATAATTTTTCTAGATTTTCCGCATTAGAATTAAACTTAATTAAATAGAATTTATGATATAAATTATAATAGAAATTATGAATAATTTTTTTTTTAAGTTTTGCATTTAAATAATTATTATTACTATTTCTTATTTAAATTCTTTTCTCAATTATAAAATTGGAGAAAATAAAAATAAATGTAAAATATTTTTTGCTTGCTAAAGCAATAGGAAACGAGAATTTCTCTTGGAACTAAACTGACATCAACATATAATTATCTAATACAAGCAATTATATGACTTGATAAAAAACATCTTTTTATTAAATATTTCAAACATTATTATTTTATGTTGATTTTATCTTAGTTAATTTTTACCCACCACTAAGGTGAATTTCTTTAAAACTTATTAATCGTATTTTCGAAAATTGTCGTGTTATTTTGTTTTAAATTAGAATTCATTTTTTTGTTCCTCAGTAAAAATTTTGTTATTTTTTTTTGGCTTCGTAACTAGCACAAGTCCAACTAAATTTAAAACAATTTTTTATGACTACTTCTAAGTCTTTTAAAACCAAATATTTACTCAAAAGATTTAATTGTTTTCCCTTAAGAAATTATATTAGCTTAATCGTATTGACTTTAAATATTGGCCACTTAAGTAATGGCTCTTTTAAATAAATATTTAATTCATTTATTTGCAAGATAATTGTTAATTGCTAAGTTTTTTTTTTGTTTATAATCAATTTGAGTAAACAAAAGCTACTTAAACGATTTTTATTTAGTTTGAGGGGAAGTTTAAGGAAGCTCCACAAGACATACTGGATCATCATAGCACGATCTTGGTGACTCTGAATAATTAATGCTTTCTGATACAGTTATTTAGCTAGTATTTAATGAATTGTGTACGCAAAGATTATCAAATCGTACAAACCTTTTAAAAAGTCTGTCCCACATATTCACTTTTAATCCACACTTTCTGAGCACACATCCAATTTTTGACAGGCATAACATAATTATCAGGTGTAAACCCAGTGGTAGAGTTAGTTTTTTATTAGGGTTCCGTACCCAAAGGCTAAAAACGAAACCCTATTGTTTTCGCTACAATGTCTGTCCGTCTGTCCGTCTGTCAGCGCCTTTTATCTCAGGAACCGTAATAGGTAGACTCTTGAAATTTTCACAGATGATGTATAGCTGCTGCCGCTATAGCAACAAATACTAAAACTTATAGGTTGTTCCAATCGAGAGGAGTTATTCACGAAAATGTGTTTATTTCTTGAACTGTAGGAGGGATACACTTGAAATTTACAAACAGTAATTAAAACTTGGTTCACTATATAAAAAAGTATAAAAATATAATACTAAAAATTAAAGGATGTTCCGCTAGTGGTGTGATTTGCATGTATAAGGCCTAAGTTTTGAACTATAATAGGTTGACTCTTGAAATTTTCACAGAAGGTGTATAGCAGTGGCCGCTATAGCAACAAATATTAAAATTTATAGGGTGTTCCGAAAGTGACGTGTTATTTGCCTTTATGTCTTTATTTCTTGAGCTTCAAATTTGCAGTGATTTAAACTATGTTCGCGTTATAAGCAAGTATACAACATTAACGGGTGTTCCGTTATATGTATGTATATGGCATATGTTTTGAACGATAATAGGTAGACTCTTGAAGTTTTTACAGGATCAGTATTACTATGGCCACTATAAGAAATAGTAAAAATTAAAGGGTGTGCCAACAGTGACGTGATTTGCATGCACATTGACTAATTTTTTAACCATAATAGGTAGACTCTTAAAATTTTACAAATGGTGTTAATACACCATTTGTGAAAATTACTATGACCCCTATAAAAACAATAAAAATTTAAAGGGTTTTTCGACAGTGACGTGTTTTGCATGTATAACGACATATTTTTTGAACCGTAATAGGTAGACTCTTACAATTTGTATAGCAGATGGGTTGCCATGGCAGTTATGACAATTACTAGAAATTAAAGGGTGTACTGACAGTGACATGTTTTTCACGTATAGCAACTTTTTTTTTCGCAATATTTATTTATTGTATCTTCAATTTAATTGAACTATCAATAATTACTCATATCTTAAGTCTAAAAATATACTTGTTAAGTCCAACCAGTGCTGGACAAAAAAATGTATGTTTCACGGTTACTGTAATTTGTGGGTTATCCCTCTGATGTACGGATGAGAGAAGCAGTGTCCCTCCTTCTTAGTCGAATGTAACCAGGTTCAGTTAGCATGTTTCGGGACAGTGGATTCGGATGAGTTTCAAGCTTCTTTAAATACCTTATGGCAAGTTTCGCTATTACTGCTTTAACTGATGGCACGTTTAGATCTTTATGGATGTTCGAATTTTTTATATACCAGGGAGCAGATGTAATAATACGTAGAATCTTATTTTGGCGCCTTTGCATTTTTTCTACGTTGGTAGCTGAGGCAGTGCCCCATAATTGAATGCCATAACACCATATTGGTTTTAGAATTGACTTGTATAATAAAAGCTTGCAGTCTAAAGCTAGAGTAGAATTTCTGCCAATTAGCCAGTTTAGTTGGACTGCTTTCAACTTCATTTGTGTTAACTTTGTTTCTATGTGCCGTTTCCATGTAAGGCGCCGGTCAAGATGTATGCCGAGATATTTGACGTCTGAAAGCTGAGGTATCGTTTGGTTATTTATCCGAATAGGGGGACAAGATGCTGTACGCAGTTTGAAGGTTATGTGAGTACATTTTTGTTCATTCACTTTTATTCTCCATTTCTTCAACCATTTTTCTAAATTGGATATGTGGTCTTGTAAATATCGTGATGCTACTTCGGGTCTTTCGTGAATGCTCAAAAAAGCTGTGTCGTCAGCAAATTTCGTGTGTGAACTCGGTTACTAGTTGGCATGTCTGAAGTATACAATAAGTATAAAAAGGGCCCCAATATACTACCTTGGGGAACTCCGGCTTCGATTGGCTGGGGTGAGCTCAAAAAATCTCCTTCTTTCACAATAAATTTTCGTTCGGTTAAATAACTATCTAGCAGCTTATATAGGTTTACGGGCAAATTCAGTTTTAGCTTATACATTAGGCCTTCATGCCATACCTTATCGAATGCTTGAGAAACGGCGATAAAAAGCGCAGAGCAGTATTTTCTCTCTTCAAATGTCTTCTTAACAACATTGACTAACCTGTGAGTTTGTTCGATCGTACTATGTTTTTTCCTGAAGCCGAATTGATGGTTTCGAATACATCCTTTGTAACATCGTATAGCAACTTGTTGTTTAAATAGTTATAGGTAGACTCTTGATATATTCATAGAAAGAGAATTGCTATGACCGTTATAACAAATAACAAAATTAAAGGGTGTTCCGACAGAGACATGATTTGTACGTAAATAGCCTTCTTTTCTGAACCGTAATAAGTAGACTCTTAAAATGTTGTAGATGTTGTACTTCCGCAGCTGTACCAATTACTAATATCTAAAGGGTGATCCATCAGTGACATGTTTTTCACTTATATTACCTTATTTTTTTAACCGCAATATGTAGGCGTATGTATATTTTTATAGAAAGTGTATTACCATGACCGCTATAACAACAATTACTAAAATTTAAAGGGTGCTCCAACATTGATGTAAGTTTCGCGTTTATGACTTTAATTTTAAAATTAAAGTGTGACTCATAAGACATGAACAATTTAACAACTTGAATTTTTAAAGATGTACTAAACATAGTACGGAACCCTACGTGTGTGAGTCTAACTAAAACTTGACTGATTTATTAGTACTTACTTAGTGTTATGCAATTTTTAGATTTATTTTCTCGAGAAAAAGCTTGATAAATAAATAAGAAATTTATAAGACTTTTTTATATGTAAGGAATTTAATCAGATTCATCTGATTATGGTGAGTATTAAAAGGTAATTGGAATGAAATGGCTGAACGAGTATTTTGTAAATTAGGAACAGTTTTTTTAAATAAATTATTTCCTCCCAATTTTTCATGAATACATTGCCTGAAGTTAAAACAATTTTTTTTATTTTTTAACTAACAAAATAAGCGCCTCAAAACCACACGAAATTTTGTATTCTGTATTTATTATTGAAAAATCTTACCAGATTACATTCGTAACTGATATAAATTTTCATCTCTGTTTATTCTTAATTTATAACAAAACAATCACAACGTCTCTCTTTTCATGTCATTCATAGGAAAAATTATAACAAATCATTTTGCGGTGTCCTATTCTAATTGTCGGTTTTTTTTATATTAAATGTTAATTTATTGTTTATGTCATTTTTTACATATTTATTTAAAATTTGTTATTGAGTGCGGTTAATTTATTTGATATTCAGTTACTAAAGTAAGTGAAGTGAATTTTTTCTAGGCGTTAATTGTGGTTTGTTAATGTGAAGTGAAAATTTGTTGGTGAAAATTTGTTAAGTAAAAGGTTTAGTCTCCTCGCTTCACCAAAAAAAAGTCTCCACTTGTATAGTGCCTATAACAAATGAGTAAATATAAATATGCAATATTCAAACTAATCATTTATTTAGAGGTCATTATTTTTCACATTGCACATTGGGATAGGTTATGTTGCACCTGCTGATTTTAAAGGACAACTGGCTCACTTATTTTCTCTTTTACCTCTCTGATACCATGTTTTTGTGATTTTTACATTTTCAAGCTCGATTCAGTACAAAACCATACTGAATCGAGTTTGCTGTTCTAATGTCATAGTCCGATATAACTACTAGAATATGCAGTAATAAACTGTCACGCTGATTTTACAGAAATCTCACAGCCTTCTTGTTTTTCTAATTCTAACAAAGTTTAAAGAAGTCTGTATATAGAAGGCTCAATCTCTTAGCTAATGCTGCCTTTAGTAGGTCACATTTTGTTTTGAGGGGATTTCAGTAAGATTTGTGAATCAAAATAAATCATATTGGTGTAATAGATCCCTTGATATTAAGCAGGCTTTCTTAGTAATGGGTGATTTTTTTGAGGTTAGGATTTTCATGCATTAGTATTTGACAGATCACATGAGATTTCAGACATGGTGCCAAAGAGAAAGATGCTCAGTATGCTTTGACATTTCATCATGAATAGACTTACTAACGAGCAACGCTTGCAAATCATTGAATTTTATTACCAAAATCAGTGTTCGGTTCGAAATGTGTTTTATCGACAAATTTTGTTCAGCGATGAGGCTCATTTCTGGTTGAATGGCTACGTAAATAAGCAAAATTGCCGCATTTGGAGTGAAGAGCAACCAGAAGCCGTTCAAGAACTGCCCATGCATCCCGAAAAATGCACTGTTTGGTGAGGTTTGTACGCTGGTGGAATCATTGGACCGTATTTTTTCAAAGATGCTGTTGGACGCAACGTTACGGTGAATGGCGATCGCTATCGTTCAATGCTAACAAACTTTTTGTTGCCAAAAATGGAACAACTGAACTTGGTTGACATGTGGTTTCAACAAGATGGCGCTACATGCCACACAGCTCGCGATTCTATGGCCATTTTGAGGGAAAACTTCGGAGAACAATTCATCTCAAGAAATGGACCGGTAAGTTGGCCACCAAGATCATGCGATTTGACGCCTTTAGACTATTTTTTGTGGGGCTACGTCAAGTCTAAAGTCTACAGAAATAAGCCAGCAACTATTCCAGCTTTGGAAGACAACATTTCCGAAGAAATTCGGGCTATTCCGGCCGAAATGCTCGAAAAAGTTGCCCAAAATTGGACTTTCCGAATGGACCACCTAAGACGCAGCCGCGGTCAACATTTAAATGAAATTATCTTCAAAAAGTAAATGTCATGGACCAGTCTAACGTTTCAAATAAAGAACCGATGAGATTTTGCAAATTTTATGCGTTTTTTTTAAAAAAAAAGTTCTCAAGCTCTTAAAAAATCACTCGTTAGATCATTCGTTCTGCATAATCCCAAACAATTTGTGCTGAATATTCACTTTGTAGCCAATAAATTTACATCAACTATTGAGACACCCTTTAATTTATAATTTTAAATATTTATACATGTTATTATAACGGAATAACAGTGGAGATTCTGTCTAATTTTCAAGTGTTTGTCTATAACGGTTCAAAAGATAGGACCAGATAGGTCAAATTACATCAATTATGGGGACACCTTTTAGTTTCTAAATTTAAATTTTATGCTTGATGTTATAGTGGACTTAGATGTACAGGTTCTTTCTAAATTTCAACCGTCTCTCTGTTACGGTTCAAAAGTTTTGCTATATACATCAAATTACATTAACTACTGGGACACCCTTTAATTTCTAATTATAAATATTTAATTTCTAACTATAAATATTGCACTTTCTGTCCAATTTTCAAGTGATTGTCTACAATGGTTCAATGATAGGGCCATATAGCTAAATTGGCGTCACATATGGAGACACCCTTTAATTTGTATTATTATATTTTTATTACTTTCTGTTATTGACAGCAATAGTGATAAGCAGTTTTTAAAATTTTTAAATGGTGCTCTTTACGGTTTATAGTACACGTAAAAAACATGTATGTTGTATGGGGACACCCTTTAATTTTTAAAATTCTAAACTTTAAAATGGGACCAATCTGTAAGCATATCCTTTCTAATAAAGAAAAAATTTGAAAATCGGTTTAGAAATCACTGAGTTCTTCGCGCACAAACATAAAAAAGCAATATTCAGACGAATTGATAACCACCTTTTTTTGAAGTCGGTTAACAAATTTGATTTTATCGTCATCCCTAAACCCCCGCCTTCATTTGCTATCAACATGTCTTAACAAAAGTCAAACTTCATATAAAGAAACCAGTATTAAAAATAATATTTTCTTTTTCATATGAAGTTTGACTTTTGTTAAGGCATGTTATTGTCTAATGGAGACGGGGGGTAAGGTATTGTAATTTTTTGTCTGCTATAAAAAATCAACAACACTATTAAGCATAGATTTTTATTTAACTTCAATTTTAATTTTAATTTTAACTTTAATTTTATTAATTAAATTAGCAACCCCAGTGCGCTTCGCTGCCGCAATCGAAAACGCACGTTTTCATCAGAGAGGCCAATGTCAAATTTAAAGAGTGTACCTATTGCAGGATAATTACCTTGTGTGGAGGCTACCCGTCCTACTAAATTTTTCTTGAAATTTGACGTTATTTTTAGAGTAATAAATTGCAACACTATCTATTATAGTTTGATAGGTTCACGACAATAATTTTTGACTTTTCATGCGAGGTACGACACCCTCTATTCCAACCCAGCTAGTTTTTCGTTCGACGGAGGTTAGACATATGCAATTTCAAAACCTTTCCTATTATAGTATGGGAGTTGCAAAATCTAGACTTCAATCCAGTAGATATTTTTTTGTGCGGCAATGCACATTAATAAGGGAATTCCACGTACAACATTTCAAGACTTTACTTCTTTTAGTTCTCTATTACACCATAATAATTTTTTATTTGTATGGAAATTGCCACACCCATTATTTCATTACCGTCTGTTTACTGCTAACCTATGCATATTAATATAAGGGTTACTTTTATAAAATTTCAAGACTACCTATTGTAGTTTTCTAGGTAGAGGATAATAATTTTTTTTAAGACGATACTAAGCTTTTTGCTTGTCTGCAGAAAACACCCAGAGTCTTCCAGGCAGGACTCGAACTCGCAACCCCCAGACTGATAGACTAGTACGCTACCAATCCGTCTATCGAGACTTAACTTTTCACTTTGTATGGTAGGTGCCACCCCCACTGTTCCAATAAATCCATTCTTTTTGTAGACAATTCAAATTAATTAAGAGAACCATAATTAATAATTATAGTTCTCTATGTACACGATAATAATAGTTTATCAATTTTAGATAAATCAAGGAAGTGGGCGTAAAAATGGCGTAATAAATTTTTCTTTACGTAAAAGCCATTCTTCGATTTTAGATAAATTAAACAAGTGGGCATGGTCAATTTTCCTTTCAGTAAAAACCTATGTTAGGTTATGATGAAGATTTAAAAAAGAGATTAGCTAAATCAGTGCAGCCATTTCATTTTTTTATATAGATTTTGATTTTTTTTTATATAGATTTTAAACGTAACTTTATTTGTATTAGTTGTTCTTATAGCGGACATAATAACAAACCTGCGTTGCTAAGTGCGGAACATTTTTATTGATTAAAAAGCACGGGAGAATGTGTTACACAAGCTTGCCGTCTTATTGCTTGACATGCGATTTCGCTGAGCATTTCAAAAGAGACTTCTTTCTTTTGGAAAGTAAAAAATCATTACTTTCATAAGTAAATTTTCGAAAATTGTATTACACAATTTGAAAAGTTTAACATAGTAGTGCTGGCTTAAAGTAGTTACTCAGACTTTTAATGTTATCGTTTTAGAAACAAATTAAATTAAAAATTTAACTACTTCATTAAAACTCAAATTAATAGTTAGTCTCTAATACTATTGAGTACCCAATTGATAACTATTGGGCAGGGTTGTCAGATTTATTTTCACTCATTTCGCCAAAATGGATGTGAAAAATCGCCAAAATCGCCAAACCAGTTTTTTGTACAAATTTGTCACTAATATATACAATATTTTTTAATTTTAAAAATATTTTTAACAAATCACAAAAATAAAATTTAATCGAAATAGCTAAAATTCGCCAAAAATAGAGAAAAAGTCGCCAAAATATATAAATATTTTACTTTTTATTTAAAATGATTATTGAAAACGAGAAAGGTAAAATTTTTATTTTAAACAATCAAAAATAGTGGTTATTATAATATATGGGGACCTGAACGTACCCATCCTTAAGGTATTTGTCACCGTGTTTTTATTTCGAATATGTTTTATAGGAATTAAATTTATTCAGTATTACTAAAGATCAAAATATGTGTGCCACTTACCTTATTTCAATTCATAAAATTTTTACCATGTATTTCGCAGTTGAGTTTTGGTGGAATTCATTATTGAAATCGATTTTTCTATCCAGTAACTGGATATAAATTAAAATATAAATAAATTTTTCTATAAAATCACATAATGTGTAAAAAATATTCTATCAACTTAGACAGTATAATAAACTTCCTTTGTATGTAAAAAATAATTGTAAAAATTAATTGGAATTACCAAGGCATCAAATGCAAAACTATAGCTGTGCGAACTATATTGTGTAAGGCGTTGTCGTATAAAAAACAAGGCGTTTTGAAAAATGCGCATTGTTTGAGTTGATAACGCCACAAAATACAACCCAAAATCTATTATAATTTTCCGTACCCTGTATGGCATTCTTGCCTTTAAAATACGACAAAAATGTCGTTGAAGTTTTTCATCACGACTGAAATAAAAACAGCAATTTAAAAAATTACAAGCATAAGGTAAGTCTTCCAACCGTACGATATTTCTTCAAAAGTTTGTTTTATGAGCTACTTATTATAATTCTTTTCTTAAATAAATTTGGGGTGGATGGATCGGTAGAAAAAAAAAACAATAAACTTCACTGAAGAATCCTGCAAATTTTAGTTTTTTTAGTAAAACTCTAAATGTAACATTTTCTATAATTTTAGAAATTCGCAACGAAAGTTTTTTTTCATCTATATACTTCATATCCGAAAAATTATGCACAACAGCTGAACACTAAATATGTTATCCATTTTTATATTCCTTAATTCAGTTTCTAATATTCGCCAAAAGTTAATGAAGAATCGCCAACAATATCGCCAACTTTTTTAAAAATCGCCATGTCGCCAAATCCAAAATGTGATCGCCAAATAAGATTGAAAATCGCCACGTTTGGCGAGAAATCGCCATATCTGACAACCCTGCTATTGGGTAGTATCGAGTAGCTAAAAGTAGCAGAAATTGCCAGCACTACAACTTAGTTGACATACCCCAATGCAGCTTTTATTTTATTGTTTTCTCTCAATGAACTAATCAAATATATTCTTTCTCACAAAAATAACAGCTTAATAAATTAATAAAATGAAAAACTTTTTGATTTGATAATATTAACTGATTAAATAAATTTGTAGCTTTTATGTTATTATTACAGCTTCAGAAATGTTATGTAAAGCTTTTGAACACAGTCTATGTTGTTATACTACAAGTCAATAGATGGTGCATGTACTGTTATTGTTTTTTACAGCGCAATGTACATTTTCATTTAGGACGCTGTTAATTTAACATAAATATAAAGATTTAACAGCCAGAGATGATAGGATACAATTTGTTTTTTTTTTACTTTAAATTTAATTTTATTTGGCAGTTACTTATTCTTCTTTATTCAATAGTATTAAAATATATTTTTTAAGGAGTCCGGACTTCTACAATTTTGGATTTTACGGAACTCTATATATGAACTTTCGAAATCTGCGATCTCAGATTATGCATTTATGCGAGGGTGGCTCAATAAGTCATTGTAGCTGATTAAAATCAATCACCCCTATCGTGAATCTTTTTTCACTCGAAATTTATTCCCTTTTCCCTAAAGTTGCAATCGTGAATTATTTCCACGTGAAAATAATTCCCGTGAGTTTTTTCCCAAAAATTTTATGAATTTTTTCCCAAACATTTTGATTCGACATACGAAAGGAAGCACAATGCAAATAGTTTTCTTGTTTTTTCCCTTTTAAAAATAGTTCTTTTTCATTTTTAATTTGAATTTTAAAAGGAGTGGAAATGCAAACAAATACTTTGGTGGAGTAAATGTGTGGAAGTCCCGAGAAAAAGGAAACACCTTTTTGATAGCTTTCTATTCGGCATGTTGTTCTGTTCTGCTTTATTAACTCGAAAAAGTTGTTGAAACGTTAAAAAAATTATTAACAAATACATACTGCCAACAATTTTTCATGTTAATTTACTTGCATTACTTCCGGTAAACACAGTGGATTTGACGCATCTCTCAAACTTCGTCTTCTTACTTTTTTCTAAATTGCTTTGTTCTTCTTCTAAAAATGCATTTTTCTGAATTTATTAAAAATTTATCTGAATTTATTAAAAATTTACAATAATACGCGTGCAAAATAAAATGGGATTAATTTACAATAGAATGTTTGAATTGCACAGATGTTTATTTTATTCCCTAACAATTGGAGATGCCAATTTATTGTTCATGGGAATAAAAAAATTATACCCTAAAATTTATTCCCTTGAGATTCACGATAAGGGTGTCAAAAAAATTATTTTTTGGCGAAAAAAATATTAGCCATAAAATGTTGTCGTTGTAGTCACGCAAGCTATTGAAGTCCTGTATCCGTTACATTATGGTGTTTGTTCATGTGAGAATACTATTTCAGGAAATTGTTGAGAGGCGTTATATGGCTCTAAATATTGCTTTAATTGACCACAACAAGGGTGAGTTACTATCTTGGTAAATATACCAAGATAATACAATAGCACAGGCAGATGAAACAAGGAACCAGTAGAACAAATCGGAAACTAAACAGCATAATAAAATGGACGGGCGTATACGAGAAATTAGCCAAGGTTGGTTTTTACATCGCTTCAACAGTTTTAACGGGAAAAACCAGAATGAAAAATTATTTAATAAAGCTTTTATTAGTTGTTAAAAAGTTTTTTTTTAATGCTAAACGTTAAGGCTTTATATGGGAGTTATTACGCCCACATTTGTATCCATAATCTTATATTGTCGACATACTGCAATATGCGTACAAAGTTGAGGTAAAATCGGTTGATAAAAGAAGTTAAAGTACTTCACTTAGTACTTTTCTTATTAAGCGCACCCATATTGTATGGGCGTGCCTAAACCCTCTTTTCTCGCATTGTGTGCAAAGTTGGAATATAATTGAATGCAAACATTTTAAAAACATAGTTATTTTGTATGGGCATATATCCGGCCACTTTTCTAAGCAAATCCGTGTATTTTCGGAATAATTTAATGTTTACAAAGTTTAAGCTCAATCAGAGTCCAGTCACTGGGACAGGTGAAACTAAATAAAAGCTTTTAAATATCGACTTCATTTAGCCATGAAAATCCATTAATTGGGCTACGAACTTCAGCCCCACATTCTCCAAACTTAATGTCCAGTGACTGCTATCAATTTTTAAACCTAAATAAATTGCTTGACCAAAAGAAGTTTAACTCCAACAATGTAATCTATACATACATATAATAAAATAGCAACTCATTTCCGTCTGGCTGTCTGTCTGCTTTTCATTTGTGTTCGCATCACGTAAAAACCACTGGATGGATTTTAACAAGATTTTGTGAGGAGGTACCTTAGCATCCTGATTCCAATATAGGATACTTTTTTTTCCGAAAAATATTTTATTCCCTAGAGAAAGTGAAGAAAAAGCAGTGAAATAACGCAATTTCCTGTTTAAAACTTGGATATTTTACAATATTGCATAACATTAGGCGCCAATTGAATAACAATTTTATTTGATTTGTATTTTTACTTTGTGTAATTACATTGGTATTAAAATATTCTAAATACCTTTTTCCGAGCTTTACAATAATTTTTTGAAATTTTTATAAATTTTTTCCAGGGATGGGTAACTTTAAATAAAGTAAATACATGAACATAACTGAAGCACTATAAAAGTAAGAGTCTTACAATTGGTGTGGAATACTTTCAAAGCAAAATATTGTCAGGACGCCCACGACGTGGCGGGCACAGCTAGTTATTTAATAAAAAAATGTCTAATTTTAGGACCTTGATATCTATGCTTTGGGTAGAATAAACAAAAATTGCTTAAAAGTAACAGTCAAATTGTAGCGCTGAGTTTTTTTGTGCCGTCTTTTCCAAATAATTGCTGACTTTCTCAGCCACCCTCTTAACTTTTTACCGGCAATGAATTTATTTTTTAATTCAGCTTACAACGATATTTTCATTATTATGATGAATTAAACAAAGACGATGCAAACTAATTAAGCTGTGTGGATGTGTGTAGGTATGAATTTTACCTCAATATTTTTTTGTTCGACTGTCTTTTAAAAATAAATTGCTTTTACAACAATAAATCGGCAACAAGAGCAACAAAAAACAAAGTAAAAAATTATGGAGAACAATAGTTGTTTAAAATTATTATGTGGTACCCTACGGTGTGTGGTGACGTTAACATCCGCATATACACGAGTCAACATTCCTTGGTCATGTTCGATAACTTTAGCCATTTTAGAACATGGCTAGCAGGACCATGCTCGAATAAGTAGTTGGAGACTATCTAAACTCACGGTTTCCCGCCAGACCACGAAGGTTCTTATCATCCAGTTTTAGGACACGTGTAAGCCAGGGACACTGTTGCCCCATATATCTTGACAATACGCCCCCGGGGGATATAGTTTTACTAAGAAAGTTTGAAATCAATTTTTAACAAAGATTATTTTTAAAAAATGTCTGCTTTTTTTTTGAGAAAATCATTAAATGAAAATCTTACTAAACAGCCAATTTATTAAAAAAATATATTATTAATATTTTTAAAACTTCTATTTTACAAAGCAGCAAGTTCCGAAGCAAGTACAGGTAAATACTGGTGTATTAAATACAGAGAAAAAATTAAAAAAATAAAACACGTCAAAGACAATACGTCAACAATAGTAACAACAATATTAAAAATTATTATTATCTTTTTTTTTGTTTTTGATTCGCAGTAGAGAAAACAAAACTGCTGAACAATAAAAAATGTTTTAATTTTTATTTTTTAAATTGTCAGTACATTTTTATCATCATGAGAGTTGGTGGTGCTTTTTTCCACTCATAAGCGGTAAAATAATAAATTGAACGTTTTTATTAATATTTTATATTTAAAAAGAAGAAAAACAAACAAACAAATAGAAAAGCAAAGAAAAGCTAACAAGTACAACTAAATAGAGTTAGAAAAAAAAAAATAATGCAAAAAAGTTCTAGTGTTTTTTGTCGTTAAAAATAGTAAATAATTACGAAAAATTATTTTAATTAAAAAAAAAATAATTTATAAAATAATTTTTAAAAATTAATTTAAAAAAATTCATTTCCTTATTTAAAAATAGTTTAACGAAATTTAACTTAAATAATTTTAAAAATTATTATAACACATCAATTTTTGTGTTCTTCTTAGCGCTAAATCGCCCACTTTAAGCAGCATTGGAAGTTTTATTTGTTTTTGCTTTTAATGCCACTACAATATTCGTATTCAAGTTTTACCTGTGGTACCATATTTCGCATTTTTTTTTTTCAATATGAGAACATAAAATATCTGTATCTTATCAATTGCTGATAATATTTGCTTTAATACGAGGTGTGTTTGAACATTACGCAAATTTATAAAACATTTTAAAGGTTTCCTTATAATTTTTAGGTTCAAATTTTCGAATATGTTTATTTTATTTGTTTATTTTTCACCTGCGGTGAAGGGTATATATAAGTTTGCCATTCCGTGTGTAATTTCTACAATATTCATTTCCGACCCCATAACGTATATATTTTCTGGATCCTTATACATAGAGAAGTTGATTAAGGGATGTCCGCCTGTCCGTGTTAGTGTTGTAATGTCATTTGCCAAGGCACAACAAGAGATACAAAAAATTTAAGCACACTGAAAATTTTGGTATTGCAATTCAGCAACAACGGATCATTCCTTTGGAGGGTGAGGGCCAAAAACCACGCCCACCTATATATTCTTCACGTTTTTAAAATTTTTTTGGGCTTTAATGATTCTCTTTTGCCTTTTTTTGTAAAATAAAATTAGCGACAGGTAGATCGCAAGGAGTGCCTATAGGTCTCGGGGGATCAATAACCCCCTGCGAGGGTCGATTTTTGTTTTTAGATTGGTAGGGTTTTTCTGCTTTGATTTGTATTAGAGACCTTTATAGAAAGCAATACATATAGAGGTAGCCAATGGACCCACAGGGTACCCACTGGTAAATAGGAGCAGTTAAAAGGCACATAGGGGTCTATATTAGGAATTTTTTTTGTAGAGATTTCTTTGTGCTTTAGTCTGACCATTCTAACTTAATATAGATTGCAAAAAAGTCCTAAATTAAACAAAAAATTTCAATAAAATTTAAAAAAAACTTTTTTTTAAATTTATTTACAAAAAGATTTACAAAACGTTTTCAAAAAGAGATTTTACAGAAAAATAATGGAAAATTGTTTTTTTTAATTTTTGAATAAAATATTGCAAAAAATTTTTAAAAAAATATTTTTACAAAAAATTTTTACAAACAATTTTCGAAAAATTAAAACAAAAATTTCAATATTTCTTTGAAAATGAAAATCATGACTGTAACTCAACTTATATTTAATATTAAGAATATACATATGTATGTATGCATGCAAATAGAGTGACCTATTTTTTTAAATGCGTTTGATTTTTAAATAGATGATATCTCAATTTTAAAACCTAGGTTCTAAAAAGTTCGTTATCATCTCACGATAGCGAACACCATTTACAGTAACTGCCTGACCGGCCTTATTTTGGAAAAAAATACAGCACGATAATACCGCCAGCCTATAAACTGCACCAAACAGTCACTCTTTGGGGGTGCATTGGTTTTTCGACAATCACTTATTGACGAATCCACCGATTTGAAAATGTGCCTCATCACTGAAGATGACTTTCTTCGAAAATTGATCATCCAAGTCTGTATAACTGTAACGCGTTGCTCGATTGTGTATCTTTCCATGGTTCAAATTCTGATATTGAGAAATATCAAATTAAATGCAGATAAAAACTTGACGTTTAAGTGTGGTTTGCATTTAACATCGGCCCATAAAATTTAACCACCCGATACGTTTAGGAACTAGCTTCTTCCAACAGATAAATTGCATTTTTATTATAAAACTAGCAGTATCTGCCACGTCGTGTGCTTCCTTACAATATTTTGTACAATTTTGCTTTGAAAGTCAGCCACACCAAATGTTAAGAATCTTACTTTTATAGTGCTTCTAATATGGTTTATGTATTTAATTTATATAGAGTTACCCATCCCTGGGTAATTACTCGGCAACATAGGCTTTATATAAAATTCCAAAATTTATATAAAATTCTAAAATTATTGTAGAGTTTTGTAAAAATTATTTAAAATTTCTCGCTTATAAAAACAAAAGGTGCTACCAAGTTTGCAGTAGCATTCAAGTAGAAGAGTTCGCTGTCAGCATGATAATAAAACTTTTTTTAATTTTCAATCAAAAAGCGATTGTTAAATGATATTTTTTAGAAAACTTCTTTTTTTTAAATTCTTAGTGTCCCTTATATGATTTTTTAAAGACATTTTGAGTTACCCTCGTAATTATCGTTTTCAAAATAATGACTAATAGAATAATAAATATATTTACTAAACCTAATTAATGCATTGCAGTATAGACAAATTTTGATATAGAATTATTCGGAATTCTCTTATCAGTACATAAGCGTGAGAGTCAATGCGAGTACCGGTTAGAAGCAGCGTCAAAATGTCAAACAAACCCCAAAATAGAACAAATTTATTTACACAAAATTTGTTCCATGAAATAAAAATAGCAAAAACAAAAAACAATTTTAATATATTATTTCCAACTTTTATTATTGTAGTTGCTATTCGTTGCTTCAACGTTAAGTAAAGCAAAAAAAGGTGAAGAAAAAAATATGTAATTAAAGTGCTAATTAAGCAAAATTTGAGTAGCTTTTCCATAAGCATTCAGTTTGCAGTTGATGCAGGTTGTTTGAGACCTGTCAAAAGTAAGAGTGAGAGGTGTGATAATAAATTAAAAAAAAAAAAAAAATTAGTGGCTTTAATGGCTCTAAAATCACTGTAACTAACACAAATGCATGTTTGATATGACAGTTGTGTACAAGGTTATATTTTTAATACATTTTGACAGTTCATTCTCTTATACATCTGTTTCAGTGTAGGTTTACTTACTTCCCTTATTTGGTGGATTTTTTTGTCCTTGTTTTGTAACTAATTGTAAATTATTGTGAATTTTAATCGTTTTCGTTGTTGTTTTACTTCAATAAAACAAAAAAATATTTGAATGAAACAAATACCAATGCGTCATTGAGTTCTTTTGGAAGTAATGAAAAACATAATACTACAAATGTTAAATAGAATAAAAACAACAAAAAAAAATATATATAAAAAACAAAAAAATTTAAAAAAAATATATGTTTTGTGTTTAATAATCAACAAATATAAATTACCTAAAAAAATAAAAAATCGTTTACCAACACTCCTTGTAAAATTTAATATGCAGGTAATCGAAATACATGGCTGTGTTTGACATTTGAAAAAATATTTATATGTAAATTGAAAGTTAAATTCAAAAAGTTCATACACCATAATATAAATCATCTGTTTTACTGCGATAGCCTAATAAAAAATAAATATACTTATAAAAATAATTAAAGTCATATATAATTTCGATATCCATAATACAAATAAGTGAAAGTATATAAAAACTTAATCAACACTTCTAATAGAATTTGGTACCGTTTTCTATATTCGTTTCTTATTAAAAACATAAAAACTTTTGCATTTTTAAAAACTAAACACAAATCTTTATAAAAATGTTGTTAAAAGCTCAAGAATAGCTCCTCAACACTATTTATAACCTAAAACAAAATCAACAATATGTTCTTCCCTGTACCTTAACGCAAGCAAATCTTAATTCTTGTTAAAACTAATGATTTTGAATGCGTTAATATGTATTAATATGTATTAATATGTATTACCTAAAAAAATAAAAAAACGTTTTCCAACACTACTTATAACTTTTATTAAATTACTGTAAACTTGTATTTAAAATCAAAAATAATAGCAATATACAATATATAATTCTAACCCAAAACATTAAAACTTATGAAATTTTATAATATAAATCTTTATAAAATTATTGCTAAAGGCTAAAAAAGCTCACCAACACTATTTATAACTTAAACAAAAAGCAACAATCTGTTCTTCCCTATATCTTAACGTAAGCGAATCTTAATTCTTGTGAAAATTAATAATTTGAAATCCTTAATATGTAATGTGGAGAAGAAACGTTTACCAACACTACTTATATTTTTAATAATATTACTGCAAATTTGTATTTAAAATCAAAAATAATAGCAAGCATTTAATAGTTGGACATTTAACACATCTTATATAGATAAAAAAGTGACACAAATACTTTATACAAAAAACAAAAAAATATTACGATTAAAAATCATTATTCAACACTATTTATAAATTTACGAGAAAAGTAATTCTCATTTTTCCCCGAAACATCAACAATATAAATAGCTCAGTATTATTAAAAAATATAGTTTTTTAAAAGATTTAATTTGAAATGTGTGTAGAATTCATTATTCCACACTATTTATAAATTTATGCGAAAAGTATTTCACATTTTCCCGTAATCACAAAGAATATATATGGCATAGTATTGTTAAAAAATACGGAATTTAAAGCTTTAATTTGTAATGCAAAAATCATTATTCAACACTATTTGTACATTTATGCGAAGAGTAATTCGAATTCTTCCCCTAATCATAAATAATATAAATGGCTTAGTACTGTTAAAAAATACTGACTTTAAAACCTTATTTTGTAAAGTATGTAGAAATCATTATTCAACAATATTTAAAAATGTATGCGAAAAGTAATTTATATTTTACCCTGAAATACGAAGAATGAAAATAGTTTAGTATTATTAAAATATACATGCTTTAGTTTGTGATGTGAGTAAAAATCATTATTTAAAACTATTTAAAAATTTATGCGAAGAGTAATTCAAATTATTCCCCTAATCACAATGAATATAAGTTCCATAGTATTGTTAAAAAACTTTAAAACTTTAATTTGTAAAGTGTGTAAAAATCATTATTCAACACTACTTACAAATTTATGCGAAAATTATTTTTCCCCGAAATACAAAGAATAGTATTATTAATAAATACATACTTTAAAGCTTTAATTTTTAATAAATGAAAAAAAAATTGTTTACCAACACTAATTATAATTTCAATTTAATTAAACGAAATTATATTAAAAGTATAAAATACATAAAGTTTTTAGAATTCCTACATTTAAGTTATAAACATAAAATGTAAAAAAAAATGTTTTCCAACACTTAAATTAAAAATTCACATAAATAAAAAAAATATCTTTTCATCAACTAAAATTAAAATGAGGGATAGTTTTTCAACAAACTTATTAAGTTCCATAAAATTATTGTTATCTTATATAATAATGCGGCTTCTAAATAAATGTCGTTTTCCAACACTACTAATAATTTTATACAAAAAATAGACATTTAAATCTCCATTTAATTTGCAATATATGAAAATAACGTTTACAAACACTACTTATGATTTTAGTAAAATTATAATAAATTTGTATCAAGTTAAAAATAATAAACAAATAGTGTTCGGAGCCTTCTTATGGGACTTTACACAAAATATTGGTTTTCTACAAGCTCTTAAATTAAAATTTAGTTTCATAAATTTGACACATATTTTACAGAAATGAAATTTATTTTTATAACCGTTTTGTAAGAGAGAGAGAGATAGAAGAACAGAAGAACTTTTCCTCTTCCACAAAATTTTAAACTTGGCCAAGGTAAAGTAGCTCTGGGTCGAGGAATACGTGCGTGCGTCATTTTCTTTTCGCTTAAAGTCAATCAGGCCGTCTTTGTTGCTCGGCCTTCGAGTGGTTTGCGTTTCGTTCTCACACTGACTGATTGGCATGCTCGAATAGCTGTACTACGGTACTGTTATTGGTGGTTGCTTAATCAGCTACGTGTAATCGTTTGGTTATCGTATATAACCTAGAAATTTTAATTTCAATAAATCGGACATTAATTCAACTTTTAACTGGAGGAGCACCATTAAACGAAATCTTTTACTGGAGGAGAACCGATAAACTCACTGGAGGAGCACAATTCAACTCTTAATTTTAATTTTACCTAACTGAATTTGGAGACCTATACCTTCCTATACGAAGGTATAGGTCGCGCTGCAGATTTTGGAGGAAGCTAAGGCAATCACACCCTGGCGCTTTGATTTCGTACCTTTGCCATTTATCAATTTTTTTGGTCAGAATCCAAAAACAAAATCTAAGTCCGATTTTTCATAGTCCAAATTTTCTTCAGCAATTTTAAAATTCAATTTAAAAAATTTCGACCCATGGTGCTATGAAATCTTTTGAAAATCTAACTGTATTTTTAACAGTGACCGATAATAATTGTTATTTTTAGATTTTTTAAGAAAAACGCATATATGTACAACCAAACGTCGTATCACCATTTCAAGTACCTTGATTTGATCGCAATGACGCACAGTGGTTTTAAATCTTTTTATTTTGGAAATAATTCGTTAGCTGTTAAACCACTACATATATTATAATAAAATTTTACTGGGTCAAAGCAGAAGTGTTTTTGAGTGGAGCTGCAAACACTTGTCCCTCTAAGGCGCAAGGGAGTGGGATCTTGGGTAACATTTCTAAAAGTGTGTACCTCATGCATACTTTTTTAACGAAATAGCACCAACAATTTATTTATAATTTAAATGTAATGATTTCAGATTTTTTATATAATCTTTAAAAATGTCTACAAAAAATGTGCTTACATGTCTGGGTTACTTCCTTTACATTGGGAGAAAATTGGCTGGGATTATATATATATTTTTAAGGGAATTTTTCGATATTTTAAGATATTGGCTGCGTATCTGGGTTATCTCTTTTAGTTTGGGAAGAGATTGACTGGAATTTTATACTTTTTTTTTGGGAATTTTTCGCTATTCTATTCATTTTTTTTATCATACAATTAATGCATTTTTTTTTGTCATTTTGTCATCATGTAAAAATGCAAAATGCGTATAAACACATTGTGTGAATCTACAAGAAATCGTATACATGTATATAAACACATAATGTGTTTATATACATTTTGCAAAAAATAAAATAAAAGATAAAAATTATTTAATTTCCGCTCGGGAAAAATCAAAATCAGAAAATAACTGTTTTTTTTTTATACGGTCCCTGATACAAAAAACAGTTAAATTGTTTTTTTTATATTACATATTTAAAGAGAGCATAAAAATAGAGAGTAATCATTATGAATTAATTATTAAGAGCATGAAAGAAAATTTTAATTTAACATTAAATTTTTTACCTTCAAGAAATATTGTTATTTTAAATTGTTTAAATGAATAAATGAGTGAAACAATAAGCAAAGCTCATAAAACAGGCATAATAAGATATGAATGTAACAAAATTGAGTGAAAAAAAACGAGAGAATAATAGAAAAATATAAAATTGTAATTTTAGTTGTATTTTAAAATTTTCCTAAAACAGTCAGCTGTTGATTTCGGCATATTTTGGTGATGTGTTCAAAACAAACGTAACTGACTGAAATAATTTCGAAATTATATTATTAAAAAGCAAATCCAACAGCAATAACAATAACGACAATAAACATAACATAATATTTTGTTTAGAAAAGTAAATAAACAATTTACAAATGTGAGTTTTGTGAGGTAAAATAAAAATGTTTAAATCAACAGTGGGTTAAAATTATTAGTTGTTTTTTTTTAACAAAATCTTGGTTTTGTAAAATAAATTTAACGCGCGTATTTTTAAAATTGTTTGTGCTTTCTAGAATTAAAATTAGTGTTTTTAATAAATAAAACAAATACACACATACATAAATTTTTTTTAATGAGAGTATTTTTTAATAGAGTAAGATCCATAGTGACATAATAAAACGGTGTTTTGAATTTAAATTCTGTTTAAATGAATTGTTTTAAATTGTGTTTAAATTACAATTTTTTAATACTACAAATACTTTTTAGAATATCACAAAGGTTATTTCAGTGCGGAAATGTAAACTGAAATTTATTCAAGTTTAAAAAATAAAAAAAATACTTTTTCTCTATTTCTAAACAAATTCTTATCGAATTAAAAGTGAAATTATTTATTCCAAAATGATTGTTAATAAATTAAAGATGCTATTTCCATCTGTAGAGCTATTCGAATGAATATTTATGATTAAAAGTGTTTATTAAATATCTGAAATAATCGTTGCTTGTTCCTTTCAGTTGCAAACACACAGTGGGCAAGTTTACAAAATAAATGCATTTGCAAAATAAATGCAAACCGAAGGTTGGCTAAAGCAATAACAAATACAAGGTGGTAAAAATCAAAGAAAAGTATCAAACAAGAGGGAAACTTTAGCTTCATAGATGACTGAGTAAAATTTCTCGTATTATATTATTTTAGTTTGGTTGGTTAAATAGATGATGTTTATAAAAGTTTGATAGTTGCGAACGATGCTAAAGAAGGATGTAGCAATCCAGAAAATGCACTAGATTCTGCTAGTGCCTAATTTAAAATTTTTCCAATTTTTTTAAAATTATTCACCTAATTTGTCAAAAATATTCCCTCTAAAATAAAGGGTGTCTCGGTGGGTTAGTAGGTAATGTACGAGTCTATCAGTCCGGGGTGGTGGGTTCGATTCCCACAAAGACTCTGGAATTTTTCACTGCAAGTTGGCAGGAAGACCAAGAGGGAGCTTGAATATAATATGGGTGTCTTCAAATAATTAACTGCGTTAGAACAGGTTACGGATTCTCAAGTATGTTCTGGTCAAGGTTAAAATTGAGGTAAGACGATGCTTGCAGACTGTGCTTTTGGAAAAGGGCTAACATAAAAAAAGGCTTTGGAGCAGGGGCAGACACATATTATATGGGGATGCTGTGGAGACCTAGCCTTAAGCAAATGTTAGCAATTACCATAGACTCTGTAATGAGGAAAAATGTCGACATGTATCAGTTGCCAGTCTGAAATAACTACAGTCGAAAGTAAAAGGCTAGTGACAGCACGAGACGCAATGAATGTAAGGTATTTGTAAATTTCCAGTCGAATACCAGAAATCATTGAGGAACGAAGGGGGTCGAAGAGGGACCCATAAAGTTAGTGGTTGTGGTTTGATTTTTTTTAAATATTCTGTAGTTCAAACCATCTATGTTTCATTTTTGTGCTTCCATAATAAATAATTTAAGGAAGTTTATGAGGCTTAAGTCAAGGTAATATGATAGCCATTATTGCTAAGTAATAAAGCTGGAAACTTTTTTTATAAAAAAAAAACATTTCTTTTGGACAACTCAACTAGAGAAACCGGCAGAAAAAAATAATAAATGGGAAAAAAATTAAAACTCTCATCTATTTAATTTGTTTATAAAGCCGAGGTATCATATTTGTTCTAAAATTCCAAAGCTGGGATAGAAAAAAAAAGAATACTGCCGTAATAAAGTTATGTATACTCCAAACTATTGCTGAAAGTATTTCATGACCACTCCTAGTCCATATGTGGACTAAAAATTCTAATTTTGTGATTTTTTACATTTATTTTGGAAATTGTGGGATTTTATTTACCTTAATATTGCAGATTTCCAAAAGAATTAGTTTCTGCCCCACTGTGCAAAGTAACTTTTTCCTTCTCAGAGCTATGAGTCCGATGTGATTGGCCAGTTTTTCTATTGATATAACGAATCAAATATTTATATCTTATTATTTTCTTGCTATAAAAAACCAAACGTCTTACAATCATCCTCTATTACGATCTTCAAATTCAAATAAATTTGTATAAAATATTATTCTATTGTACATGAACTTACAAATATTAAGCACATGTTTTCTCAGTATCTCGATGAAAAAAACCGCTAATTTGTCATATCTTATCTTATTATTTAGGCCAAATATAATCTGAAGATAATAAAATTATTTTATATCCCATACTTGAGTTTCCACACAGCATAACGTGGCGAAATAAAATATACTCGTGAGTCTCTTAGAAATTAAAAATTTTTTGTGACGTTATTTCAAACGTTCCATTGTGTTTATAGATGGAAGACCGACCCCTTTTTAGTTTCTAATAAGCGATTGGTAATTTACAATTTTTTGTACGATTTTAATTTGAAAGTAATCCACATCAAATTTTAAGACTTTTACTTATGTAATTTCTTCATATAGAGGTACGCATCCCTGGATAAAATTTTAAAATTATAAAGTAAATACGTAAAAGTCTTAAAATTTGGCGTGGATTACTTTCAAAGTAAAATCTAACAAAATATTGTCAGGAAGCACACAACGTGTGTGGCACAGCTAGTAAAATTCTTAAATTATTGTAGAGTTCCGTAGAAAGTATATTATATTTGAGTCAATTTACTAAGGTACCTAGTTTTTACGTAATTCGAACTCAGACAGAAAGACAGACAGACAGACAGACAGACAGACAGACAGACAGACAGAGAGACAGACAGAGAGATAGGTAAAAATTCTAAAAATTGAATTTCTGCAACAACAACAAAATTTTCAAAAATATTTCATATACAGAAATGGTCCTGTTACAGTTTTATTATATGTATAGATTTTTTTGCCTGTAGTCCTAGGCCTTGTGCTAGCTAGTGCTGGACATTCACACACAATTTGCGCAACGCTGTCAGCTTCTAGCCACAGTCTGCCCGTCTTTTCTCATTTTCACATTGACCAGGTGAACCTGAAGTTTCCATGAACTGTCAATATGTATTTTTCCAACTAAAGATAACCCGATTGTATACAATCAAATTTCTAAAGATAAAATCCATCAAATGTCTCTAATCTTCACAGATATTCCAGTTTTTCTCTTCCGGCCAATAAAAACCGGTGAACCTTGAGAGACTAATATCATCAATTGCAAGGTTTCATTGCCTATAACTGTCACAATTTCAGGTCTTGTGATACAGAGAATATGTAAAGCCACACAGAGTTAACGGTGGGTAGGTAAGTTTATATTAAAACTGGTAATTGTTTGGTATCCAAACAATAGCGGGCCTTAATACGAGCCTGTTACCGGTCGAGCCTGTTACCGGCCGCCACCGTAAATAGGTATAAACCTATCTACTAACAGTACACACAGTTTTGGCAAGCCCTATCCCTGCGCCTGCCAGCCGATAGTCTCACCTAGAGATTCAACTTTCATACGGTTGGGAGATCTGGCAACTCTATTACCTTTTGTGCTCAGTTTGCTTTGATATTTTATTAGGAACAGACTTCAAAGTACTGCTTAAAAATTGTGAAAATTTATTTCGAAAATCCTTATTCAGTTCGGAAATGTTTAAACGCAATACACTGTTTAGTGTTGAATCTTTTTTTGGCTTAATGGGCGTGGCAATAGGCGAAATTGTCGCATTTGAAAATGAAGAAAATTCACAAAAATCAGTGTTTGATGCGCTTCAAGAAGCTCAGTGGCTTCTTAATTCTTAAAAATTCAAGGGAACCGTAAATGGGGAAAGGGAGTTATGGGCGTGCCAATAGGTAAAATTTCCACAATTAAAATAAAGAAAATTTACAAAAATCAGTGTTTTATGCGCTTAAAAGCCCAGTGCTATCATTGGTGTTAATTCTTCAAAAAATGGTGGGGGAGGGGGGAGGAGGGTTATTTGTCGATTATTGTGGCCTCAATGTAGACTGAAAATATGTTTTACTAATAAGATGGCGTAACAAATCCTGCATCGCTTATTATAATAGATTTACTGAAAGAAACATTTTACGTCTGTGCTATTTCTCAAAATGGTGTGGTTAATTGGCCACCAAGATTATGCATTTAAACGCCTTTGGATAACTTTCATTAAATCAACCAGCAACTTGGGATTAATTAGTTGGAAGACAATATTGTGCGGACTATAGTTGAGATATAGTTCCATATCCTTGACAGTGGGGCTGAAAATTGCACTTCCGGGAGGCGTTATATCCGAGCAAGTTGCAGCGCCCTTATGCCAGAGCCTCGATAGACTGATTGCTGGTGCGCTAGTCTATCAGTCTGGGGGCTGTGGGTTCGATTCCCTCCAAAGAATCTGGTTGTTTTCTGCAGTCAAGCAAAAATCTTTGAAGGTAGTGTTGTCGCAAAAAAGTCATATTCAAATACTTATAGCTTAGAGCTATCCTTCTAATAAAGTCAGTTCTTAGTTTAAAACTTAGCAATAACAGTAATGCGTTTACTTGCCGTTCCACAATTTTCGATATTTAGACAAAATTTTCAATAAAATTTTTACAAAAAATTTTCAATTTTTGTAAAAAATTTATCGAAAATTCCATAAAATTTTTACAAAAAAATTTCGAAAAAATTTTTGTATAAAATTTATGGAAAATATTTTATAAAAAATTTATCGAAATTGTTTTGTAAAAATTTTATCGCAAATTTATTGTAAAAATTTTATTGAAAATTTTTTGTAAAAATTTTATCGAAAATTTTTTGTAAAAATTTTATCGAAAATTTTTTTGTAAAAATTTTTTCGAAAATTTTTTGGAAAAATGTTATCGAAAATTTTTTGTAAAAATTTTATCCACATATTTTAAAACCTTAAAATTTAATAAATTTTCCTTTTATTCCTTTTTCAGTTTGCACAAATAAATCCCTCCTCTAAAATTTGATCAAACTCTACACAATAATGGCCGATGAAGAATCCAGTCCACGACCATTTCGACGGGAACGCAATCTAAGTAATCGAAACTTTAATAAACGAGGCTCAAATCGAAGGCGTTTCAGCACTGAAAGTCATAGTTCAGTAGACTCAAAAGTCTTGAATCCACAGGAAGAAACTAAAACACAAGATCTAACGAAAAAGAGCGATATATCATCCTTGGCATCTATAAACACACCCACTGACTCGCCCAATGCTACCAGTTCCATTACATTTTCCGTTAATTCTGACAACGAAAATTCTTTAAACAAAAAGTCCATATTAAAAATGCGTTCCATTGACATCAATTTAGATGATGTTGAGACTAATGATGACCTTGAAAATATACCTTCTAGTCAAATTAATCACGGCAGTGATAAAAAACTTTCACTTCAACTTCAAACCCCAACGACACCACAAACACCAGATCCTGCTTTGTTGGATGTAAAACAAAAATTATTATTATTTGAAAATCTACAAGTTGATGAGCGCATCATCTTTAAAACATCCAAATACAAATCGAAATCCTCACACTCTCTATTGCAGAGTGAGCAAGCAAATTCATCGAACTCTTTGTCATCACCTTCCTCTACATCCGGATCGTATGTAATCAAAGTTTATCCCATGGATAATGCCAATTCCCAATTGAATGTTCAGCGAAATTCAGGATTTCAGGGCAGCATTGATGAGGAACGTTCAGAAGATGAAGTGGACAGTATAAGAGATGAATTTGCTGAAGCCGAAGGCCGAGAGAGTAGTGAAGCCACACAGGATGATTTTGGAAGATCTGTAAGTTTAGATGAAGGCCAAATCAGAATAAGCAGTTTACCAGTGGCAGCCATAAATCAATCATTTTTAACACCCGTCTTTCAACATTCAAAAAGTCACTCCAATGAAGAAAATCAATTTAATGACAAAGAAGAGAGAGGCGATGTTGAATCAAAAGCAACGGCTCATAAACCGAGAAATAAAGATTTCCCAAGGTGGGTTTTTAAGGGTTTGCGAGACTGTGTCGAATTGTTTTTTTTTATTAAAAATTTATTTTTTCGCTAGTAAAAAGAAAAAGAGTAAACCCCCATTTTTAAAACTCTTATAAATTAATTTTCAGATAAGATTTTTTTGTTGCTTTTTTGAAGTATTTTTTATAACTTTCTCGTCTGGACTGCAATAAATTTAACTGACATGAATCAAAATTAGTGCCGCACGTAACACAACCATTTAATCAATTTTTTTTAACAAAATTTCTTTATTGTATTTGTAATTTAATTTAAATAGAGAAAGATAAGGTGGCGTCTTATTTATTTATTTTTTTTTTTCGATCAAAACGTTTAAAACTTAATTTGATAAGGGGAGAAAGTGCCAAAAATCTGCTTTTAAATACACAATACTTACAAATAATAAATTGCATAAATGGCATAGATAATGACTTTTTTACTTTTCAGAAATTATCGCTCTCGACCAAAGACTGAGGTAATAAATGGCTCAACAGAACTTCGTCCAAATGAAGCTAATAAATTTAATTCATTGCATTATAAATCAAAACAAAGGTAATTATTCATCTATCGATAACTTTTCTAAGAAATTATTTTGCTATCGATAACTTTATAATTTAATTTTTTGATACCAATAATGATATCTTTTCAAAAAAATATTTTCGCTATCGATAATGACAAGTATTTGTAAATTTAAAGAAATAAGGAAATAATTTTGCTATCGATAACTTCTTAAAGAAATTTTTGTATATATAAATAACGATAAAGTATTTAAAAAATATTTTCGCTATCGATAATAAAAAGTATTTGTAAATCGATAAGTTTTTCAAGAAGTTATTTCGCAATCGATAACTTCTTAAGAAAATTGCTTTAATATCATTAATGATAACTTTTCAAATAAATATTTTCGCTATCGATAATGACAAGTATTCGTAAATTCAAAGAAACAAAGAAATAATTTCGCTATCGATAAGTTCTTAAAGAAATTTTTTATATATAAATAACGATAAATTTTCCAAAAAATATTTTCGTTATCGACAATAAAAAGTATTTGTAAATCCATAATTTTTCTAAGAAATTATTTCGCTATCGATAACTTCTTAAGAAATTTTTATTTGATATCAATAACGGAAACCTTTCCAAGAAAAAATTTCCGTTATCGATAAAAAAAGTTTTTGTAAATCAATAACTTTCCCAAGAAATTATTTCGCTATCGATAACTTCTTAAATAATTTATTTTTGTTATCAATAACGATAACCTTTCAAAGGAATATTTCCGTTATCGGTATTAACAAATTTAAGTAAAATCCTTTTTATTTTTAATTTTTATTAAAATATTTGTATTATTCCTTATCGATAACATTAATTTATAAATCTTGCCAAAATTGTAAATATTTTATGGATATATAAGATAATGCATAAAACATTTACAATTTTGGACAGCAATAATTTTTTATATTAATTTTTCTTAGTCGATAGTGATGACTTTTTGTTATCACATAAAGATAAAATTTTCATAGAAACAACAACGAAAACTTTAAATAGAACATTTTTTTGTCGATAACGATAACTTTAATTAAATTTCGTTACTCATTGATAAAAATAACTGTTTTAAAATAGTTTTTATTTGTTCTTTATCGATGTCGATAACGATTAATTTTTATTTTTATTGATAACAAAAAATGTGCAAAAAAATTTTTCAGTTTTAAACAAGAATAAATTTTCATATCGATAGCGATAGTTTTTTTAAGCAACGACAAATTGTCATAGATATATTTTTGTTATCGCATAACGATAACTTTAAATATGACATTTTTCTTTGTCGATAACTATAACTTTTATTAAAATTTATCCTTATCGATAAAAATAACTGTTTTTAAGTAGTTTTTATTTTCTATTTGTTCTTTATCGATAACGATTAATTTTTATCTCTATTGATATCGTATAAAGCTAGAATTTTTATATAGCCGATAACGATAACTTTTACTAGAATTTGTTTCTCAGTCGATAACGATAACGTTTATTAAAATTTTTTAATATAATGGGTGATTTTTTTGAGGTTAGGATTTTCATGCATTAGTATTTGACAGATCACGTGAGATTTCAGACATGGTGCCAAAGAGAAAGATGCTCAGTATGCTTTGACATTTCATCATGAATAGACTTACTAACGAGCAACGCTTGCAAATCATTGAATTTTATTACCAAAATCAGTGTTCGGTTCGAAATGTTCAAATGTGACAAATTTTGTTCAGCGATGAGGCTCATTTCTGGTTGAATGGCTACGTAAATAAGCAAAATTGCCGCATTTGGAGTGAAGAGCAACCAGAAGCCGTTCAAGAACTGCCCATGCATCCCGAAAAATGCACTGTTTGGTGTGGTTTGTACGCTGGTGGAATCATTGGACCGTATTTTTTCAAAGATGCTGTTGGACGCAACGTTACGGTGAATGGCGATCGCTATCGTTCGATGCTAACAAACTTTTTGTTGCCAAAAATGGAACAACTGAACTTGGTTGACATGTGGTTTCAACAAGATGGCGCTACATGCCACACAGCTCGCGATTCTATGGCCATTTTGAGGGAAAACTTCGGAGAACAATTCATCTCAAGAAATGGACCGGTAAGTTGGCCACCAAGATCATGCGATTTGACGCCTTTAGACTATTTTTTGTGGGGCTACGTCAAGTCTAAAGTCTACAGAAATAAGCCAGCAACTATTCCAGCTTTGGAAGACAACATTTCCGAAGAAATTCGGGCTATTCCGGCCGAAATGCTCGAAAAAGTTGCCCAAAATTGGACTTTCCGAATGGACCACCTAAGACGCAGCCGCGGTCAACATTTAAATGAAATTATCTTCAAAAAGTAAATGTCATGGACCAATCTAACGTTTCAAATAAAGAACCGATGAGATTTTGCAAATTTTATGCGTTTTTTTTTAAAAAAAAGTTCTCAAGCTCTTAAAAAATCACTCGTTAGTTAATTTCATCAACTACCATACATTTTTTATAATGCGATAACGGTACTTTTCCTAGAAATCTTTTCGTTGCCAATAACTTTTCAATAAAAATTTTCCTTATCGATAAATAGAACTTTTTACATAAACTTTTTATTTGATATTTATAATTTTTGCACAAATTTTTGTTTGAGGGGAACTAAAATTTACATAAAACTTTTTGTTTTTGTTGTAAAATAACTACAAACTTTTCGTAAAAGAACAGCAATATAGCGATAACGATAAAATCTTTCGTTGTGGAATTTTCTGTGAAAATTGGGTTTTCATTGTCAAAATATTTTCTTTTTACTGAATATTTTTTGTTATTGGTATTGGTAACTTTGGAAAAAAATCTCCTTCGTTATGAAAAACGAAAGCTATTTAAAGAAAACAATCGGTATATTATATCGGATGCAAATCGTAGAAATTATTATAGAATAACTTTCATAAAATATATGTCATAGTTGAGCTCTTTTGATATCTAACCTTTTACATAAAATATTTATCGCTATATTTATTTATCGATATATTTATCAATAAATATATATATCGATAACTTAAAAAAAATATTTTGTTACCTTAAACTTTTTAATGGATACTTGTCATTATCGATATTTATAACATTTTATAGAAAATTGAAATTTATCGATTTTTAAAACTTTTCAGGGAATAATATATGATATCGATAACTTTGCCTTTTAGTTAATAAATATTTTCAATCTTATAGCGAACTCGATGACGAGGAACCTATTGAATTACGTGATAAAAACTATAGTTTCGTAGAACCCATACTCGAGGAGCTGATCAAAACGGAAGAATCTTATGTAGAGAATCTTTGGCTTGGCATTAACAACTATGGCAACATATTTCAACGTGGTGATTTGCCAATTGGACTGAGAGGAAAAAAGTATGTTCTATTTGGAAATATAGAACAAATTGCTGAATTCCATAGGAATGAATTTCTGCCCATGTTGCAACGTAACAAACATGATTTGAAAAGAATATTTGATGAATTTAAACAGTTTATCGATGTGAGCTTTTATTTTGATTACTTAGAGTTATTTGTCATTTATCGTTTCTTTTTTTTGTGTTTTTAATTTCAGAACAATTATTTTTATGGTTACGTTTTATTTACCATGAACAAACAAAGATCTCTGAAGTTGTGCGATGTCTATAAAAATTATTTCAAGGTGTGCCGATGTATAATATTTAATTTTATAGTTTTATAAAGAATTCTATAATTTTAGCTTTTGCAAAGTGAAATTGATGACAAATTGGGTATTAACAGCTTTTTGGTGCAGCCCATACAGCGAATGGCCCGTTATCCCTTGTTGTTGCAACAGTTTATAACGGTAAAACGGCTGCCCTTATAGACATTTAATTTTTTTTATTTATTTTTTTTTGATTTTATTCCTGGCAGACCCTTTTCAAAAATCGTGATTATGTTATGAAACCTATTATAGAGTCCTGTTGTCGTTTGGAGAAAAAATTTCGAAATTTTTTAACAATCACCAATGAATCGGAGATAATCAATGACATTGTTTGTGTGTCCGATGCTCATGAGGTGAGTGAGAGAGACAAATTAACAAAGACAAACAACAAAATAAAAAAAAAATATATAATTTTCCTTCCAGTTCAATACCTTTTATCAGGGCAAATTCCACAAAGTTAGTGAGTTTCATGTGTTTGATCACACTCTTAAGCGAAGCTATCGCTCTAAGGTTTTCATATTCGATAAATGTATTATTTATACGGAAATCAAGGGTAAGCAGCTGATATTCCATGGCCGTTATCCGTGCGAACATATTGGCATAACGGCCAAAACGAAACAATTCACTTTGTATTATGATCAGCGCAAGCAACAGGAATGCGATTTTATGGGTGATCAAGCGCTAATCGATCAGTGGCTTGATTTAATACGTGACATGATTAGTGCTTATGCTGCGGAGGAACGTAGAAAAATGAAAGAGTTGCATTCGCATGAATTTGGTGGCGATCATATGCTTCGCAAACCGGCCAATTTATCATTGTTTCGTGATTCAAATCGTTTTAGCAGCGACAGTGGTATAGGCAATATATGGGTTGTACCCAAGCCGGAGCAAGAAGAGGCCAACAGTAATCGCACAACCTGGTATGCTGTGACGTAAAAGAATGGGGAAATGTTATTTATTAAAACGACGACTATTTAAAGCCATTTTAGTACCTAAATGTATTAGTTTTTGTTATTCTTTAATTTTAAGTATAATTTTAAGTATAATTTTAAGTATACAGCAGATAAGAAAGAGAAAAAGTGAAAAGTTATTTCTTAAAAGAAATATAAAATATAATTTATATCCAATGCCAAATAAATATTTACATTTTCTTTCCTTTAATATGAAACTAAGGCTCGATATGAGCTTAATTCGCCTTGAACTCCCTTAAATCCGAAATATTGATTTAAGCGTTATTTTGATCGATGCTTAATGTTGAAAAGCCACAGAGAAGCAAAATTGACAAAAGTGAAGGCAGTACATATTAATTACCTTATTGACAGAAACTACTGCTTTTATAATAAACTAGCTTTGCCCACACATGTTGTGTGCGTCCTGACAATATTTTTGTGTGAAAGTAATTCATGCAAAATTTTAAGACTTTTCGGATAAAATTTATATAAAATTAAAATATTCTAAAAATTATTGTAAAGCTGTGTAAAAGGTTTTTAAAAAAATTTAATAACAAAGAAAATCCACAAAGTTAAAATACAAATCAAATACAAATATTATTCAATTGACTATTTGGCAGTAATTAATTAATATTTTGTCATCTGTTGCGCAACCATCTTTAAAATATCCCGTTTTCAATTAATTTTGTCTTTATTTTAAAACAGCGCCATCTGTTGCGCAAAAAATCAACAGCAACCACAAATTTATGGTTGCCATTTTGGCAACTAAAATTGAGAACTTTTAGTTGCCAGTTGCCATACGTAATACAATTTTGGCAACTGACAACGCAACTGAAGTTGGGTTGCCATCCCTAATCGACCTATTCCTTTTTTTATTACAATATTTTCCCCCAAATTAGTGCACTTTTTAAGAACATATGTGGTTTTGAAAATTCAATAAGTGATAAACTTTGTTTTGCTTTTTAGTGAGATTTTTAGGATTATTTTTTTTGCGCAGAAAAGCTTACTTTGTTACTTAAGAATTTTTTTAATTCAAACTTAATTTCGAATTTTCAAAATGTGTTAGAACAAATTTGTTTTTAAGTACATTCGACATAAGATATAAAATTTATATGAAAAAATATAAGAATATTGAGTTCTCTCATGATGCGAGATAACTCGAAGCAATTCTTGACCTGACCTCGAAACAGAGATATTTCCTACATCATCAACAAGGCTATAAGGGCAATTTATGCCTGACAAAGGTTCTATGAATGTTTTCTGAATGCTTTACTGGTCTTATTACAACATTATAAGTTCCTCTGCGGTGTGGTGGTCGGTCACCAAACAGGGATGTATTTGAAAAGTCTACTGCATAATCTTGGACTCTAAGGCGATGGAGACATATCTAACATATTCCCAGACAATATATTGCTCATATCGCTACAGCACATAATAGCGCGCTCTTCGGCTAACAGACATAATTCGTCTGGTCGTAAACGACTTTTGCCTGATCACAATCCACCGATCCTCTTGTTGCACAGGAATTTTGATAGAAAATAAATTTGATAGAAAACCATTTTGATAAAAATTATGATGGAGCCACTATTTTTAGGCCAAACTTTCAAATGGCCATTTCTATGAGTATAGAGTCAAGGGGTTTTCAGGCAGAAGTATATGCCATTCTTGTCTAAGAAATATTTGAGGAGAAATACAGGGGGTATAAAAATATATCTGATGTTGGATAGCCAAACTGCGATAAAGGTCTTTTTAACATTTAAGCTAAAGTCTGGGTATTTACAACATATAAACGATATTGGGTTCCCAGTCATGAGGATCATTATGATAACGAGCTGCTAGACTGTGTAGCCCAACTAGGGGCACGTATAACGCAGATTTATAGGACCAGAATCAAAAGTTTTCTTGTCGATAGAAAGCTCTGACAGGGCTCAGACGACAGCAAAGCGTGTTATTTCCGTTAAGCCCGTCCTGGCGAGTTAACTTTGTAAAAATGTTGCCTTAACTGTAATATAGATCAAGAAACAAACAAGATTACTCCATCCCACACGTGAAATTTAAATTTTCTGCTCACGTGGTACAAATGACGTCACAACAACTGTGTTCCTATTGGCTAATAATTGTGATCTCAATTGCAGCATTGCCGTTACTTTTCTTGCAAATTACATTTAGTAGTTTGCACGAAATTATATGAAGCAATTTGTTGATTACAGAATTGGCAACCCTTACAATGGGCATACTACGCAGTGTTGTCCGATTAGGGGATTTTTCCCCCAGTCGGGGATTTTTATTAACAAATGGGGATTAAAAATTTGGTTGCGCGATTGGGGAATTCGTTGAGGATAATTTCAATATTTTGGGGATTTTTAGGTGATTATTATTTTGATTTCTTATACTTTTTGGATTGTTGTAATTTTATTATTATTATTTTAAGTGTTCGTTATTTAAAATTTAAAGTATGACTGATAAAAAAAGGTAAAAACGACGAAATGAAAATTTTCTAAGAAACAAAAAAAAAAATCCGCAACCTCCAAACTGATAGATAAGGCTCTCTAACATCTCCAGAAATGGCGAGGTAAAAACTCAATCAAATTGTATAATTTTTTTACAATATAAATATACAACTTACTGTATTTATGCGGTAATCCAAATTTGGGAACTGTTAAAATTTTTTTTGGGGAATTTTGGGGATGAAAATTTTTCAATTGGGGAATTGAATCCAAAAAATATCTGGGAACGTCATCTAACATGAAATCATGAGATTCGGGTAATCTAGTTTCTATCATTCTTGATATTGATCATGCAAACAAAAAAGCTTTTGTGCTCTTAAATATGCAAAATAAAAGAGTGATAGAAATTCTCTTAAATTAAAATAAATATTTATTAATAAAACTTTAGGAAACATTAGGAAAGAAATTTTTTGTTTTCATTAATCAAAGCAATATTAAATTCCATCTTTTGGAAATAAATATTTTAAAATTTAAATTGATGATTGTTTTTTGAACAGAACAATTAAAACAATGAAAAAAAAATATCTTTACTTTTTTGAGTATAAATTTGCTTAAACAGAATTTATGAAGCGTTGGTGTGTTTGATTGTTTAAAACTCAAAAATAATTACTAATTGATTTGATTGATTGTTTAATAACAATTATGTCGACATAATAATTTGAGACAATTAAAAATCATGTAAATAATTTAATTACAGTGGAAAACAAAATTTTTAAACAGTGGAATATCTATTTCTACCAGCGCAAATCTTAATTTTTGTGAAAAGAGAGGAGTATATAGAGTCTATCAGGGATGATTTAAATTGGCCGAAAAACGTCATCTAACGGGGAAACATGCGCATTGCGTAATCTTGTCTTCTATCATTCTTGGAGTCTATAATATAGACTTTATATTAAAGATTCACTTAACTTCTTTCTTTCTCTTCCACAAAAATTCAAACTCGGGCAAGAAAACTTGCCCTGTGGAAAAACGGTCTATGAATTGTGGTTTTGATAGTTTTATTTTTTCTTTGTTTTTTTTTGTGTTATAAAAAAATAATAATTTTTTAACATTAATTTTACATTATTTTTAATGAGTTTAGACGAATATATCAGCTTGGAATTGACACAGACATACCGGCGATCTTGGTTATAGCTCCACGTCTCTCTCATTCACGTCTAAAATCAATCGCGAATAATTTTTACTGCGATATTAGCTGTTTGGCATGTAGCGTCGTCCTGTTTCAACCACACGACGCGTCGTTCAAATTCATGTTGCTCATATTGTTCATGATCACATAAATTTATATGAAAGAAAAAACACTATTGCATAAATTCACTTGTGTAGATTATTTAAATTTCATTCAGTGTGATGATGTCACGCTTTACATATCAGACAATCAAAAACAAAAAGAAAAAAAAAATCAAATAAATTAAAGAAAAGATCAGTTAAGCAAAATTAAAATTGGCGATGATCATTCAAATAAAAAATGTGCAAAAATTTTATGACAATTTTGTATTGTTTTTATATTTAATTCTACAATTAAATATGCATGTAAATAAATACTTTAAGCAATTGTAATTTTTGAATAAACATGTACGAGTACTTTACAGTTGCATTAGGGGGGCAATTAAAATTGAAAAAAATACCTATTTATTTAATAAAGCTTTGGGCATTTATTTATTACTCAATTTTGGATGAAGTAAAAAAAAAATTCTAAAAATTAAATATCTAATCCCTTTTATAACGTACTTATTTTTAAAACACAACAATAACTACCCAGCAAAAAAAATTGGGTTTTTGGAAGCAGTAAAATCGTTTCGTAAAATTTCTTTAAAATTTTTTTGTATAATTTTTTTGAATTTTTTTTACATTTTCTTTTTGTAAATTTTTTTTCGAAAATTGTTAAAATTTTTTAGTTTTTTTTTAATTTTTTGTGAAATTTTGTTGTAAAAATTTTTTCGAAAAATTTTGTGTAAAAATTTGTTGTAAAATTTTTTTTAAATTTGTTGGAAAATTTTTTTTTGAAAATTTATTATAAAATTTAAAAAAATTTTTTTTTTAATATTTTTTGTGAAATTTTGTTGTAAAAATTTGTTATTTTTTTGAAAATTTGTTGTGACTTTTTTTAAATTTGTTGGAAAATTTTTTTTGGAAAATCTATCTTCTTTCTATATCTATATCTATATATATATATATATATACATATATATATATATATATATATATATATATATATATATAAAAATGAATGTCTGTCTGTCTGTTTGTTTGTTTGTGTTTTATAGGAGGCCAAACCCTTGGACCGGTTTTCCTGAAATTTTCACAGCATGTTACTGTGACTCTGGAAGGAATAGTAGGCCATATGAAGCTTTAATTGGACAAAGGGGCGTGGTACCGCCCATATAACCCAAAAATTTTATGTTTGGTACATATGGTATTGGCATAATAAGGAACACGTACCAGGAGAAAAGTGGGTGGGACCACGCCACTTTTTAGGACAATTAAAAATCGTGATATAGTCTTAACTACTGGATCGATCGTCATTAAATTTTCACAATAGGAAATTCTTACGAAATAATAAATTCTTTGACTCAGGAATACTTGTTACAAGATAATATTTTTCGACCATGCACACTTCTGCACCTACTGTTTACTACGTTTATTAACGGCTTTACCTCAAATTTAAAATACAAGGAAAACCCACCGATTTATATGTGTATGCTTCTGATAGGCAAACTAAAAATATTGTATATCCTAAAGCATTGCAATAATTAAATTAAAATTATTAAATAAATAAATTTTTGTAAATATATAATTACTTTTAATTTTATTTTATAACGTGGGGGGTAGCGAAGCATACCGGGTTCAGCTAGTTTTGTATAAAATTTCCTTTTAAACATTTTTTTGAAATAAAATTTTAAAAATTTTATAAAATTTTTTTAAAAAATTTTACGTAAACTTTTTATTGTATTTTTTTGTAAAAATTTTATTATAAATTTTTTAAAATTATTTCGAATATTTTTTTATAAAAATTCATAAATATTATTTTTATACTATCAGCTTGTGCTGAGTTATACGAAATAAAGACATGCCTAACCTAACACAAAGGGAGCAATATATTAGACCCAAGTGCGCTATATACACAGCTGCCTGCCTAACTCCTTGGGTAAGGAACACCATCAGAATTTTTTTTTTGATGATTTTGATGATGAAGGGTATACAAATTCGCCTTAGCAGATCACAAAAATTAATGTGTGCTCGATAGAAATGTAATATCTTTCATATAAATTATTACCCTCCTAATGTTTCATACAACTAGACGTAACTTTTGACTGAGAATAATAATGGGACACCAAGGCTTTGGTGTACCATTTTTTGTTATAAGTTTGCTGCCTGTACACTTTATAATGAAACAGTTGCTAATATTTTAAAGCTTTTTTATAAACAATTATTAAATTGTTTTAGAATCCTCGACTTATTAAATAACCATAATTTTAAATCTCTCCTTTGATGAATTGGCTTTTGCCAACAAAATTAAGCACTGATCACTTCTTTTCAACGCCCACTGTTTAAAAAATTTTTATTCGTATCCATTAACGTATCTATAGATTTGTTTGAAGGGGCTTATATCCCTTCAGCAAAGAGGAAAATGTATCATATATAGAAATGTAAAAATTCTATAGAGAGGCTAAGTTTTTTTGTGGGGGTGACATAGTCCTCCTCATATAAGCTTATCTACGCTAGTGCTCGTATCATATAAATATATTTTTATGTTTTGTACTTGTATTCGTATTAAAACTTTAGTGTTTTTTTTATGATGTTAATTCAATCATTATTTTGTTGAACATAAAAAAATTAATTTGAAATGAATAATTTATTTTATCAATAAACAAACAACAAGCAGACTTTTATCGATAATTATAAAATCACTTAACAATAAATGATAATAAATTTTTGGCTAAATTTTGGCATTAAATAAAATAATTCTTTTTAACTCGGAGGTGTTAAATGTTAATAAAGTATTAAGTTATTCCGCCAGTAAATAACATACTGTTGTCATATCTTTCGGTAATGACGTCCTCAGATTTTATCCTGAAAATAAATTTTTATTTAAATCTTCATCTTTTGTTTTTTTTTTGAAAAACATATGGCAACGCTGGCAATGACCATTATCACTGGCTGATTGTTGGGTACGGCTGGCATTTGATGTAAGAACTTCGAACTCAGTAATTCTCTTTTTTCTAACCATTGAAATTGAGGCTGCAGTGTCGCCATAACATTTATTAAGCCCTTTTTTGGCTACGGTGATGGGGGATTTTACTTAGAAATTAATGTTTCATACGCAGACTAAATTTGCGCTTTATTATTGTCGAGGGAGGTCGTTTACCTGCAAGGGCTGTCAAAAACACATTATTAGACGAATTTATAGAATCGACAGTAGGTCAGTAATATAGAACAGTTAACGGGAGTAGTCAATTGAAAGTTACTGCGCTGGAAATGTCAAACGGCCCTCGTAAGAAAGTTACTTTTAAGATCGATCGATATCTGGCTAAAATATCTGCCAGTTTTTAAATATTAGCTGCCAATTAATTTTAAACTTTTCTAAATCGGTGTATAATTTTTCAATGTGGATTTTTTTAATCTGAAATATTATCTTTGGAGCTTTTATAGTGATACCTTTGAGAAATTCGACATTTCTATTAAAACTTTAATTTCTTTATTATTGATGTCGCTTCAAATTATAATCATCGAAACCACTGTGTATTACAGACCTATTAAATGAGCTCTTAGTACTTATCAGGGATGGTAAATTGAACCTGGCGGCCTTTGAAATGGTACTTTTTGCACAGAAATAGTACTTAATATATTTTTTGTGAATTTAGATTTTAATTCAACCTTTAATCGAGACATTGGTGCGCTGGTTATTGATTATTGAATTGTGATTGTATACCAGTAGTTGTAAAAGTGATGAGTTTAAGGAAAAGATGTTTTATCTACATAGGTTGCCTAGATAGGACTAGATATTTTAAATATTTGTTTGTCTGATCACAATGAATTAGTTGTAATTGTGGTTGTAGTAAGAAACGCAGACAACGGGATTATTTGGTCAAAATATTTTTCAACGTTTTACTCACTTTCCTATATGCACCTATTCTCATTAGGTTTGTCATTATTTTGATTTCTTTCATTTTCTTCCGGGGAATTGTTGACTCGTTGACTTCTTGCACTTTAACTGCAATGCTATCAGGATATTTGAGGCACCAGTCCGCAAGGGTAGCAGGAGCCCTAAACTGGAAGAACCCTTTAGGTTCTTCGACCAGTGTTCAAACTTTGGTATCATTTTTTTGTAAAAATTTACTAGAGAATTTTTTGGAAAACTTTTAATGTAAATTTTTTTTATAAAAATTTTGTGTAAAAATTTGATTGAAAATCTTATTTAAAATTTTTTTTTAAATCTTTTGTAAAAATTTTATTAAAAATTTTTTGTAAGTTTTATTAAAATTTTATTAGAGAAAATATTTTGTAAAAATTTTATAGAAATTTTTTTAGCCTTTAAAAAAAAAAATATTGGGTTTTAAATTTTTAGCAAACATTTTTTGGAAAATTTGCTTGTATTTATTTTTTAAGTTCTTGTAAAAATTTTTTTGAAAAGTGGTAAAAAGTTTTTATTGAAAAAATTTGTATTTTAAATTTTTTTTATTTGTACATTTTTTTAATTGTTTGTAAAAATTAGGAACTTTCTGCAATCCATATTGCTTTAGAGTGGTCAGACAAAACCAAAAAAATCCTTAAAAAAAGTTTCATCATATTGACCCGCTCCCAATGTGTCTATTGACTGATCTTGATTACCAGTGGGTACCCTGTGGTTCTATTGGCTACCTCCATGTGTATTGCTTTTTAAAAAGACCCTTAATAAAAATAAAAACAAACAATATATCGTCCCTCGCAGGGGGTTATTGATCCCCCGAGATCTATTCTGGTGCCTTGGAAAAGTTGATTTCCAGAATATATATACTTTATGGGGTCGGAAATGAATATTGTAGAAATTACACACGGAATGACAAACTTATATATACCCTTTTCTATCTGTGGTGAAGAGTAAAAAATAAAGTCTTTTGGAGTCCAAAATATCAGATTTACAACATTTATTTTTCAGGTTTCAAATGTACACAACCAGATTGTACAATTCTAGCAACTTTACCAACCCTGGTACCTAGATTTTAAAATGTAAACTCTCTTATACAAGAGCACTTTAAATATTGTTTATCTCTTAAAACGTATCCAAAAAAAGCTCCCACGACAATAAGAATTTTGTGTACAAAATCAAAACACGATCAGTTAAGTTGGCGATATCAAATGCAAAACAAACGATAATGAAAAGCGCGGGTGTTGGAAATAATTAAGAAAACATTAAAATTATTTTAAATAATTAACTAATAAAAAATATGCTACATTAGCAAAACGAAACTAAAATGTTATTTGGATTAATAACTTTAACTTGGTTCGATATAACGACCGTCGGTTTTACATTTTTAACGCTTGTCGTGGTGCAAATATTAAACGCTATATGGGCCACACTGGATGATAAAAGATCAGCAACATCATTGACAAGTGATTATAATGGAGTGACAAAATCGTTAAAAATAAGTGAATTGAAATCTTTAATATCTAGTGATTCGACTGAGGACGATTCAAATACAACCACAGCAACAAATGGCAAATTAAAAAAACAACAAAGCGAACAAAATGAAAAGTATGTGACAAATATGTTGGTTAAAATTTAAATAAAAAAAAATTAATTTTAATATGAGAATGTTTTTCACTTTACTCTTTCGTTATTTTGCAACCTGTGGAATAAAAACAAGATTTATTTTTAATTTTTTAAATACATATTTTTAATAATTAATTGTTTGCATGTTTTGGTTCAATACTGTTGTGTGGAAAAAAAATTAATTTATTAATATTGATTAGATAAAAGAAAAAAATGTTTAAAGATATTAAAAAATTTTAGTTTGTTTTAAATAAAAATTTTTCTTTGCAAATTTGTTTTGTTCGTAGATTTTGCTTTGTTAATCGTTTGTTTTATATATTTTTCGATTATCATTATCAAAGTGGTTCATTATCTTCCACTTCGTCATTACTGTCAAGACCGCCAACTCCTCCACCTCCACCGCCTTTAGTGTCATCGTTACCGCTCTCATCGCCACCATCAACAGCCTCTTCGTATTCCTTAAATGTTCGCAATTCGGTGAGTTACCTGTTGAATGGTAACGGTGTGAATATTCAACCATCAACCCATCACACATCAAATTTGCCTGATAATTTAACAGATGAATAGTAAGTTTCATACAAAAGCTAAATGTGTTTTATTAATCTCTAAAAAAAAACTGTTATACAGTAATTAAATTTTAATTTTATATAGAAAAATGTTACAAAGCGTATAATTTTGTTTATAAGTATAAAATAAATTTTTTTCCATTTATACAAAACTGTTATACAGTGAAATTTTTTTATAAAACAGTTATACTGTGAAAATTTTTTATACGGAAACCTTAATATTGCAAAAAAATCTATATAGAAAACTATGGAACAGCAACCAATGTTTCGAAACATTTATACAGATAACAATTTACTATATAGAAAACGAAGTAAGATCTTTCACAATGTACTTTATGCAGACAAGACTTGTTTCTATAGAAAACCATTATACAGAAGAAATTGTCTATACAGAAAACTGTTATGCAGTCAAATAATTAGTTTTTAGAAAATTTACATGGCAAACAGATTTCTATATAGATAACGGTTATAAATGGAAATCGAAATTAACTGTTATAAATAAAGAAATATATTTTAAAAACTTTAATACAGAATAGTTTTTTATATAGAGAAATTTGTTCAAAAGGGAATAAATTTTGATATTGAAGCAGCTATTTAGCAAACAGCTTTAAAGACAGAAAACTGTTATATAGCAACTAATTTCATTTAAATATAATTTTTATACACAATTTTATACAAGTACATATAAAACTTGATTTAAACACTGTTAACTGTGATATAGCAATATATTTGTTATATATAGACATCAAAAAATATTTCGTATACACAGAAAGCTGTTATAAAGCAGATAATTTCTTACATAAAAACTGATGTGTAGCAAACATTTCTTATGTATAAAAAACTGTTATACAGCGCACAATTTCCCCTTTTTCAAACATTGTTGAACGACGATAACCTTTCTATATATAAAACAGCAATACTTTCAAAAATTTCTTTAGAGGAAACTGTTATACATTTTTTTAAGTATGACAAACTTTTATAAAGCGATACACTTTTTTATGGGAATATTGTTATTAAGTGCACAATATTTTATATACCGCGAACAAGTTCTTATATATCAAGGACTGTTAAACTAACAAAAATTTTCTGGATATGGGGCATTCCGTACATAATTAAACATTTTAAAAAATATATTTTTTTTAATTATCTTCAGTAGTTTTTGATATTTGCCTGGTGATGACTTTTGATGAAATTGATTTTTTTTTAGTTTTAGTTTAAAAGATATCGCTGTTTTAAAAATCATTTTAAATTTTTTCACTTATAAATTCTTCAATAATATTGAAACTTGATTTTTTTATATAAATGACTTATATATAGAAGAAATAACTTATTTTATGTCCTTTTCCTATGTTCTAACAAAATGTTAAGAAATGAAAGAACAGTTTTTGAAAGTGTCTGATTTGGCGTAGAAAGCCCTATAATTATATGGAAAACTTTTTAACAGTGAATTATTTTCTATATATAAACAAGTGCTTTAAAGTGAAAAATTTTTTCTATAGAATACTGTTCTACAGCAAAAATAAAAAATAAATAAAATTTCTAAACTGTTATACTTAAGCTTTTCTATATATAGAAAACTGTTATACAATAATTATTATTGTACGTATTGAAAACTATATGCTGTAAATATGTTAGTTTATTTGTGTAAACACTGTTAAACGAAAAAGTTTCTATATAAAAAAACTGTTATACATGTAACAATTTTCTATAGAATTTGAACAAATTGAAAAATTTTAACTTGTGTGAATTCATTAAAAATTAATGTAATTTTTAATTTTATTTCTTTGTCACAAACCAGCAATGAAGACGAGGACACACTCTCATTGGAAAATCTCTTTCCATGCGATCAGACTGAAATTTATGCATCCAAAAAAATAAGTTTCATTATCGATGAATTCATACAGACCGAAGAAAATTACATAAACAACCTTACAAAGGGTTTAAAAAATTATGGCGACATACAAAACTACGATAAGTTGCCACAGGCATTAAGGGGTGAAGATAAACAGAACCAATTAGTGGGAAATATAGCGGAGATATTGGAGTTACATGAAAAAGAAATACTACCCTTAATGTTGAGAAATCAACGAGATTTGAAGAGTCTGTTCGATGAGATGACCCATTGTATAGATGTGAGTAAACAAAAAAAAAACTTTTTGTATTAATTCTCTCAAAAAGGCACTTTGCTTTTGTTGTTTATTTCAATAGTTCTTTATTTGTTTTTTTTAAACACCTGTTGTCAAATATGGCTAAATGACTTTCTTAATTGTAAAATATGTTTTTTCAGTCTATTCAATTAATTTGAATATTTAAATTGAATTTCCTACTATTTGAGTGTAGAAAAGATAAAAGTAAATTATTTTTGTGGATTTTTGACAAAACAACTTAAGTCGAGTTAAGACCTTTTTTCTTTTTTTATCATAATTTAAAATTTTGTAGGTACATATTTTATGTAAACGAGATGTTTTAGCCTCAGAGCAAGGCTCGAGTGCTAGCACTCTAAAACTATTTTAAAATATTTAAAATTTAAACTTAATATATTTAGACTGAAAACCACAGCTTTATTAAAAAGTTATTGTTTTAAGTGGTAAAAGGCTCCATCCATATTGTATTACAATTTTACTTTAGAAATGTTTTTTAATGGGATTTAATTTTTTGCGAAAAGTTCTCATAACATTTCAATTTCCTCCCGACCAGCCCTAATAGGCGTTTATTCAAATGCAAAACAGCAAATTTATAATTAATTTATATTTATTTTGGACTGCACAAAGTAATTGTTTAATATTGAATAATAATTACTGGTGGATGTGTGGATTTAAAATTGATTTTGTTGTTGTTATTTTATGGCAATGACAAACTAAATTCTAGGAAATTAACGTTCATGATAAGAAAACTTAAACGCTTAATTGTTCATAAATAATTTTGTTTGAACACATTCAATATTTACGGTCGCATAATCCTTAAATATTTATTCGATATTACAAATTTTGCTAAAAATATAAAATGCGTGATATGTAAACAAAGACGTCACTGAAAGTATTATAACAATTTTATATATTTAAAGGTAATTTAAAGCAAAATGTTCTGAAAAAAACTGTTATACAAAGTGGCATACATAACTGTTATACGGGTAATAAAACTGTTATACAGGTAAAAATATTTGCTAAATATTTACACTGGTTGTAATTTCAAATAGCTTACAACTGAAATCTTTCTATACTATTTTCCATTAATTTGAACACAAAAATATGGTTCAAAAAAGTTGTATATTACACAGGGCGACAAAAATTTTTGCGATGTGGCTTTTTCGAATAAATTAAGATTGACTTCGACATTAGGGAAAAATTGCTTTGAAATATTCAGTAGGTTTCACCATTATATATATTTTTGGTGAGTTTGTTTAATACTTATTTAAAAATTCCGTAAATCTGAATTCGAATTGCCTTAAAGTCTTTCATTTCTTTTTCAATCTGCTAAAAAGTTTCTGAGCTGTTTATGGGGTTGTAGCAAAATTATTTTTTATCTTAATTTTTGAACTAAACAAAAAATGCAAAATTTTGCATTAAAAAATATTAATGCCAAATATATGGAAACTGTTGTTTAAAATAAAAATTACAATAGTAGAACTTGAAGACCAATTTTGTAAAAATTATCGGATTTTTTAACTAAACAAATCGAAGGAACCGTTTTCTAGTTATATTTACTTATAGAGGGTGAAAAAATCATGAAAGCTGTTGAGAACTCTATACCGTTATTGTAGTTTTAAATAATAAAATTTGTTGTCATTAAAAACTAAAATTACGGAATATAGTTTTCAAAAAAAGTTTCCATTGAATTGTCATACAGGATATATAAAGCAACCTCCTCCATTGCTGACACAACGGGATATTCCAGGAACCACAACCTATTTAAACTTATATTGTAAGGACTAGTTCAATATATATTTCAATATTGAGTAATAAATTTCGTGCCAAAAAGTCAGTGTTGCCTGGTGTTATTATCTCTATTTTTTCTTCTTAAAATTTACACTTAAAAAAATTCTATATGAAATCCAAAAATTATATATGGAAAATTTTCTATATAAATTAGTTCGTAGTGTCCAAAAATAATTGTATATAGAAAACTGTTATACTAAAAAATCTATTTTAACTTTTACAACTTTTATATTTATAAATCAGTTGAGCAATTTTAAAAATAATGCTTGGAAAAACAGTTAAACTCCATTAATTTTCTAATTTATCCATTCAAATAACTGTTATACTTATAAATCTTCATCAAAACTATAAAAACTGCTATGTTTAAAAGATTTAATTTCTTGACAAACAATATCTTTATAAACAATTATAAATTTGATTTGATAGAGAAATTTAATTTAATAGCAATGTTTTTTAATATCGTTTTGCAAAAACTGTTCATATAAAAATGTTATATAATAAATAAAAAGTTATACTAAAATTATGTTGAAATAAAAACCAGTTTAAGTGAAAAGCATTATATGTATTTCAAACAATTTTACATAGAAAATATATATATTACATATACATATTTTAAAACTCTTCAAATTGTCTACATAAAATAATTGAAGGGCTTGCAGTAACAACAAGTTAACTCCATTTTTAGGCCAAAGAAATAATTGGACGAAGACAAAGGCGATTTAATTAAATACATTCTTCATTTTTAAGAGATTATTTTCTATTTTCCCAAAAATTATAAAAAATGAAGTTAACTCTATATTGTAATTATGATGTTTTGGCAGATTTTAGTGCTTAGGATTTTTAGTATAATTTAGTTATACCACATACAATTTTCTAAGGTAACTATTTTACTGTGCTAATTTTAGTTTAGTAGATAATTATACTGCAAACTTTTTTTTAATATAACCCTTTACTAAATTTGAAATTTAAAAAAAACTGTTATACTGTTCACAATTTTCTATAGATAATTGTTGTACTATCCGGAATTTTCTATAGCAATTGAGCTATACTGCACAGAATTTTTCTAGAAAACGAATATATTTTATACTGTTATACTGAACTTTTTTTTTATAGAAAACGTATTTTTTACAGAATACTGTTATACTGCATATTTTTTACAGAAAACATTTCCTTTATAATATTAATAGCATACTTTTATACTGTAAACTATTGCTAGAGCTAACTATTATACCATACATAATTTTCAGTAGATAACTGTTATACTATTATACTGCATTTTTGTACAGACAACATTTCCTTTATAATTTCAATAGCATTAATTTATACTGTAAACGTTTTCTAGAGCTAATAGTTATACCATACATAATTTATAGTATATAACTGTTATACTGTTCTCTTATACAAATTCCTTTTGGAATGGTTTTAAACAAATTATTTTTTCTTTTGGAAAAAGGTGAAATAATTATATTTTATGCAGGTATTTTCAAAAAGTATTAAAATTCTATTGAGGTTTTTGTGTTTTCTAGTTCATAACTTGGGTTTTGTATGCCAATAAAATTTTTTTAAGGTTTTTATAAACAATTGAGCTGTTTAACATTTTTAATTTTAAGGCCATTCATATATCATTAGTATGCTGGACAGCAAATACCTCAATAAACAAATATATGAAAATAAGTATATAAAAACTAAACCGACAGACACTGACTTAAATCGCTTAAAAAAGTCAAATCACACCTTTACAATGTCTGAGCTACAATTGAAATTTTTTTTCAAGATGTGCGACGTTCAAAATGTTAATTTAGCAATTGAAAAAAATATTATTTTATTATATAGACACAAAAAAAAAATTTGCCAAATTATTTAATTTTTGTCTTCAATACCATTATCTTTTAAAAAATTCAAGTTGCTTTGATGAGTCACTCCAAATAATTTTTCTTATTATTAAATGAAAAATGTTTTTAAGAATTTCTTTTGCTAATTTTCATGTTCAACATTTGACGCAAAAATATGTGTGTTAGTTTTGTTATTTGCTATTTGCTATTTGTCATCAGTCTTTTAGTTTTTCGTTAAAGAATAAAACTGAAACAAAATTGATGGCATCTTTAACCTGAAATTATGCGAAATAACATAAATTCTTAAAATAAATCCAAATATTTTGTTTCAAAATAAATTTAAAGTTATTGTTTGGATTTGTTTCGTTGAACATATTTTGTTGCAAAATTGTTTTGTACAACTTTCGCTTTATTTTTGGGCCTTTCCGTCTGTCTGTCTGTCTTTCTTAACGTATTTGTTAAGAGCTTCATCACAAAAATGTTACCTGCTTAAAAAGGTTTATGTACAAAGCAAAAAAGGTATAAGACTTAAGTAAGTAAAATATTTGATAAATATCAGTGTGGGCAATATAAGGCACGTCAAATATTTTATGTCCGTAAAAGGTTTTTAAACAAAATATATTTATCATATATGCTAGGGTTTTAACCGAGTTAAATATATTCGAATAATGAAAAAAAAAAAACAATTCCATAAGAATGAATTTGAATTCTAAATTATTAATAAAAAATATTTGATTAAAATTTAAATATACGATTAAAATTTAATCGAATACTTTTATTCGAATAATTATTTTTTTAATAAATAAATAAAAATAAATAAATGGTCTATGCAAGGATTTTAACCGAGTTGAATATATCCGAATAATGGAAAAAAAACCATTCCATCAGAATGAATTTGAATTCTAAATTATTAATAAAAAATATTTGATTAAAATTTAAATATTCGAATAAAATTTAATCGAATAATTTTATTCGAATAATTATTTAGTTTTTTTTTTAATAAGTGATACAGAATATATTTTTTCACTGTCATAAGAAGTACCAAAGAAATAATTGAGTTTCACTAGAATAAATAAAGTTTATCAATTTTTAATATACATATAATTATTTGATAATTATTAATCGTATAATCGAGTATTCACAAAGTTTTTTCATGATAAAATTATCCCAAAATCTTTTAGGATTTAGCATAGCTATTTAAATAATTATTAAAAGGAGTACAACAAAAGAGAAAGAGAGAACCGATTTTTTATTCAGTTGAAATTTTTTTAAATTTTGATTAAAAAAATTATTCGCTAAATATTAATCGAAAAAAAAAAATTTACCATAAATTTTCTTAAACATACATTTACAATATGATGTCATTTAAACAGAAAATTACTCGTGGAGTAAATGTATATATATTCGAATAAAAAATGTTATTTTGTTATAAAATAAATAGTTTAACGAATAAATTCAAAAAAATTATACGATTACGTAGAGAAAAATACATTATTATTACTTTCGCAAGAATAACAATACTCAAATATTTGAAAATATTTTTTTAAAATAATTTTGTTTTTGTAAAATTAATGTTACACTCAATGCTCATAATATATTTCGAATAAAAATTAATCAACGATGCTATTGAAATGAAAAAATTTTCTTGATTTCGATAAAAATAATTCGACTGATATAGTCGAATAATCAAATAAATTTTTCACAGGTTTAAAATTTGTAAAAATAAATAAAAATATTTAATACTCTTACTAAGAAATTATTTAAAACTTTTATTCGAAGAAAAAATTTTCGATTAACCGAAGTAAAAAAAAACAATTTCAACTAATAGGTTGGATAATCAGCATGCCCCGATAGACTCCATGCTTTTTACTATAAAGGTTGAATATATTCTTTACTATATTCGATAGTAATAATTTAATAAAATAATTGAATAAATAATTAAAATAGTTCTCGTACTTTAAAACATTTAAAGCATTTAATAAAAACTATTAAAAACAAAATCTAAAATTAATTATTCAGCACTGTCATTCGAATAAAAATATTTCGACTATTCAATGAAGAAAATATTTGTTATTCTGATAAAAAAAATTAATTTCAAGAAATTTATATGATTACTATTATTCGAATAAATGAATAGTTGAATTTTTTTCAAGCTATAGTTTTTCCCAAAGAAGTGTAATTGAAGTTATATTTTTCTTCAAGAACACTTTTTGTAGTAAAATATTTAAAAAAGGCAGAAGTTAAAAGAAAAGAAAATTATTCGATTAATATTATTCGAATAAACTAGTATTTAATATTTTTTTTTTTAATTTTTTTTCCCAAAAAAGTGTACTTCAAGAAAATAAAGTAAAATATTTTTTTTAATAGGCAGAAGTTTACCATAGAAAATTGTTTAACAATGTCCTTCGAATAAAAATGTTTCGAATAATCAAACAAGAAAATATTTTTTATTAAAGAAAACACAAATTTTATTTTCGGGTTAAAAAAATTATTCAATTATTATTATAATTAACGAAAAGAAATTTATAATAATTTATTCGATTAATATTATTCGAATAAACTAGCAAAAATTAATTGTTCAGCACAGTCAATCAAATAAAAATGTTACGACTAATTAAACAAGAAAATACATATTATTCCGATAACCAAAAATTTTAATTTCAGGATAAAAATTATTCAATTTTTATTCGAATAAACGAAACGAAAATTATTCGAATAATATTTTTCGAGTTATTATTTTCTTAAAAAAAAAGTGAGTTTTTGAAGAAAACTGAGTAAAATATATTTTTTTAAAAAAGGCAGAAGTTAAAAGAAAAGAAAATTATTCGATTAATATTATTCGAATAATTTTTGTCAAGCTATTATTTTCCCCAAAAAGTGTATTTGAATACAATTAAGTAAAATACTTTCTAAAAAATTCAGAAAGTAGTGTTACAGTAGTACATTATTCAACAATGTCATTCGAATAAAAGTTATAAGCATCTAATCCTATACTTTCAGCTGCCAATAGTTTTCTTTCTTTTGGTTAGCAAGCCTCACTCAATAAGCGGCAAATTTAAATCCTGCGACATTATTATTATCTACGAGTACAGTTTGTTTCTAAACTAAAAATCATGACATCAATTTGATAATTTTTTTTAACCATGACAAAACCATGCAACTGAATATATAATTTAATAAAACGCTTTCAGTTAGTTTTTAAAACGATTCTTGGTTTTATTTTAATAAAAAAATAATTCAACTAAATTCAAGTACAATTTACGCGTTGTTTTGTCAATAAAAAATTCGAAGTAGAATTTAATTTGTTGATCACTTAAGTTAAGTGATAATTATTTTTATTTAAATTTAATCACACAGTATACGGCTTGTATTTGAAACATATTTGTTAACAATATAAACAAATATAAATTTACAAAACAAACAAGATAAATTAAGGTACCACATGTTTCTCTCTCTCTCTCTGTCGCTCATGTCATCAATCATAATATTTAAATTTATACTCACTACAGTCGAATAAAAACGGGCTACTCGTAAAAAAACTAAAATCTGACGTCATGCTATTTTTAATTTTTTATATTTTTTTATCAAATTTGTTTAACTGATTACTTAAACTCAAGAAAGCATTGTTTTTATTATCAATTGTAGTCTGGTAGTTTTAGGAATTCACACAAGTGATCGTGGCAACAGATTTTTTTATGTTTTTGCTGTTATTTTTTATTTATTTGGCAGTTTTAATTGTTGTTTTTGTGTGTTGGTTAAGTTTTTTAATAATAAATATTAAGTATGTGCAATTTACATAAATTCGAACATGACATGATCAAAAAATATTGTGAGGGTGGCCATAAATAATATTTTTTAATTTTAAAATTTAGGCTGCAAATGTATCATGGTATAATCTTGTAATGCCAAATATATTTACTACATTTTTTTAAAGTACAGCAGATTTCTTAAATAACTGTTATACATCTAACAACTTGTTAAAAAAAAGTTATACAATTCTTAACAGTTATAGACTAAATAGCTATATCTATAAAACAAGTATGTAGTAAATAACTCTTTGACTGTTATACTCTAAAGCGACAAAGGAATAAAAAACGCTCTACAGAATGATTTGCAAAGAATTAACCTAAAAATATTGTTAAATACGAGTAATTTCTTGTAAGAAACTGTTATACAACAAAAAATTTCTTTGTAACATTGTTGAATAATGTACTACTGTAACACTACTTTCTGAATTTTTTAGAAGATATTTTACTTAATTGTATTCAAATACACTTTTTGGGGAAAATAATAGCTTGACAAAAATTATTCGAATAATATTAATCGAATAATTTTCTTTTCTTTTAACTTCTGCCTTTTTTTTAAAAATTATATTTTACTCAGTTTTCTTCAAACACTCACTTTGTTGAAGAAAATAATAACTCGAAAAATATAATTCAAATAATTTTCTTTTCGTTTATTCGAATAAAAATTGAATAATTTTTTTCCTGAAATTAAAATTTTTGGTTAACGGAATAATATGTATTTTCTTGTTTAATTAGTCGTAACATTTTTATTTGATTGACTGTGCTGAACAATTAATTTATGCTAGTTTATTCGAATAATATTAATCGAATAAATTATTATAAATTTCTTTTCGTGAATTATAATAATAATTGAATAATTTTTTTATCTCGAAAATATAATTTGTGTTTTCTTTAATAAAAAATATTTGTACTGCTGTAACACTACTTTCTGAATTTTTTAGAAAATATTTTACTTAATTGTATTCAAATACACTTTTTGGGGAAAATAATAGCTTGACAAAAATTATTCGAATAATATTAATCGAATAATTTTCTTTTCTTTTAACTTCTGCCTTTTTTTTAAATTATATTTTACTCAGTTTTCTTCAAACACTCACTTTATTGAAGAAAATAATAACTCGAAAAATATTATTCGAATAATTTTCGTTTCGTTTATTCGAATAAAAATTGAATAATTTTTATCCTGAAATTAAAATTTTCGGTTATCGTAATAATAAATGTTTTCTTCTTTGATTAGTCGAAAAAATTTTTTTTGAATAACTGTGCTGAACAATTAATTTTTGCTGGTTTATTCGAATACTATTAACCGAATAAATTATTATAAATTTATTTTATTGTATTTTATATAATTATAATTATAATTATAATTATAATTATAATTATAATTATAATTATAATTATAATTATAATTATAATTATAATTATAATTATAATTATAATTATAATTATAATTATAATTATAATTATAATTAATTATAATTATATTAATTATAATTATATTAATTATAATTAATTATAATTATAATTAATTATAATTATAAATTATAATTATAATTATAATTAGGATCTTTAAAAGTAAATTATAATTATAATTAGGATCTTTACAAGTAAATTATAATTATAATTATTATATTAGTATTATATTATTATTATTATTATTATTATTATTATTATTATTATTATTATTATATTATTATTATTATTATATTATAATTATCTTTATATTTTAATTATTATTATTATTATTATTATTATTATTATTGCTGCAATAGGTTTGAATAATACCTTTAGACTTAAAAATAGTAAAAAAAAATTTTGAATATGTACCTTTAAAATATGTTCCCTGTTATAATAATCTTAAAACAACAAGTTAAGTAAGGCTTTATTTTTATAATATTTTGTCCATTTATTTTACTTTAAAGTCAAAGCACATACTCCACTTTAAAGGCGTGACATTTGTTTAATAAAAAAGCTATATTTTTTTTCTTTTAAATAAAACAAAAGTTCCATTGAAATATTGTGAAAAAGTTACATTTGTATTTGTAGTTTCATTTAAATTAATAAAAAAAAAATGTAAATAAAAAGGAAAGCAATTTGCGTCGCAGTAACGTAAACGTGTTAACACATTAATTTAGTTAATTCACTTTTAACGTTTTCACTATAGAAAAATGTCACAATTTTTCCTTCAAATGCAATTTATTAGTTCACATAAAATTTGTTTTAAAAATTTTACGCTTTACAATTTGTAATTATAATATTGTAATAATTTGTATTGATATTTATTTTCCTTTATAATCTTTGCAAAGCGAAAGCAAAAGAAAACACAGTGGGGAATGAAATATTAGTGTGCTTCGCTACCCTCGTTGACAAATTCTAAAATAAACATTTGTAGGTAAAGCTATGACCAAATTTTAATTCGAAAATGCAAGTTATTATCAGAGTAGCCTAGTAGTGCTGGCTGGCACTACTCTATACTACTCAATTACTCGATACAACTCAGTACAATTAAATTGGGTACTCAATACTTCAGTCTAAATAATAACAACGGAATTTTATGGTCGTGGTCTTCAAATATTTTATTCAATTTATTTCAAACTACTTTTGTATATTGAGTACTCAAGAAAATGGATACAATACTCGATAACCGACGGTACCCAATACTCAATACTATAGCCTATTTTGTTTAAAGAGAAGTGACTGACACTCAGTCAATTAATGCCTTTATTAATTGTGTTACTTATTTTGGAAAGCGGTAGGAGTAGAATAAGACAGATGGTTAGTAATAGTAAAGGCCTAGTTAGCCGACCGTTACTTTAACGGAACGTAACACATGGAAATTGTTGGTTTTTGAGGCTTTCGTTTATAAATACTTTATTTATCAATAGTTCGTTAAAATGTAAGCCAAACTATTTTTAATATATTGCCTTACATCACTGTCAAAAACATTAAAAAAATACAAGGAAGAGCAAAAAAAGAGAGCAAGAGAATCTCAAACGACAACAATTTTCATGTGTTACATTCCGTTAGCTTACAGTCGGCTAACTAGGCCCTAAAGCTTCACTTAAGGCAACATTGCAATTGCACGTTATTATTATTTTTAGAACAGTGTTGCAGCGCCTCTGGTGTTATGTAGGCGTATTAATTTGAAACTAGCATAGCCAATTTGTAATTATTTTATTTTGCCGACGTTTAAATGCTATATGGTAATACCGGCGAAAGAGGGCGCTGTGATATGCATTATTTTAAAGAGTATTAACAAATATCAGAATATTTGATGTTACCACAGCTGAGTATTGAACTCGTGATCGGGCTTTAGCAGTCAACGTGCTAACCAATTGATCTACAGCACCCTTAAATTTAGATAGATATAGGATAATTACTTCGAAATACACTTTGTTTTTAAAGTAAACAATTTTAAAACTCTGCCTATTATATTTTTTCACATTCTTTGGAAGGCAGCACGCCCACTATTTCAATCCAATCACTGTTTTATCTTAAAGTATTATTTTTGAATAACCGTGATCCGTAATACTTGTCATCCTTGTGATGTTAACCGTTACATCAGTTGGTCATTTCATCAACAGTGGCAACCATTACAATTCTGTGGCCAATGCAAAGCAAAGTTTAATCATCGATTCATCACTGTTATTGCGATGCGATATCCGGAAGCATACATCGCCCTGTTTAGAGCTACATAATAATAGAAACCCACTTAAAAAAAAAATAAACAATCATTTTGTATTTATTTGATATTTAAATTTAATTTTGTTGCACAGTGTAACTACCTGATGATTGATTGTTATTATTTCGAACATACATTTTTGCTTCCAACTTAATAGACATATGTATGTATGAGTCTATGAGTGCGTGCGTATACGAGTATGTTTTCGTTCATATTATCATATTGTCAATATTTATGATTGCAATAATTTTTTTTTATTGTTTTTGCCTTAAAGGGTTAAAATTGTGTGTGTTTAGCAATAAATCTGTTTTCTTAACACATGTATTTGATATATGTATGTATGCAATACGTCCCTTTCTACAAACATATAAATGTTTTCATATAAATATGTAAATACAAATATGTAACATTATTTACGATTTTATGCAGTTTAGGTGATACAGTAGTGTTCAAAAGTGTTTATCCAGGGGGTGAATACCTTTAATATTAGTCTGGGTATTATTTGCAGACAAGCCAAAAGCTTCGCAAGTATGTTTTCTTAAAAGAAATTAATATTTTATTTTATAAAATTTTTTTTAATTGAAAAAAAAAATTCACTTCTAATATAGTTAAAGTCTTTGGCGTAGCAAGGCCATTTTGGAGGGGGATGATTGTGCATGTCTAGAGGGTTTATTTGTAGCCCCCATAAAAATTGTTCTACACATTTTAGTTTATTATATTCCAATAAATTAGAGGGAGAGGGCCCCCTGGAAAATATGTCCCCACCTATGCTAATGGTAAAAGAGGTGGTTGACGTAATAAAAAAATTCATGTGATAATATAATTAAACCACAAAAATACGATGCGTTTGTTTAAGGCCAAAAACTTTTGAAAGAAGAGAAGCAGAAACCGTCCTCATAGACTTTAAAAATACTAACGATGATAAAAAACTCTCCCTTAGTGGATATAATATCACATCAGTTTTATAAGAGAGTCACAGAACTGCTTTGCTTTAGTGATTTATATTTTTTAACACAAAATTATAACGAGTTGCAGTACTGAGAGGGGCCCGTTAATGTAGTTGACACAAAAATAAGTGTTGCCATTTAAAATTTTTTTCCTGATACGCTGACTTTGAAGAAAATATTACTAAAATTGGTAAATAATTTAATAATATTCCTTTGATTTATGAAAATTAAAATGTTTAAGCTTTAAATTTCTATATTTTAGTGCATGAGCTAGCTCATCTAATGGGTGTGCTCATAAGCTCATGAGCAAGTGGTCATACTCGAATACAAACTTACTGAGCACATGCCTAGTCATACCATACTATTGCTCTCTCATACTATTGCTAATGCTCTCATTGCTTAGTTCGTATCATAAATGCAATGAGCTGACTAAAACTAACTTTCTATATTAGTGAGAGCCGTGGTTACTACTCTCATGTTCGAAACGCTCAGTATGTTTTTTTTAGTAGTTGCTTACAACTTTTTATAAGGCTTATAGCGTTTTTCTTGCACAAGTGTTTTTTTTTGTATTTCTTAAGAAATTATTTTTGTATTTGTTAAAAAAGATCTGTATTTTTTGTTTGCTCAAGATCATTGTTGTTATGTTCAACACTTACTCATACTTCTTAAAATTGTTAACGGAAACTCTCCAAGCTCATCCTATTTAACTCATTGGTCTTCGCTGTTTATTATTGTCAACTCATTTACTCGTCTGCAGTGAACAGACATGAATTTAATGAAATATTCACCTCTATTCTATTTGGCGTCGTCGACATCGTCGTCACTTTTGGGGCGAAATCACTTTGTATCGACGTCGTCATTAATTCGATTATAATTTGGTATTCCCTAACAGGATGAGGACGACGTCGACGGGTTATCGACAACTTCAGTCAAATAAAATAAATACATACATACTATATATTAAAATAATTTGTTTTCTATCCGATTAAGAAGATTAATCAGACAAAAGATAGATTTCAATTACCGGATGAGAAGTAAGTAAAGAACGCACTTTCTTTTTGTAGAGAATTGTTTATGTTGTAGTAGGTTCCAAAATTATTTTAGGTTGAATAAATCAGCATTTAGGCCTGTTCTAGAAGCAGAGTCACAAAATTGTAGCAGATTTGCTAAAGCCCTCCACCCCTAGTAGCCTTAGCCTCAGCTGTGTTGAAAACTATTTTTTTCTTTACCTTAAGTCTCTCCAGAGTCTCGACAGAGCGGTAATCAAATTTTTGTTAATTTTTTTGCCACCCATTCTGCGATCTTCTTGGAGGGCCTGGGGCATTTAATGCAATAGCAAAACCATCCCACAACTCTTTGAAATTACTGGGGGTATATATTCTCTTTGGAAGTTTCTTGCAAGGGAAGGATTTCTTTCCATTTCTACCATTAATCTTTCGAATTGGTTTGAATTTGTTATTTTATTTTTTTCCATTTTTAATTTTTCTTCAAATCGTTTATCAAGACCAAGACGACAAAATCGTCGTCGACACAACATAATTTCCACGTCACATTTTCTTACAAAATACCAAATAAAAATAAACAAACATCGATAAATGTTGATGTCGATAAAGGGAATACCAGTTTAAGCCCGTCGACACAAAATGTGGTCGTATTGTGTCGACGACGCCAAATAGGTTAGGGTTGATTATAATAAGCGTCTTATGAGCTTCGTTTTTTGTGCTCATGCAGTGCTTTAATATAATATTGGCAACATTGTGATTTTTATTTTCTGGTTGGGCAATTACTGCGATACAGCTAACAAGTTATTAGTTTAACGAAGTCTTTAAAATAATTTTTTTTCAATGCGCTTTTGCTCTTCACTGTTGAAAAAAATACTTATGTTTGTTATCTATGAATAGATTTAACATATTTCATTTGTATGCATTACTATGATTCAAATATATGCATTAACTTTATTTGCATTTTCACTAAATTGCGTTATAAATTCCATTTGATGTTAGAGGGAAAAAATAGTTTGTTGCCATAGAAATTTGCATTGGAAAATTACAGAAGGTTTAAAAAACCGTATGGTAACATTAAAAAACTGTAAATTTAACTTAAGCAAGAAGCTTTCTAAAATTAAATTTTTTATTATTTTTGCTTATTTTTTATACTTACGAGGGTCAGCCAGTAAGCCTTGACACAAGCATGGCAATATTTGTTTTTGGTTATAGAGCCCGTGATTTTGATGAATATTCATACCTTTAAAATTTTAAATCAAAATTTCAATAAGAAACAAAGAATAAGAAAAAAATTTCCCAAAAATTGTAGTTTCGAACTAAATATTTAAATTTTATTAAAAAAAAAATAATGAAACTACCCAAAAGCTCCATGTTTCACCAAAAAAAAAAAAAACTTAAAATTTATGTCCGTGTTGAAATGTCTTTTCTGTAAACTCCAAGTAACTTATAGAAATTCTTGGTACACCAATCTATCATATATGGGGTCGAGAATTTTTCTATTGAAAATCAGTAAAATCAGGTCTCAAATGATGGAGATATGGTAAGCAAAAGCGACCGCCTCTATTTTCCTTACATTTTTCGCATGTTGTTGTTGTTCCTTTAATTTCATTATTGTTTTTTTTTGTTTTGTTGTATTGAAAAAAAAAAAAAAATTCAAAAAATCGGCGTTTCACTATTGTTCTTTTTTTATTGTTGGATTTTTTTTTGTTGTATTGAAAAAAAAAAAATCAAAAAATCCGCGTTTCACTAAACAATCGAAATTTCACCAAAAAAAAAACTATCCATAATTGAAAAGTTCGTTTCTGTCCGCGTTAAAATGTCGTTTTTGAAGACTTCAGTTAAAGTTTGGAAACTCTTTCTATTCCAATCTGTCAGTTATAGTTTGGAGAACTTGAGAATCAGTTTTACTCGTTGGTAGATTTTTGTTTTTGTTGCCATACTCCTCAGTCTCCTCGAATTGCTGTCTTTCAATTTCCATTTTCTTCATTCGGAATAGCCGATTCACCACCCTCTTTAACGCTCGGTAATGCTCCATTACAGCTTACGTTACATTGGCGCGATTGTCGCCAAGTATGCCACATTATTGGCTTCAGTGATGGCTTTTCATTCCTTATCATAGCATTGGTTTCTGGCGCGTCGCTTTCGGTAACCAATTTCTTTCAGCTTTCAGATGTCTGCGTTTTGTATGTGTTGCCATTGTCCGCTGCTGTAATCAGGTGAAGGAGGAGGTATCCAATTGGAGAAGTTGACTTAACTTCCTGGGCTGTCGGTTGTGAATGCAACTTTTCAACGTCTTGCTTTTTCTATGTGTTGTAACGTACGCGTTCTGCGGCTCTTATCCGAGTGTGTACTTATGCTGCCACAACTATGCTGTAAAACTTGTCCCTTGATCTCTTCATTTTCTATTCTGATGGCCATATCAGTGCTCATGATATGGCTGATAAGATAGAATTTGGCCTTGCTGCAGATTGTGGGCAGTCTTTCGTCAACCAGCGTGATGTCGGCAACCAGGTTTCGTATTCGCTTGTTTACAATAAATCCGTATCCGAACTGGTGTCTATATTAAAGGCAGCATGTCGCAGTTTTTCATGTCGCTAACGCCGTGCCCTTTTTATCTTAATTCCTGGATGGCTGGATGAACATCATGGTCTTTTAAACATTTGCGGTCTTTCGTCAACGTTATAGGAAGTCCGTTCATTTTCATTTATTCTCGGTTTCATTGTGGATTTTTTTTGCGTAACGGGTTACAAGCCCAATTCCAACCTCTTTACCTGGGTGAAGGTCTCACCGCTCACATGTTAGCCGTCGCCTTGGCGGTTAATAAAACGCCGTTGTCCGGTAGTTACCACGCGTAGGTCTGTAAGACGACTTAAGGTGCGATATAAATAAGGATCGCACTGGTTTCACCAAGTGGAACCAATCAGTAGCCTGTGAACCCCTTTACAATGGATACTATTTAAAAAAATAAAATTAATAAAAATTAAAGGGTGTTCCCAAATAGACGCGATTTTGACGAGTTTGGACTTATCTTTTAAAAGTTATAGGCAGAAACTTGAAGTTTAGACAGTATCTGTAGTACTATGCTCGCTGTAATACGAGGTATAAACATAATTAAAATTTAAAGGGTGGTCCCATAGATATGTGTAACGAATATGTGCTTATCTTTTGAATTGAATAAGTAGACACTTAGATATTTTAAATGCAAGTAATAAAAATACAAAATTTAAAATTAAAGGGTGCCCCATAAAAGAGGTGAAAATAAACTTCGCAGTCGTCTTTGGAGACTAGATATATTTCAGAAACCTACTACTTGGACATAACCTTGAATAATAAAATTCTTTTATATTCTTATTTTTAGAAAAATCAATTTTATTGCTACATCACCTTCACCATGCATAAAAAGACATCTCTGGAACTTCGCAAAGAAAATCGGGAATTTTTCCAGGTAAAAAAAAATAATATTTAGTAATAAATAAAAAAGTGTTTTAATTTAAATCTTGTTAATTGTTTTCAACAGAGTTACCAAACTGAAATCAATGATCGCTTAGGCATTGATAGTTTTCTAGTGCAACCCATACAAAGACTGACCAGATATCCCCTGTTGCTGCAACAATTAATAGCAGTAAGTTATAGATTGATTATGAGGACAATTTGAAAGAAGTATTAAAGAATTATTTTTTTTATTTATTTATTACAGGAATTCTATAAAGGTGGCATCAACTGTAAGCCGGTCTTGGCTTCGTTGTGTAAATTAGAAACACGCATGCGCCGCCTCTTGGAGGTGGTAAATCAGTCGGAAGAAATCCTATCTATAGATGAGTTGCTGCCAGAGGTACTTAAATTTTTAATTTTCCTATTTAAATTCAATTTAAAATATTTATTTTTGTTTGCCTTCATTTAGCTCAACATTGAAGAGCTGGGCTCGTTTAGACGCTCCACTGAATTTGATGCCTACAATCACAGATCACGCAAAAAATTCCGCTCTAAACTATTTCTCTTCGACCAGTGTCTCTTATGCACCGAAGTGCGTAAACGTCGTCTAGCTTATAGGAATTATTATACTTGGGATCTAATAGAATTAAAATTAAAAAATTCCAAAAGTATAACACTTTTAACGAAGGCTACCTCCTCCTCCTCCTCCTGCTCCTCCAACACATCTTCAGCCAGTGATTCGCATGGTCACCGTTCGCTAAAGGAAGAATATGAATTTTCCTCGCCCGAAGCCATTTCAATTAATCAATGGCTTCGTTGTGCCCGTCGCCTTATAGAACATTGTCGCATCGAAGAGTCACAGAGAGGCAAATTGGTTTTGCCCATGGATTTAATTTTGGGCATAGTTTTGGCCATTTGGCTTATTTGGCACTATTTGTGAGAGTGTATTATCTTGATTATTTCAGTTTTCCCTTTTTTTTATTCCTTATCATTTTTTGTGTAATAAAGTGATTTTAAATTATTATTTTTTCTTAAATATTTGTGTTTATTTATCTGTATTTTTTCTTGGTTATTTTTTGGTTATTTTATGGTTTGTTAAACTAATTCGTTAGAAGATGCAAATTGACTTACGCAAAGTGTACTTTTTTGTGTGTGTTAAAGTTAAATAAATTTAAAAGGGCCTTTTTTTGTAAATAATAAGAAAACAATCATTGTGTGATGCAGTTCAGAGTAGTTTTGGGTACCTTTTTAACCCGCTACTTTCCACAATGATGACTGGTTGTCGACTGGTAATTTGGGACTTCCTTACTTAAATTTCCATATCAGTTATTTTAAGTGATTCTTGGCTGCCGATTTCAGTTGTTGAGATCTTTGCTTTTTATTGAGTTCACATATTTGCTTGTCTTTAGCCTAAGGGGCCCCCCGAAAATTTTGACTATGTTGCCAGCTCATAATACCACTTGACATTTGATACTGTTGCACGGTTGTCAGCGAACATCGCATGCAACTCATAATAAGGGCCAACATTTTAGCTTTAAACAGCACTTGATAAATATTGAAAATCAACCGCTGGGTCTTGAGCGGCTATTAACCATTTATCGTAGGTAATTCCTGACTGCCCTGGTTGACCTCCCTGTTTATTGCATTGAAAACAAAATTCTATTCTATTCAATAACCATCTAATACTGCCAGCCTATACTACGAATTGACATTTGATACTGTTGTATGATTGCCAGCGAACATCGAACATTGAATGCAACTCATAATAAGGGCCAAGCTTTTTGACACCAAGTAAAACTCCTTTATATCAAAGGTATTCTTTCAGCTTTCCGCAATGATTACTGGTTGTCGAATGGTAATTTGCGACTTCCCTCTCTACGGCTGCATCTCGAGCGGCTATTAACCATTTATTGTACATGATTTCTGGCCTTTTTTTTGGATGCTGCCAAAAAAATTGATAAACGGCAAAGGTGCGAGACCAAAGCGCCAGAGTGTGATTGCCTAAGCTTCCTCCAAAATCTGCAACGCGAAGGAAGTGAGACTCCAAATTCAGCCAGGTAAAATTAATGAGTTTAATGGTGCTCCTCCAGTCAAAAAAATTTAGTTTAATGGTACTCCTCCAGTAAAAAAAACTTGAGTTTGATGGTACTCCTCCAGAGAAAAATTGAGTTTTAAAAATGGTGCTTCTCCAATGTTCGACTTATTTAATTAAAAATCCTAGGTTATACACGATAACCAAAACGATTACACGTGGCTAATTAATGCAACCACCAATCAGTAACACAGTACAGCTATTCGAGGAAGCCAATCAGCCAGTGTGAGTGAGACGAAGGCCGAAGGCCGATCAACAAGGACGGCCTGATTGACTTTAAGCGATAATGATAATAACTCGCACACGTGTTCCCCAACCCAGATCTGCTTTACGACTGGGTTAACCTCCTTATTTAATGTAAAATCATAATTCTAGTCTATTTAAAATTCAAAAACCATCGAAAATTTTGACAACGTTGCCAGCTCATAATACGAATTGAAATTTATTACTGTTGTATGGGTGTCAACGTTCATCAAACATCGAATACAACTCATAACAGGGGCCAACATTTAAGCATCAACTGAGACTTTGCTATTGCGAAGCTTCTCACTCAGCTTGTTTAAGGGCAAGAATTCTTCTAAAGGATTTTATGTGTCCTTTTGCAAACAGCTAGGAACCAGGTTTTCTTAAGATTAGAAGAATTATATAAAAATTTGTATTATGAAACAGCCCCTTAGTCATGCTTGCTGCAATCTGTTTTAGTCTTAATAAGAATGTGGTAAGAATGCTTAAGGTTGCTAAGGATATTAAGGATTTGGTTGGAATAATATTGATTTTTTGTTAGGCAAAACTTGTCATTACAAACTATTAAAATACTAGAGGCCTTAGAACACTAATAAACTTTGGTTTTGTTAAAGGCCCTGCGCCTTATGAAAACCTCTTTATAATTATACTTTTTTCAATACATTATCCTTTTATATTTTCGAAAGGTTTCTTATCCTATTCAAAGATAGTTATGCATCATTATGATTTGGCAAAGAGAATGTCTATAATAAGTTATTTGTTTTCTTTGGCTTGGCTTTGTTTGCGAATAATGTTGAAACGATTGTTGTTGTTGTTGTTGTTGTTTGTTGTGTTGTTTGTAAGGAATGTCCTTTTTGTATTCCTTTTCGAAATTGCCAACTTAAGTCAACACACTAACAAATATTTTTCTTTATTATTTATATTCCCAGCTGCACTTCCATACCATATTGCATTCATACTTGACAAACACATACTCACATGCACATGGACATGCAATCTCTATACATATGTATGTGCATCCATACATACATATGTATGTATGTGTTTATTTATTAGAGTTTACTTGTCTGTTTGTGAACATATGAGTTTTTGAAGCGTAAAATAAGCTTCTTGTCTTCTTTTATGTTCTAGTGTAAAGGATATTTCTACACACATTATATAATGCATGTTTGTGTGTGTGTGTGTGTGTGCGCGCAAGCCTTCGTAGGTCTATATAACATCATTATCTTTTACTTGTCTTTATTGTCAAATATTTTTCTATGATAAATTGCCTTCTTGTTTGAATTAGCAGCAGTTCACAAAAAAATAAAGAAATAAAAAGAGAAAAATTTAATTTTTATTTTTTTTTTTTTTTGTTTGCCAAAATCAACAATAAGGAAAACAACTAGAAGAAAAGGACATGCATGTCCTTTTTGCATACGAAAATTTTAATATAAACATGTTCTTATATGTTAAGCAAATATGTAAATGCACACACACACACACAAACACTTGTAATCTTACAATTTCAAACGTTTCTTAAACAGATACAAAAGGACAATCCGTATACAGTCGTGTAGAAAAGTTTACGTACACAAGAATCTTGAATTTGTTATCTACTCCTTGAAATAACAGATTCCTAGATAAAAGCAAAATATAAAACCTCTATAAAAGACATTAAAAAATGGCTGAGCTTAAAAGGCAATAAAAGATTAAAGTCATTTTTGGAATAATTTAGAAGAAACGGGTAAATTTCTACATAGAAATCTTTATCTTTAAATAATTTTCAAAACGAACTTTTATAAGTAAAATTTTTCGGGTACCCAATGTAATCCTATTATTATCGCTACAATGTTTGTATGTTCGTCTGTCACTTTCTGTCGCTCTCTCTCTCTCTCTCTCTCTCCCTCTCTCTCCCCCTCTCTCTCTCCCTCTCTCTTTATAACCGTAATAGGTAGGCTCTTGATTTTTTTTAGAAGTTGTATACAGCTGAACTGAAATAATATTTATTTTCGAACATAAATTTACACAGAATATTTATTGCTATAGCCGCTTTAACAAAAATAAAAAATAAAGGGTGACCCCATAGAATGTAATTTAGACTAATAGCATTATGATTTAAACCATAATACACAGACATTTTAAATTCCCACAGAGTATGAAAACATTATATCTGCTATAAATTAAACTATAAAAAATAAACTTAAATAATTAAAGGGTGAGCCCATAAAATACGAGATTTTGCTGCATATGAATATTTTCAGCCAATCGTAGGCAGATACTTGAGGTTCATACATATTGTGCCAAATAATGTACGCTTAAAAAACTATACAAAAATAAATTTAAAGGGTGTTCCCATAGAGGCTGTGATTTTACTGAATATGATCTAATGTTTTAAAGCGTATATACACTTACAATTTATCCGAGTATGAGAAAAAACTATGTGCGCAATAACAGCAGGAAAAAAAGTTAAAAATTAAAGGGTGTCCCACAGATGTTTTTTTTATTTTAAGAATGTGGTCTTATCATTTAAACCGTTACAGGCCGAAACACAAAGTTCGCAGAGTATATATAGCAAGTGAAAAAAATTAAAGGGGTCCCCATAGACACTGTAATTTTACCGAATATGGTTTTATCTTTTAAACCATTATGGACAGACACATACAATTCACACAGACTATGTAAATCTACATCTGATGTAATAACAACTATAAAAAATAAAATTAAAAATCAAAGGGTAACCCAATAAAATCCGAAATTTTTCAGTATATCATCTTGTATTTTAAACCAATAGACAGACACTTGAAATTCACACAGAGCATGCATATCAAGTAAAAAAACAATAAAAATTAAAGGGGTCCCCATAGACACTGTAATTTTACCGAATATGGTTTTATCTTTTAAACCATTATGGAAAGACACATAAAATTCACACAAAGTATGTAAATCTACATCTGATATACTAACAACCATAAAAAATAAAAAAAAAAAAAAAAATCAAAGGGTGGCCCCATAAAATCCGAGATTTTGGTAAATATCACCTTATATTTTAAACCAATATAGGCAGTCACTTTAAATTCATACAGATTTTTCCGAATACAGTCTTATTATATAACGTCATAGACAGACACTTATCTGACTATGTAAAACTATGTCCCGTTATAACAGCAGGTACAAAAAAAAAAACACATTAAAAAATAAAAGTGTGACCCCACAGGAGATGAGATATTGACGAATATGGTCCTAATTTTCAAACCATTATAGTCAGACACTGAAAAATCACACAGATTAAGTAAAATTATGTGACGCCTTGTATTACTACATGAATTCTAATAAAAAATATAAAAGATAAAATCAAAAATTAAAGGGTGTCCCAACATATAAGAGTTGGTTTGTACTAAATAAGCAATTACTTCCATATTCCATAGAGTATGTTCGTTATATCAAAAAGTATGAAAAAATAAAAATTAAAGTTAAAGGGTGACCACATAGAAGGCATTATTTTAATAAATCACAGGTAACCAATAGCAGCCGTTAGGCATTTATGTAGAAAAAATTAGAGTGGATTACATCAATAATAGTAAAGAAGTTATTTTTTTTACAGCAAGAAAGGGTATACTACGACAAAGCACAATTAGCGAGTTTCGTTCATTAAATACCCTTTACCAGCTCAAATTGACGAAAACTTTTGTCTGCCACTATTCTATGTGAACAATTTCTGGACATCTGTTTTATAATTGCGTGTGAGTGTGTATGTTGATTATAACTCTTATATTCTTATTTCTTCATCCATCCATATTGCCTACGGCTTTCCAATTGTAAAATATATAGTATTTTCTTATTATCAAATTCAGTTTTTTTTAAAGAATTAAAATAAATATTAATTTTATAAAAAACGAAAAATTATGGGCTTTAATGGAGCCTTAATGCAGCATATATTGCGTTAAAGATTTAAGCGGTGTCTATTTTGGAGTTGAGGGAATCTATATATCTAGTATACAATTATATATAAATCCATATGTGTTTACAGGTTTGCAAATTCATTTGTTTTTACCTTTAACAGGGCAAACATAAAGAGCGATCCTTTTGAAATATCGGAACCGCTTTACTGGCGATCGTTAAGTTCAAATATCGACGCGTTTATTCTTAAACCACGTAAGCGCCAAAAAGTCGTTTTTCAGAAAATGAAAAAAAAAAACTTGATAACTTCTTCAATATGGGTTTCAAAACAATTTTTTTTTTACAAAACATGGCTGTATGACTCTCTAAAGGGTATAGAAACCTTTTTTTTTTAATTTGTTACTTACAATTAATTGTAGCCAAATCTGTCGCTTACGTGGTTTTGGCGCAACCAGCAAATCGCAAATTTCTGTGTGTAAATTAACATTTATTTTTGTGTTTATAAAAAAAAAAAACTTTAAACTTTACCAAAAATGCTCCAATTGGCCTGAAACTTTCCTGATTTTTTTATTCTTAAATACAAAAAACTTAGTGGTTGAGTCTTTAACATTTCCAATTTGAAATATAAAAACCAATATATTTTGCATGCAAATGTCATTTGTATGGCGCTTACGAGGTTTTGAAAATGGATTTTTTTATTTTTCATACAAACTTGTTAAGATGAGAATGTAGTCTGGTGGCAAATGTTATTTTCTACCATAAAAACGAAAAAAGTCAATTTCGAAAAAATGACGCTTACGTGGTTTAAGAAGAAACGCGACGATATCTTAATCCAATATCTGGAACACTACATAACTGAGCCTTTTGTGAGGGTGGCTTTAAAGATGAAATTTATAGTCAACGAGAAATTAGTAAAGTCGGAGCGCAGGAGGGTAGCTCCTTAAAAGAAAATTATGTATTATACTACATATATCGTATATATTTATGAAGAACAGTTATAGCAAGAGCTTCGAAATTGATTTGTTTTACTTCGAAAACAAGGGGCATAATTAGGGGTTTCCCCTCCTAATTACTCCCTGACGTGTACTCTAATTCTTTGAATTGTAGTAGAAAGTCTCACTGCCTCTTTAGCCAGTGCACACGTCTATCAGTCTGGGGGTTCCGGTTTCGATTCCCATCAAAGAAATGAAACGAAAGGGTGTCTCATAAAATAATTCATATTGATTTAAATACATTTATCCGTTGAAATTTCAAGAGGCATGAGCTTAACATTTACACAGAGTGTATACTTCTATGCTGGCCTTAATAAAAATGATAAAAAACGTACAATTAATAATTAGAGGGTGACCCAAGAATATGAATATGGCCTTATCTTGCAAATCATTATATACAGACACTTGAAATTCACACCGAGTCTATCGAATTATATTCGCTATAACAACTATAAAAAATAAAAATTAAAGGGTGTCCCCATAGAGGCTGTCATCTTTCTGAAAATGAAACCATATTCTATGAATCTGTTATATAGAGACAGTTGCAATTTATCCGAGTATATAAAATAAGAGCAGGTGCTAAAAATAAAATTAAAAATTAAAGGGTGGCCCCACATATTCTGCGATTTTAAGAAGATAGTCTTATCTTTTAAACTGACAGATACTTGAAATTCACCAAGAGTAAGTAAAACTAAGTTTGATTCGAAGTAGGAAGGTATATGACAATATATGATATGTGCCATAGCCAGTGCTGAAGGGTATGGGGCACCCTTATATATAAATACTTGAACATTTATCTGTTGAAATTGCAAGAGGCAGGCGCTTGAAATTTACGCAGAGTGTATACTTCTAAGCTGGCTTCAATAAAAATGATCAAGAACATAAAATGAAAAAATAAAGGGTGACCCCAAAAAAATGTGATTTTGACCATAATGCACGCGGACTGTGTGGCAAAAGAATAAAAAAAACAAAATCAAGAATTAAAAGGTATCCCCAAACAATATGTGTAAGGCATTAGATTTTGAGCAGGAATAAGAAGACGCTTGAAATTTAAACAGAATGTGTACTTCTAGTTGGCTTCATTAAGAATTATCAAAAGATAATTTTATATAATTTTGACCGCACCTGACCACACAGACTGTATCCAAGTTTGCCTGCTATGGCACAAGTATAAAAAAAAAATTAAAATTAAAGGGTGTCCTAAAACCAATAAGTGATTTGACATATATGGCCTTATCTTTTGAACTGCAGTGGGAAGTCGCTTGGAATTTATGCAGGCTTCAATAGTATCAAAAAGTATATAAAAAAAATATAAAAACTAAAGGGTGACCCACACAGATTGTGTCTAAGTTTGCCTGCTATGGCACAAGTATAAAAAACAAAATTAAAATTAAAGGGTGCCCCAAAACCAATAAGTGATTTGACGTATATGGCCTTATCTTTTAAACTGCAGTGGAAAGTCGCTTGGAATTTATGCAGGCTTCAATAGTATAAAAAAAAATAAAAACTAAAGGGTGACCCATAAAACATGTGATTTTGACCGCAACTGGCCGTAATATAATTAGATGGTGTGTAACTTTCCTGCTATGGCACAAGTATAAAAAATAATATTAGAAATTAAAGGGTGTCCCCATACATTATGTGATATATGACCTTATCTTTTGAGCTGCGATAGAGAGACAGTTGAAATTGAGACAGAATGTGTACTTCTGAACAAAATAAATAAAAAAATTAAAGGGTCGAATGATGCCGTGACATACGTATCCATAAAAAATTATCTTTATTGTAGTTATAATCAATAATGATTTTATGAATTGAACATAACATTTTATCAATATTTTTAATCAGCCCAAAATCCATAAAAACAATATTTTTCCAATTTGAATAAAATATGCATTAACGAAACTAAACGAATATTTCGAGCCATCAACTATACTCTCCTGTGCAGGCTTTCCGTTGCAATAACTGCTGCAAATAATGTGATTTAAAATTCATAGAAATGTTGGCGATAACAATAAAAATAAACAGCTGTCATTAGGTGACACTTTTCTTTAGGGCCAATACAAAAATTCGCAGACAGTTAACTAATGATTATTTTACTACTACTGCACACTTGCAACAACAGTAATGTCATGGCAGTAGACAGCAGCAACAATTGTCATTGCACTTGCTATGCGACCATGCATTAGCTGTCATTGGAAAATGGCGTACAATAACAATAACAAAAAAAAAAAAATTAAATTGTATTTAAGTAGAAAAGATGGAGTATGACTAATAAATCGTTGCACAGTGCTTCTCAATAACTGCACAGGTGTTCCCATATGAATTGCCTTTCAACGAGTAGACATTGCAGTGTACATTCGTCGTTGCTCTCATATGTATGTACGAGTATGTATACATATTCGTAACGTATACATATTCGTAACTTATACATATGTTTGCCAAAGTCATTTAACATTCTTTTCTATTTTTCCGCTTAAGTCTTAAGACACATTATTTTCTTTTGGCTCTGGTAGTTTGGGGTTGTTAGAGCGGGGCTAAATGTCATGGACATACTAACGACAGATCATATATCTTATTTTACTATGAATAAAATAAGGAATAACAGTGCACGCATTTAGGAAATATAGCAGGAGCGTGTCGAAATATGTTTTTTGGGGGCGATATATATTTTTATATGTTTTAAAAATACAGTTATGAAAGGTCTTAGGATTGATTTCGAGGAAGTGAAGAGTGTGAACTAACTTCTATGTAGCTGTTTTGGACTACATAGAAAACCCATAAAAATGATCGGATCTTTTGTTTTCAAAGCTCTATATGTCGTTGCTAATATTAAAATGGAAGATTTTTAGGCTGGGGGTTCTGTTTAGACAAAGAGCTCGTGTTATCTCAATTGACCTATATGTCCAACAAAGAATGATAGAGAGAGACTTAGTAGTCTGTTTTCCCTCGATCACCATTACCTAACCTTACGTAGAGTAAATTTTAATAACGAGAAGCAAAAATGTAGACTATTAAGTGTTACATAGGCAATTGCAGAGTAAAGTAATTTAACTGTGAAGATGTTTATCTCAGAAGAGTTGCATAGATAAGTCACGTGTGCCTACTTCACCTACTAGAATTCAGTTAAATGGAGAGCATACATATATGAGCATAAGTAAAATGTAGGTAAACAGGCAAGGTAAAGAAGAGTGGAAAAACGAAGAGAAAGAAAGTAAAGAAATGGGAAATACTGATAAGTAGAGAAAGGTAGAAATAAGTAAAGAGATTTCGAATAAAGAAGTTAAGTTTTGTTAAAGTAGAGTAAAGCAAAGTTTGCGATAGAAGAAGAAAGAAGAAGTATAGCGTTCAACAGAGATGAAAGAAAGCAGAGTAAGCAGGAAGGAGTAGTGTAATATAGATTAGAGTAAACTAAAGATGATAGAAATAAAGATTTCCAGTTAGATGAGGCAGTTTGTCCTATTTAAAGTACACAGCCCATTTGTGTGGTTTAGGAGTAGGATGGCGTAATCTAATGTCTATCATTACTGAAGTAAACTATTAAAAAATAGTGTAGAGTTGAGTAGGCAAAGTACAAAATTATAGAAGAGAATAAAAAAGCGATTAGAGTAGAAAAGAGTAGAGTAGAATAGATCAGTGAAGATGTGTTTAGAGTAGAACACTGTACAGCATAATAATTAAGAACGAAATAGGAAAGCGCATAATAAGATAAGAAGATAGACAGAGTTAAAAGCTATCGAAAAGAGTAAATAATTTATAGGGGAGTGCGCAGTTGAGAAGCTTAAAGTAGATATAAATTGATTAGTATGAAGAAGAATGATATAGAGCAGTATAGTAAAATGTAATACAGCGCCATTATATTTTATATTAGACTGACGGCTGTTCACTGTCGAACTTCTTTCTCATCACAGATTCTATTCCCCACTGCATTCACACTTTTTAACAGTATTCTGGACATACACAGACAGTCTGTGCTACTGTCAGCCTCTTTTAGGAAAAAGGTAAATCATAATCTTGGATTTTCATCTTAGCTGAAAATCCAGCTGAATTTTCCATGGTTTGCAACCAACGCAAACATCTTTGTGGCCTAGCTGCTAACCTTGTAGTGAAACAGGCCACAGTATTTGGTGAGAATCGATTTCACAACTCTGCATTAATAGACTAATATACAATCTACTAGTACCTCGAGACACCCTGTAGTACAGTTCAGTAATATATAGATCAGTTCAGTTTACAGTTTAGAAAAATGCATTTTTTTAAAGTACAGTGTAGTACAGAAGAGTTCAGTGTAGTACACTGTAGACACGAGTACTACAGTAGAGTATAGTATAGTACAGCGCAGTCTACAGCAGAGTAGAGAGTATAGTGGAATACAATATACTATACTAGAGTGCGGTTTGGTACAAAAAAGTATAGTGGAAAATAGGGCAGTTCAGTGTAGTATAGTGTTGTATAGTATAGTACAGTACAGTACAGTACAGTACAGTACAGTTGAGTGGAATAGTGTAGATTAGATTAATGGAATAGTTAAGGGCTTCTTCTAAGATATATAAAGATAAAAGTAAAGAAGGGTGGAATAGCACATCTTATATTAAACCAGAGCGTAGAGTAGCATTTAACAGATTAGAGCATTGCAGAGAACAATAGGGCAGGGGTAGAGTAGTGTAGTATAGTATAAATCTCACAAGTCCCTAGTAAAGTAGAGATAAGCAGAAAAGCGTTAAGTACTGTATAGTAGTATGAAGTGAAAGAGAATATTTAATTAAGTACCAATTATATTCTAACTTAATTTATCGAGAATAGTAATAAAGACGTTGTAGTCGAACATCCAGAGTGCGAATCGAATCCAGAAACCCCCGGTTTGTAGACTAGACTAGCACAAGACTAACTAGCCTACCAGGGCACCCAAATCGAATATATTTCACTCGATAAGAGCAGAGTAAGTCGAGTAGAGGAGAGATGAGTAGAATAGAAACGACTAGATCAGGATAGTGTAGACATAAGCTGCGAGAGTAGTTTTGGAAACGAGGGCCTTATTAAGTAAAGTTGTATGAGCCGACTAGAGTAATAATTTAAGCATTTGCCATGACCTTGCTTTGTTATTTTTTTAAATGATTTCCGACAAAAAGTATGACTGTCTCTGTTGTTTAAAATAGAAATAAGCAAACAGAAAATAATATAAAAATATTGTAAGCCAAAATTGAAAATTACAAAGAAAAAAAAAATCCCATTTGTTTTATCGTCTTAAAAACACAAAAAAGCATTTGAACAGAAAGCAGGAAATATTCAAACCTTGAAACAAGCAAAAATCCCCTTCTTCGCTGCTTAATCTAGTCAAATGTTTTTACTGAGCAGTATAATGCATCTCACTTGCCATGTTCTCAAATGTTGTAAAACAAATTACTTTAACGACAGCAAATGCAATTTAAAGAAAAATTGTTCCATTCCCAAGGAGAGAGTCAAAGATGCTGCTGCCAAGAAAAAAATAATGGGTTTTTCTTCGTTGTTTCCTCAAAAATAATGCCTGGTTATAATGTTGTTTTACAGTAGAAATAACAATGAGTTTTTTTTGTTTTTTTATTTTTTTTTTAAGGAAAATACGGCTTCTACATGTGATTATTTCTTAGAGTTTTTGTTGAAATTGGTGAGTGTGCGTGTGTGTGTGTGTGTTTCAATGATATCTCCCGATGATTGTAATGATGACTTTACTATTGCCATATGTTGACAGGGTGACTTATAACCAAATGCTGGTATCGTTTTCATGGAATGTCATTGTAAGAATACGACTGTAATAGATTGTTTAACACAACAGGTTGCACCTATTTATATTCCAGGACAATGACAGGTAATTTTAATAGGATCAAGGAATACAGACAAGCTTGCCAAAGTCTAAGAAGGATGTTTAATGGAAAGCAATGGAAATAAGGAGGAAACAGTTGAAGTAAGTTTAATAAGGGAGTTATTTCTATATAACTTTAAATAGCTGCAAACCTAGCAAGTATTTTTCAATTGAAAATTGTGAAAATTAAATAAAATAAAATTGTCTTTGTTCAGTTTCTAACCCTTCCTATATTTCGAAAATTCTGATCTCTTGCAAAAGATTTACAATATAAAAAATTTTACAAATTCTTTAAATTTTCCAACATAATATTATTGCAAATGTAATTTAGTTTTGCCAAAAATTTCCTTTTTTTTTTTAGGGAGAAAAACGCAAAACAATTTAATTTCCTTTTTGTGTTTCTTGAATTCTGTGCTATTTTAGCAAAAAGTGTTCATTATTTTCCAAAACATTTAATACATATTTTCTAAGACATTCGTACATGTTTGAAAATGTTTTATTTTTCCATTTAATAGAAAACATATGTTGGAATTTTCTGCATTTGCAACCCCCGCCTATCGCAATTCCTCTACGTATTAATGTATATGTGTATATGAGAGTGTGTATGTAAATACTATCCTTCAGGCTTAAAATTTACTATAGATTTTTTACATCATTTATATAAAATAGTTTTTCTTTAAACTCTTGGCATTTTGTCATACGTGATTTTGAACTTTGTTTTCTCTATAGCAATTCGAGGACATTGAATGAATAATTTTTTTTGCAATTCGCCCATGCTACCGCTCGCATCATTTAAGCTCAAATGTCTTATGAATATAAAGGATTTTCTTTTTACCAACCAATATGTGGTGGTATGTTACATATGTATATGTACATACGTCTTGATTTTTTCATTTACCCAAAGGCATTCTAATTTTTGTTGTTTATTACAATAATTGAGTTGGTTCATATACCCTGCGGGGAAGGCGGTGGGTGGACTATCTCTTAATTATAATTCAGTAGAAATCACTAATCTCATTATAAAAAGGCAGTCTTTGATTAGGAGCAACCGTTTAGGAGATAACCGGGTTAATTAATACCAACAATTCACAACAAATTTGAAGTCAATTGGAGCAACCGTTTAGCAGATAACCAGGTTTTTGCGCAACCATTTAAAAATCAATAGTTCATTTCAAATTTCCCCCAAAAACCAACAGAAACTGACTTTTCCGGTAAACCTATAATCTTAATCTAAACAGAAGGTATACCGTTTTAAAGAGGAGATTAATACCAACAATTCACAACAAATTTTAAGTCAATTGCAGCAAATATAACAACAAGTATAACACTTTAAAAATTTATTATAAATTTTTTTGTAGTTTTATTAATAATTTTCAGTAAAACCTGTTAAAAATATGATAAAACAAATATTTGAAGTCACAGTATAAGAGTTTATATTCATAATATAACACTTTTAACATATGTATAAGACTTTTTAATCTAAGTATAAGAATAAATAAACATAGAATCAAAATATAAAACTCTTTAAGAGTAAGTATACGACTACTTACTATTAAAAGAGTTTAATATTTCGTTTTGATGATTAAAAAGTCTTATACAAATTAACTAGCACACTACTTTTAACTCGTTATAGAACACGAACTAAACTTTATGTACATTAAAATAGGCAAACTTATCTTTGGGTAATTACAAATGATCTTAGTGTTAAACTAAGTGATTATTATGAAACATTGAGAATTTATTATTTTGTTAAAGAGGTCATATAAGACCCATAGGCCTTTTGCTTCGCTGGAGCAGGCTTAGGCCCTAAACGAAGCCAAATACCTTGAAACGCCATATATTTGCTACTGAGCTATCAAAGAGCGAGCTATACTGAATGTATGCTTACCGAAAACTTTTGACTTTTCGCTCTACAAATTTTCCATAAAAACTGTTGGTATCTCAAACCACTGTATCCGAAAAACAGATGGATGCCAACAAAGGCTTCTACTCGCTTTTTCTCGATATAAACAGATAATGCAAGCTGATTTGGAGATTTATGCACATTGCGGACTTCATCACATATACAAACATATTTATATTACTACTATCATATCTATACATATAATAAAATAGTAACTCATTTCCTGCCTGTCTGTCTGTTTGTCTTTCTTTTTTTGTGTTCGCATCACGTAAAAACTACTAGATGGATTTAAACAAAATTTTGTAAGGAGGTACCCTAGTACCATGATTCCAATATAGGATACTGTTTTTCTGCAAAAATATCTTATTTTCAAGAAAAAGTAGAGAAAAGCAGTTAAAGTACGCCGATTTTTTTTTACCGCTTTAAAGGTACTGCATACCTTAAGGCATCATTTATTTTTGAAAGCAGTACATTTAAAGCAATGTTGTTTAAAATATGTCTTTACAATAATTTTTAGAATTTTATATAAATTTTAGAATTTTATCCAGGGATGGGTACCTGTATATAAAGTTAATAAGTATACATGAAGCACACAAAAAATAAGAGTTCTAAAATTTGGTGTGGATTACTTTCCAAACAAAATCGAAAATATTATCACTTTACTAGCACACAGCTAGTTAAGTCTTAATTGGCTGAAAATCTGGCAGTTGTATAAGCATAAAGCTTTATTTCTAATTTTTAATTGCTAAATTTTATCTTTAGCTTATGATTTTGGAATACAAAAGCAAGTAAACCAAATATAAGTTTATGTATAAGTCTAAAAAGTTTAATTATAAGACATAAATTTTGTTGTGCGACTTTGTAGTTAAGGTATAAGACCTGATAATCTTCGCATTGATGTAGATTTGTGTAATTTTAGTATTAGTCTAATAAAGTATAACACTGTTTAATATAATTAAAAATGTTGCTTGCCAAGTATAAGACCTTTTAATCTTAGTATAAGATTTTGCATTATTAGTATAAGACTAAGTAGTAGTTGTACGTGAAAGTATTTGGTAATACTTAGTCAATTATTAATGTTACTTTATGTGATAAATATATTGTGTATATAATACTGTTAGTGAAGCATAGGAAGAGAGAAAAGCTCAATTATTGGCAACTTTGCAACTGCACATCATAATTATTTTTAGAACTGTGCTACAGGGCCTCTGGTGCCAAAGAGTATATAGTGATACTGATGAAGAAGGCGCTTTGATAATAACTTGTAAGAATAGAAACTAATATATTTCAGAACAAATTTATGATGTAGGACGTCGCTGGATCCGGGCGATTCAAGTGAACATGTTTATTTAGTAGTCGACATTCGAACTACTTAAGCTATAAAACCCTCAAAGTATTCTACTTAAGTGAAAATCTAAGTACTCGAACTTATAAATCTTCGTATAACACTTTGCTATTTTAGCAAAGATCTTTGAAATATTGTGGTATATACTTTAACGACAGGCATTGATTTGTTAATTTAATATATTTAAAAATATTTAATATATTTAAAAATATTTAATATAAAATTTAATATAAATTTTTTCATTTTCTGTTTAGTAACTTGTAGTATAAGACTTATCATTCAAGATATAAATACGACTTTACTGTACAATTAAGGGTTTTCAAATTAGCTTGAATTGTTTTAGTATAAGGCTAAATAGTCCTAGTATAAGACTTTTAATACTTGCCATGATACTCAGAAGTTTTTGTGCTGAACAGCATTGCGACTAACTAGATCAAGTATAAGACTTTTAAATCTTAGAATGATACTCAGTAGTTTGTAAGACTAGTATAAGACTCAAAAATCCTAGTGCAACAATTTTAAATATTAGCATCATACTCAGTTATATTTGTGTTATCCCAGAATAAAACTAAGTAGTTTATGTGTAAGTTTTTTTAAAATATATCACATCCCAACCAGTGTTAGAGGTAGTAGGTTCAAAATAACATGGTTAGTGTTAAGGATATTGTGAATTAAGTATAACACTTTGAAATTCTAGTATAAGTAAAGTAGACTTAGCATAAAATTTAATAGTGTTAGTGAGAGAAATCTAGGGGATGCAATTTTTATTATAGTTAAAGATAGTATACCAGTAGTCTTGGTATAAGGTGATTATTTGCCTTTAAATGACATGTAAAATTAATGCTACTTTTAAATTCCTTTTACTCAGTTTATATACTGTAGTTTTTTTTTTAATCTCCAAAAACAAAATTTTAGTTAAATTGTTTGTATTTTTATTCTGTTTTCATCTTTATACACATTTGTGAATGTTCCAATTGTAAATAATAGAACGTTTTCCTGCTCTGGGATGACTTATCCGTTATCTACTGCTTTTCCTTAAGATTTCGCCACTTTTCACTTTGTGTTGTTTTGTGTGGCTTGAATGGGATTGAGTGTCAAATGCCAAACGTTCTTGTGTTAAATTTCTAGCACTGTTCGTAATGTATGGTGTGAGTATAAGAGATTTTGGTATGTGGGTGTATGATGTGTGTGCCTGGGAATGAGTTAGAAATTTGTTAGGTTTGGTATTTGAACATGTTTTCTTTTCTGTCTTTTTAAATAATTCAATCCATTATCAGTTGTCATCGTAGATATTTTCACATCTAGATATCCAAAAGACATACGAGCACATACTGGCTTAACTACACCCATATTCACACTTATACATATATAGATTGATATGAATACGTGAGTGTTACTTGTATTAAGATTAGTGTTTTGCAATATGTTAACATTGCAAAATATTTCAAAATTTCATGTTAATTTTCTAAAAATATTCAATCGATTTATTTTATATAAAACAAAAAAAAATGTTGCTGAAGGAAATTTTTCCAACTCTCTTGTGGATGCTAAGTTGAGAGTGAAACATTAATATTTTATCAAGATCTTGGAAATTCATCCTCTTTAAAATTATCTATTTTCCAGGAAACAAAAATTTTGCGTATAAGAACATGTTTTTAAACAAATTCGAAACATAAATTTTAAATGCTTGAATACAAATTGTGCTTTAAGACGATGTTGGATTTTTGTTTTAACCCGAAGATATATATTTAACATCCTTTGCACATTTAAACAAACTGACGTTTAACAAATACGAGTATGTGTAATAATATTTTATAAAAAAAAGTAAAAAACGCGATGGCTAGAACTCTGCTTTAATATAAATTATAAATGAAACACTTTTAAAATATGTCTTTTCAAAGTTTTTAAATATAAGGATTTAATACAATTTTTGCAGTCTAAATATATGAAATATATGAAATTGCTATCTTAGTAAAAGGCAAACTTTTTTCTTTTTTTAAATAGATTTTAAAATTTTAATATAAGAATTTCAAGTTTTCGTATACAATTTTTTATCAGTATAAGAGTTTGTAAATTCACAAGAATTTTTCAACTTATCATAATGTTTAGTTAACTTAGTGTTAGTATACGAGTATAAGAGTTTGTAATTTTACAAGGATTTATTTTTATCTTAGCATAATATTTAGTTAACTTATTATAAGACTTTGTTGTAGTCTTAGGTATATTATTATAATTTTGTCAAAAGCTAAAGTGAGGATTTAATCGGAGAGGTAAGTAGTTTTTCGTTATATATAATAACGAGAGTAAGACAAGTAAGTTACTATAACTTGCCTTTAATATACATGATCCTTAAATGTTATTTTTGGCTTACTTATAATAACGATAAATTACTTAAGTCCTCTTTTAAGGTGCTTTTTTGAAGATACATGGGAGTTTTTGTTTAATTTGAGAGATTTTTTCAGTGTATAACAGTTTATAGAAAAGAGTAAGCGCATAGTATAAGCCTTATAGCCTTTGTCAAAGGCATTACTAATGTTTGTTATCATAGTATAATATCTATATAAAACTTTATTAATTATTCTCTTTATAAAATCCTTTAAAGTATTAGAAAGCGATATTTATTAATTATAAATTTTCTAAGACTTTCGTAAAACATATTAAATACAATATAGTAATAGTATAATACTTTTAAAGTTTTTTTTTTGTTAAAGAAATAAAGTAATATAGTATAAGTAGGGTACAGCAGTGTTAGCTATTTTCTGGCCTGGTGGTGAAAGAATAAATGTTTGTTTGTTTTCCATATAAATCTTTAAATTGTTATTATGTGTTTTATTTTCTTAGTATTATTTAACCTAGTTATAGAGTTTCTTGTCTTAGTATAATATTCTGCAGACGCTCCGAAACTCATTATTGTCTAGAATTTTGCATTGCAGTCGCATTTCAATATTTTGAAGTATATTTTTGGTAGCTGTTTAAACTAGTATAAGACTTTGTTATCATACGCTAATACTAAATAGAGTTTAAAGTCTATATTTACATTTGTATCACACGATCATATACAAGAGAGGAGGTAAAAAAGATATAAAATAGTCTTAGTAAAAAATTTTGTTGAGTTCTTATAAATATTGTAGTCGTAGCATTAGAATTGTAATATTAAAATTGGTGGCTTTATTATAAGGCTGAGATATCTTATAATGAGATATTTCAGCATTAAGGTAGCACTGCAAGTTACATTACGCTGTATTATTAAAATTTTGTTTTGGGTATAAGAGGTTTTTCTTAGTTTATTTTTAACTTTTTAATAGTTTTACAATATTTTTTTATTATTTATGGATTAGTATAGATTGTAAGACCCTAGGGCCAAATTAATCAAGTTAAAAATAAATGTTATTTTTGTTCAAGTATGAAAGATATTGTAGTGTAAAAGTTTCTTTTCATTGCTTTTATAAGCTTAGGCAAGACTTTATGATATTAGAAAAAAGTCCAAATAGTATAAAACCTTTTATTCATAACACTGTGTTGTATTAATATAAACGTTGTAACAGTATATTATAGCGCTGTAGGATTTGTATAATACTTTCTTATAAAAAATTCTTTACTGTTTTATTATTATAAGATATTGAAGTATTAGCTTAAGTTAGATATTGTTATAGTATAAGTATGTGAATATAAGTATATGCCTTGGTATTTTCGATATTTCCTTATCCTAATATATTGTTTATTTAAATTAGTATTATACTTTTTGGATTTAAAAAACGGTCCCCATTCTTAGTATGCGACAGTGTAGCCTCATTAAAAGACTTTTGGTTAGTTTTTGATTCCTTATTAAAATAGTATAAGACTTCGATGCCGATGTATATTAATTTATAGCGTTAGAGAAAGGCACTTAATAGTATAAGTAAATCCTTCGTTGTCTTAGTATAAGTCTTAGTTATATAGGAATAAAACTTTGTTGTCTCAAAAAAAAAAATATTGTTGCATTAGCATATCCCATAACTATAAAAGTATAACACTTTGTAACTGTGCTATAAATACTTGGCTTCATTAAAGTCTGTCTGCAAGCTTTTGTTGTGGTATTTAAATAGTTTATCTTTGATATTTAAGCAATTATGGTTCTAGTTTATAACTTTATACTCTCTTTATAAGACTTTGAGATCTAATGAGGCCGGTAGACCTCAATTGCGGTACAGGTCATTAACTTTATTACAATCTGTGATTTTTAAAGAGGCTTTTGTATTAAACTAAATAGTTAAAACGAAATAAAAAAAAAGTTTTAAAATGAATGGAACAAAGTATTTATAACACAGTTACAAAGTGTTATACTCTTACAGTCATGGCATATGCTAATGTAACAACATAATTATCTCTACCTTTCTTTTAAACGAAGAAATATAAATTCACACTTTTCGCACAATATGTAGGAAATAATTTGAGTTTTCCAACATTTCAGTTTAACTTCCTTGTTAAACCCTCAAGACTTTAGTAGTCATCAGATACATCAGATACAAAAAAAAAAACAATCTTAAGGTTGAAAACAAAACAGTATAAGCCAATGTCAGCGATAGCCATAGATGGGAAATGTTATCAGATGAATGATATTTTAAAAAGTGTCTTAAATTACAGCCGTTTGGATGGGAACAGCAGAAACCAAAGACCAAAGCATATTGCAAACACACATACCACAGGAAATAAACATGAAAAGCCTCCCAAAACATATGTATGTATTTGTGAGAAGGTGGATGTGTGGTTTAGTCTGTATATGAGGGGTGGTAATGTTTGCTTATGTATGCGTATAATACTCGCATTTAGTAAATTTGATCATTTATACAATGCTGATGTGTAAGTAATTTTAAAAACGTGCGTAAAAATAATAAAACAACGACATAAAACATGGTAGGTAGGATAAACAAGAAATAAGAAGCCTGTCATAAACAGAATGTCTGCGAAGTCATGTGCGAAGTTAAGCTGAAAAGTCTTTATATATTAAAAAGAAACCCTTTCAAATAAACAAAAATAGAAGAAAAAAATATTAGCTAAATATGAAATTTTGTAGTACTTAAAACTTTTGTTGGAGTATAAGACTTTTTTCTATAAAAATAATATATTTTACTCTAATAGTCTAGGTCTTATATGAATTTATAGCCTTAGTTTAAAGGAAAAATATGGATATTTTTCGCAGAAAATCTATAGAGGTCCAAGAGCAGGTTTAAAAGTATTTTCTAATAAATAAAAATTCCATCAAAAATAATAACATTCCTAAATGGTTAGTCTTAGTGTGATAATTTAAGTTCTTTTGCCTTATTTGAAATGTATTATAAAAATAATTTTATATGAAAAATTTGTTCTAAAAAAATTTATTATTAATATTTATTTATTATGTATATGAGTATAAAAGTTTATTAAATTTAATATGAAACATTTGAATATTATGGTATAGGATAGTATATAGTATAGGAACTTTTTCAGTTTAAGTGTTAAATTTAGTGTAAGTGTAAGCCTGAGAGTATGAATCTTATAAGTATAAGACTTTGAAATTTTGTTGTAAGTGTTTTTTTACCTTAGTGTAAGCCGCTATTCTTTGTTTAACATTTAAAAGTATCAATTTAAAAGGATATATAAGAGTATTGAACTGTTTTTTTATAGAACTGTTGAATAGCTTTTGCTTGTCTGCTGATTTTAGACATACGACTTTGAAGGCATAATATAACACTGTATGACCTGAAGTTAAACAGTATCTTACTATCTTAAAAAATACATTAATCACATCAAAACAAATATATTTATTTACTCAAAACTGATTGCAAATTAACTTATAAGTTTTAAATAATTTTCTATCTTTCTTTCTCTCAGCGCTCATTGTCTCTTAAAAACGTAGAAATTGGCCTAAGATGGTTACAGACACAACGGTGGTCGTGTAGCCATGTATAATTTTTAGGTACTCAGATTATATCCAAGCAGCTTTTTGGTCTTCCTGCCAATAGCAGAGTCTTTGATGCGAATCGAACCCAAAAGTCCGGACTAGTAGACTAGCACACTACATATTAGCTCACCAAGGCATTGTATTTAACTCTAAATAATCATTAATAAAAAAATTATAAGATGTCTTTCAATATCTCTCAAAAATAAAAGTTGTATACGGCTTTATACATCTATCTATCTTATCTACCATAATGAGCAAATCATTTAGCAACCGTTTGCCAAAGGTTTTTTTTTCTCAAAAAATGAATACGTTTAAATGAATATACAGTTTGTTTTAACGACCACTCTTATTGTTTCTGTTTTGTTTTTGTTTTACTCACTGAGCAAAAAAAAAACAAAACGAAACGAATGCAAACGTTTTGTTTAGTTTTGTTTATTTGCGTACCCTGACTGGAAGAAACTCTATTGAGTAAGGCGAAAGTGAAATACTGGGTTACTCACAAATAAAGTAAATATTTTTTGTCTTATATCTTGAAAACTATAATAAAAAATCATTAATCATCTTGTTTTCCATTATTAACCGAGTAACTCGGTTTTCTATTATTAACCAAGTAACTCGGTTAATAAACTAAAATAAGTTAAAAGATTAGAAACGAAAGAAGAGTTCATCATTGAGAAATCTTTTTATTTGAAGGGAATAAAAAATTAGAAAGATGATAGATTGAATGTATATCGCTTAAAGTAGACTCTGTTGAGATATAAAATGCTTTTTGGACAAAAAAATATATTTTATCCAAAAAGTCATGGAATTATCCAATTACCGTGATATATAAAAATCTATCAGCAAACGTTATAGCGCTTGACTGCCATCACATTCTTAGGCCCAGCAGTTTAAAGCGAACATTTTGTGTCGTTTTGTTTATTTTCGTACCCTGACTGCTAGGGAGAAACTCAATTAAATAAGGCGAAAGTGAAAGACTGGGTAACTCACAAATAAAATAAATATTTTTTTGTCTTATATCTTGAAAACTATAATAAACTAAATAAAACTAAAATAAAAAGATTAAACTGAAATTAAATTAAATTAAGTTAAATTACATATAAAATAATATTATACAGGTAGCGCAAATATCACCCTCTGAATATGATTTTTATTTACCAAATTTGTGGAAAAATAGATTACTTTAAAGCTTAAATTAACATTGAGAATTCTTAACTCCTTTTCCGCTAGACCTCGTTAACCTTGTTAGGCCATCAAGTTCCTACATTTGTGTTGGTAAAATACAAATTTGTTAACCGACCTGCCCTGCCTGTTTATTGCGTAATTTTATTACCATTTGGAAAAATAAAAAGAATACGTAAGAGGTTAAAGAAACATTACTTAACAAATCTAATGAAGTATAACAAGGAAAAGAAAAACCATTTTCTTGTACTTACGCTTTTTTGCCTTAAGTTATCTTCAACCCCTGTACGTTAATATTATTGCAGACTTTTTTTGATTTTAATACAAAATAAAATAGAATTTAAATGGATTAACTGTTGCTTCTTCGTTCTTGTGAATGTTTGTTTTATGTGTTTTGAAATTTGGTTTCCGCTTTTTTTTTATTAAATAAACCTGTTTAAACTAAGGATTTGGTAACTTTAGATCAGATAATCTTCTAAATATACCAGTCGTATACCAGTTAGTACATGGCACGTAATAGATGTTGTAACGTATAATGAAATGAAATATCTGGATGTATTTGAACCACATCTGATCTGATTTGATTTATAAACGCCCTCGCATGATGCAATTGTCATCTCATGAATTCATGTTGAAGCGATTCGAAGAGCAGAATAAGGGTCTTGAGTTTTTACACTAATTGCTCTTAATTGCATAAAGGTGGACCTAAATCTAAATTCTCTTTAAAAATAAGGTTACACAGTTCCGTTGTAGTCGTATCGGGAATAATTGACTCCATAACTTCAGGTCGCCAAGAATAGTCCGTCACGCCCGAAAAAGTCGATAAAACCATTTAATGATATTGAACGCGCGATCAGAGAAGGAAAGTCCCTTGGATAATATAATTGCTAAGACTCGATCATAAGCGTTCCCATGTGATATATTGAAAGTAGTGTTTGGCGATGTTCAGGTGCAATCTAGACAAGTTTTTTTAAACCATCTTGTAACTATAGGTGAAAGATGAATCCAGCATAACACACCAGAGACCAAAGAACAATAGAGAAAATGGATTTCCCTGGGCTAATGTGAACCAAATCGGCTAAAGCCGCTTTATAAACAATTATACAAAATTAAAGCTAAAAATTAAAGGGTGTTCCGATAGTGACGTGATTAATGAGTATATGGCCTATGGTTTTGAATGATAATAGGTAGTCTACCTACTACCTTGAAATTTTTAAAGGACGTGTATTACTATGGCGACAATAACAAATACCAAAAATTAAAGGGTGATCCGACAGTAACGTGATTTGCATGTATATGGTCTGATTTTTGAACGATAATAGATAGACTCTAGAAATTTTCACACATGGCATATTACTACAGCTGCTCTAACAAAAAGCAAAAATTAAAGGGTTTTCCAGCAGTGATGTGAATTGCATTTATATGGCCTAATTTTTGAACTTTATTAAGTAGACTCTTGAAATTTTCCAGTAATGTGAATTACATTTATATGGCATAGTTTTTGAACTTTAATAAGTAGACTCTTGAAATTTTCCTAGAAGGTGTATTAATATGGCCTACAACATAGTAAAAATTAAATGGTGTTCCGACAGTGACATGTTTTTCACGTATATGGTCATATTTTTCAAATCGTAATAGGTAGACTCTTGATACATTCATAAAAAGGGTATTTCCATGGCCGGTATAAAAAAATAATAAAATTAAAGGGTGTTCCGACAGTGACATGATTTGGACGTATATGGCATTATTTTTTGAACCGTAATAGGTAGACTCTTGAAATTTTTACAGTAGATGTATTGCCATCGCCGCTATAACAACTTAAGGGTGATCCGCAATAGCCTGTTTCTCACTTACATTTCCTGATTTTTTGAACCGCAATTGGTAGGCTCCTTGTGTTTTCTTAGAAAGTCTTTATATTTGAACAGTAATAGGCCGGCACTTAACATTTACACAGATAAAGATAAATAAATTATAAAAATAAATTTAATAAAAACAAAAGGGTGTTCCCTAGATGTCGCGAATTTGAGGAATTTGGCCTCATCTTCTAAACGTTATAGGCTGACACTTGATATTTATACAGGGTATTTAGTACTATGCTCTAGTTTAAAAAATAATTAAAAATTAAAGGGTGCCCCATAACTTATAATATGTAGTTTATTTTAAGGGCTATTAACATTAATTATATTATCAAGTTTACTTTTTTTTTGCAGGTTAAAATTTTGTTATGAAGAAGCGTGCTTCTTTACAACAAGTTTCGTTCTAAAACTTTTTTTTGTATTACAAACTAATGTTTGCTTGACTTAAAATTGTCAAATATTACGAACCATTTATAAAGCCACAACTTAATTTCTAGATGATAAGTACCAGTTTGTTTTGCATAAATAAAATGTAAAAAAGTTGCATATCTTTTTATAATAAATCAATTTAATACCTTGACTGAAGACATGCACAAACATGCATACAAATTAATTTTTCTTTATTTAGATTATGATGTGTTTATAAATCATAAACGAGTCACTCTTACATACATACATATGTACTTTCAAATAGATTTAAATACTAAGTTTAATGCATAATAACATTAGACGTGCTCGCGAAAGAAAGCTACAAATTGAATTAATAGTGCAATTTAGGAAAGGGCAAGTACAAAAATGTATCTATGTATACTTATATCGCTGTCTCTTGAAAGCTCTATTTTGGTTTGAGCAAATGAATGTAACTAATAGTTTTTATTGAGATCAGTATAGTTTAAATTTAATATAATTTTATTTTTTTTTTATAAAAGCTGAGTAAGTCTAATGCTATACAATGTGGAAATAAAAATGTTTAGCATGTTGGTATTCTTTTTTGAGTTGATCTGTGGTATTAGAAGGCATTATCTTCTTTTTTTATTATTAAAATGTTAAACACAATTTTATTTTGTCATTTGTCAAACAAAATATAAGAACAAAAAAAGAAGAAAGAAGGAAAACATACTATAATACACCACAAATACAGTGAACACCATAATGTCATAAAGTTGCTAGAGGTATACAGCACTTTTTTTTTTAATAGAAAAAGGCATCATTTACCTATCGCTATTAGAGGTACGAGTATTTGTGATATTCGATAAGTAGCACATCATACACTTTTTTATCACTCAAATTTGATTTAATGGATTTTTCAATAGCAACTCTGTCCGTCAGATCAGTTTACTAAAAATTTTCACATATTCTTTCTTTCTTGTATTCGAAAAAGTGTCTTATTTCCAAGAGAAAGTGGAGAAAAAGCAGTAAAAGAACGCCGATTTTTACCGCTGTAAAGGTACTGCATACTTTAAGGCATCTTTTATTTTTGCGTAACAGATGGCGCTTTTTAAAATATTGACAAAATATTAATTACATACTGCCAAATAGCCATTTGAATTAAAGTTTTATTTGAATTGTATTTTTACTTTGTGGATTGTCATTAATATATGTATATTAAACACCTTTTACAGCGTACTGTTGTCATACCTTTTGGTGAAGACCGTCGTCACTGGCTGTTGTTTTGGTACGTTTGGCGAGCGCTTTCGATGTAAAGACATAATTTTCAAGCCGCGTTTAAAATGGTACTGGAGATTTAGTATTACCTTTTACAGAGCATTACAATAATTTTTAGAATTTTAGAAATGTATATAGATTACAGAATTTTATCTAGGGATGGCTGCCTTTATATAAAGTAAATATGTATACGTGAAGTACTATAAAAGTAAGAGTCTTAAAATTTGGTGTGGATTACTTTCAAAGCAAAATCAAACAAAATATTGTTAGGACGCACACAACGTGTGTGGACATAGCTGATAATATATAATTTATTTGGCTTTAAATTTTTTTAAAACAAAATAGTTTTAGTAACACAGTGCAACACGGAAAAAAATAACCATATACGGACTACGTGATAAAAGACCAAAAAAAAAGACCTCTGTCTCCCAGTTTTGCCCAAAGTCCTCCAGGTTTTTTTTTTATGGGCTCTCAAAGATGTGGGGCCTCGATGTCAATATAGCAAAAAAAATTATCATTTACTCAAGCTCATATTTTGCAAACCGTTTGAAATTTTGATATACTCTCTGAGGCAAAGTTGTAGCTCTTGTCATAAAGAACAAAAAAAAAAAATAAAAAAAACTTCATCTTCAAGGTCAAAATCGCAAAAAATTCAATTTTTTTACCTTTTTTCCCTTGTTCAGGTCCATAGGTAGCAAACCGTTCAAAATTCAAGGAAACAATCAACTACAAAAATTAACCTAAGATCTCAATAAACAACTTTCTAGAACATATGAACTTCCTAGGAATGATTCTTAACACCGTTTAGGTAGCGCTTAGGTAGCCGCAAAAGTGAAAAATTTCCCGAAAATTTATAATTTCATTTGTTTTTTCTTTACTTCAACATTGAGATACTATAAAGCCTTCTCCCGTAAGTGAGTTGTTTATTGCGACGTTAGGTTCATTTTTGTAGTTGATTGTTTCCTTGAATTTTATATGTTCACAATTTTTGTTCTTTATGACAAGAGCTACAACTTTGCCTCAGAGAGTATATCAAAATTCCAAACGGTTTGCAAAATATGAGCTTGAGTAAATGATAATTTTTTTGCAAAAATGACATCGAGGACCCACATCTTTGAGGTCCCTGGAGGACCTTGGGCAAAACTGGGGAACAGGGGTCTTTTTTTTGGTCTTTTATGACGTAGTGGTGTCCGTATATGGTTATTTTGCCATGACTTAAAAAATTACACAGTGTGTAATTTAACAATTAAAAATTTTTAAGTTTAAAACAATAATGACAATTTTGGCTCACCTTGTTCGCTGTGATGTAGTTGCAATAGAGTAGGCTACCTAGGTTCACTGGTATTTACTTTCGAATCAGTTACATAGCTGTTTTTTTAGGACAGTATTGCAAGGACTCTGGTGTCAAGTAGGCATATAAGTTTTTAATATTTAACTTTGGCTACGATTTAATGCCATAGATAAATACGGGCGAAGGAGGGCTCTGTAAAAAAAACTATTACAGAAAAAAATTAAAATAAATGGTTTGTTGCGGCTGGGATACGAACCCGATAGCTCACGCCCACGTGCTAACTACCAATGTTTTTTTAGAATATAAGTATTATAATTTAATATTATTATAATTTATTTATCACTAGACATATTTTTTGTTGTTGTTGTACATTTCCTATATCTTGCTATTTTATAAAGCGGTTAAAAAATAAATAAATAAGTGATACCATTTTTAAACTTTTAAGTACTTAAGGTGCCTAAATTTGGGCCCTTGTAGTGCTGCTCTTTTTTTCAGCTTTAATTTCAATTGCTTAAATACACAGTATATAAGTATATAAGTAAAAAATGCTTATTTATTTTTACTTTCCTCTTAAAAACACCCCACTGTGCGATGTTATCGTTTTTCATGTTGGTTTTAATAATAATAAAAATAATAAACATCATGTTTGCATTGAGTAAACAAAAAATGGAGGAAAATAAAATGTTTCATAATATTTTTTGTAACATAATTGAAAACAGATTATGAGGGATTTTAACATATTAACAATAAACTCATACATGCAGAGGTACACATAGAGTGTACACAGAGATACATATGTATACATATACATAGTAGAAGTATAGAATAGCATTCATACATACATACATACATACATACATACATACATACATACATACATACATACATACATACATACATACATATGCCATTTTTTAGCATTGTTTCCTAAAGTATGACCGCTTTAAAGAAATTCCTTCAATGTAGTTTTTTACGGACTTAGAAAACGGAACATTGTGTTGAAACAAAGTTTCTTTTTTACATTTGACGATATTTTTTTCTTAATTTCTTTACTCATCCTAGTTATATTCACCTCTAGCCGAAGGCATCTAATATTTTGTTCGATGTCACACCAATTTTATTACTCTCACTTTTATAGAGTTTCAATTATGGTTTATGTCCTTAATTTATATAGAGATACCCAACCCTGAATAATTACTTGTTACTAAATTATTATGGAGCTCTCTAAATAGTGTTTAACATATCCCACTTTCAAAAATAAAAGGTGCTCCTTAAATCGGCAAAATTACGTACTTTCTCTATTTTCTCTTGGAAATGAGATATTTTTGCGGAAAAAATTATCCTATATTTGAGCAGAGATACTAGGGTACCTTCTTACAAAATTTTACTAAAATTCGTTTAGTATATTTTACGTGATGCGAACACACACAGGCAGACAGACAAAAAAAATTCTAAAAATTGCTGTAAAGTATTCCAGCACCAGCACTAAAATTTTCAAAAAATATTTCATGTAAAGAAATGTTAGAGTTTTATTCCATGTATATGTACAGATATAGATTAATGGATTTATTTCTCGTAAAATGGCCCTTAAAAAAATATTTATTATTATTATTATTATTTTTAATATAGATTATCGATCATCGAAAATAATATTCGTGATTCTCTTTGCTCTCTCCAGCAAGCGATCAAATAGTACTTCTCTTAGATTTTCCTTAATATTTCTGTCCCTCTCTTGCAGGTAACACAAAGGACTCGTTATTTATTTAGCCCCAACCTATTTCCGACTTTTATAAAACAGATTGTTAGGTTATTTTTTACATTAATGCTTTTCGCCTCCTCCAGGTTCTGAAACCATACCATCGTATAGGATACCAGATTTCAGCTTTTATTGAGTTAACTTAAATTGAGTATAATGTGGACCTCCACCAATGTTCTACTTTTTTCTTAAAATGTTTTAAGGTTATAGAGGATAACAAAACGTATGAAGGGGGCCGATATCAGGCAGATATTTAAAACCAATCATCCAATGCTAGAGTGTGAAGAAAATTACTCGTAGGCCGGTAAACAAAAATAGCGTGACTGCCTTTAAGCAGTAATAACAATAAATTTTTAAAATTAATTTTTTTTTTTAAATATTAAATAGAAGATAGGAGATTCCACGATACATGTAACTGTTAGATGTAATAGATGCGATAGATAGAACTCGCTCAAAAAAATTTTTGTTCATCAATTAAAGGCTTTAGTTGGTTTCAGATTAAAATTTAATTAAATAAATAATAATTGATTCTATTATTTCTTTAATTAGGAAATTTCTCCGTTCGGTTTTTAACAAATATATATTTGAATTAAATAAAAAAATTATTTAACTTTTATTTAAAACTAATTAGAACCTTTAATTGGTGCTGAGAATTTTTGTGTGCGGTAGTTGTTTAGACCCAACCTAATCCGAAGTTTTATATGTTAAACATATTGCCAGATTATTCGAATTTTATATAGATACTTTTCGAATTCTCCAGGATCTGCAGCCATACCCTTATAAAGAAAATTAGATTCCACAAAGACAGCTTTTATTAATTAACCTGAATTGAGTTTTTTATGGGACTCCGCCAATAATCGACTTTTGATTTAAAATTTAAAAAAATATAATAAAACGTATGCAGGGGGCTGATTCATGTAACCACCAATAACTGTATAATAATACAGGTATTCTAGACAGACCAGTCATCCAATGTTATAGTCAGTACAGAATTACTCGAAGGCCGGTAGACAAGAAAGGTCTGTCTACCCTTAAGCGATAATAACAATGTCAGGCGCGTTTTTTATCCACCCAGAGCAAATTTAAGATTATTTTTAAATTATTAAATATAAGATATGATATGATATACATATACATAACAGCTAGTAGTACAAGAAATATATATGTAATTTATTTATTTACGTAGAGTTTCACAGTGGGTCGTATTTTTTGTGTTTACAAAACATTTGTAAGTTAATTATGCTACAAAATTATTCCGTATGTATTAAAGTTACTAAACATTAAAATTACGCCACAAAGGACGATAAAAAAACTGGTATTTTATACTAATTAACAACAAATTCATTTTGCAAGGATAGTTAAACAGAGCTTAAGATTAACGCGACTTAAGTCATTAATTCTTAAGGATGTTAAAAATGTAATTGAAATAAGTGCCAGCATGCCCATAGAACACTTAAAATATCTCGCTTACTCACTCTCTCATTTATTCACTCACCAACACAAAAGTCACAAAGTTTCACTCTAACGTTTCAAAAAAGGAAATACAAAAGGAATTACACAACACACACACGGAGAGGGTGTTTGTTTAAGTTGGCTAGTGTTAGTGAACGGTTGGATGTTACTAAAAATTTTATTTATTCTTTTTGTCGTGAGGACAATAAACTGGGAAAATGAACAAAAAAAAAAAAAAAAATGTTCGACCAATGTTTAGAAGCAGATGAAGTTGTATGAAAAGCATAAAATAACATTAAAATTTAATTAAAAGGCTGTAAAACAAAGCAAACACATAAACTTTCACAGACGTAAGTCAACAATCATGTTGCTGTTGTTGTACTCGTAGCATAAAAGCCAATTGGCTTAATAAATTAAGGGGTGAGTGGAATTGTCTTAATCTCAGGCAAAAGGAAAGTTTGTTGACCAACAACCACACAAACACACATACACTGATACACAGAAAACTGTAGCAAAACATATGTTTGCAGCTTGACTTTTTATATTTAGAATTAACCAGCCTTGAAATGTCAAAATTAACTGAAATGCCAAAATACTTTAACTATAAACTCATAGATGATCCACAGCAGCCATCGTTTAATTGTTGCGGTTTGGTGTTTTTTTATTCTTTTCAAATGTGCATTTGCAAAATTTTATGACTTTTGATGCCAGTTTGGCGTTAAGAAATTGAAATTTTATAACTTTTTTATTTTATTCATACAACGTTTTATTTAAATCGACCTTAAGGTATGCGAGGGTTGCTTTAAATTTTCTAAAAATAATTGTTTTCAAAAAATGTACCCTTGCAAGGGGATCATTTTAATATGGAAGTCTAAACAGTTCCTTTAAGAAAAGGTGACTCTGTAAATAGGTGCTTTACCAAAAAAGGTACTTTCTTTAAAAAGTACCTTTAAAAAATTAAAATTTTTTTTTGAAAGCAACTATTTTGAAAGCAAAAATTTTAAACCGTTGTTTTTGAAATATGTACTTTTTTAAAAAGGTACTTTTTCAAAAAATTTTATTTTGGAGATTTATTTTTTTAAAGGGACTATTTGAAAATGTATTTTTTTTAATTCTCTTTTTTTAAAATTCTTTGAAAATTTTTTAAAAAAATTTGCTTATTGTAAAATTATTTGTGAAAAAGTACTTTTTTGTTGAAAAGTATATCTTTAAAAAGGAAAACAATTTTTTTACATTTTGTGTTTTTAATAGATATTTCTGTGAGAAGAAGCGTAATTAAAAATACCTTGTTGTAGAGTTTTTTAAGGCACTTAAAGTACTGTTTTTGATATTTAAAAAAGGTATCAAAAAAGTACCACTTAAAAAAAATCATTTTAAAAGACACTTTCTAAAAAATCTGTGAATAGTAAATACATTTTTAAAAAGAGGTACTTTCTATATTATTTCTTTAAAAAGAAAAAAAAATTTACATTTTATGTTTTTAAAAGATATTTCCGTTAGAAGTTGCTTAATTAAAGATACATTTTTGTACAGCTTTTTAAGACACCTAAAGTACTGTTTTTAATATTTAAAAAAAAGTACCACTTAAGAAATTAAGGTTTTAAAGACACTTCATAAAAAATCTCTAAGTAGGTCCTTTTTCACTGCAAGAAACGAAAGTATCAGTTCTACGCTCGCTAACTAAGGAAGAATATAATTTGTAATTGTATTGTAACACTAGCTGTACCCGCCACTTCGTGAGCACCCTTGCAATATTGTGTTCAATTTTACTTTGAAAGCAATCCACACCAAAAACTCATACTTTTTAGTCCCGCCGTAAACTATGCTTCAGTTATGCTTATGTATTTACTTTATATAATTTTTGCAAAAAAAACCGACTTCAAAACAGATAGAAGGACACCAATTATAAACTAAAAATGTAAATAGTAATCTGTAAGAATTAGATTTAAACCAAATAATAGATGCGCCAAAATTAGCGGTAAAAAAGTAAAGACTATGTGAATGTCAAGCATCTACCTATTACTGTTCAAAATTTAAGCTATTTTCACCAGCATCCGTATTTTATGGAGACACCATTCAAGCCTCTGTTTATAACGGTTTCAAAGATAGGGCCACCAAGATCAAATAACATCACCTATTCGGACGCCCTTTAATTTACAGTTTAAATTAAAGACCTGTTGTTATAGAGGACTTGGCCACACAGATTCTTTGTAAATTTCAACTATCTGTCTATAACGGTCAAAGAGTTTTACCATATTGTCAAATTACATGAACTATTGGGACACCCTTTACATTATAATTCCAAATATTTATACTTCTTATCATACCAGAGAAAGTAGTGGATATTCTGCCTAATTTTCAAGTGTTTGTGTTTAACGGTTCAAAAGATAGGGCCGTATAGATCAAATTACATAATTTATGGGGACACCCTTTAGTTTCTAAATTCAAATTAAATACTTGCTATAGTGGACTTTGCAATACAGGTTCCTTGTAAATTTTAGCTGTCTGTCTATACCAGTTCAAAAATTTGGCCACATACATAGAATTACATTAACTATTGGGACACCCTTTTATTTCCAAATTCAAATTTTATTCTTTTTGTTATAGCGGACTTAGCAATACAGGTTCTTTGTAAATTTCAGCGTTCTGTGTACAACTGTTCAAAAGTATGGCCATATACATCAAATTAAATGAACTATTGGAGCACCCTTTAAAATTTTGAATATTTATACATTTTATTATAATGGTCAGAGTAATCAACATTCTGTCAAATTTTCAAGGTTTTCCCTATAACGGTTCAATAGGTCAAATTACGTCACCTATGGGGACACCCTTTAAATTTTAAATTTATTTTTTTTATTAATTTCTGTTGTTGGCAGCTATAGCGATATGCAATTTTTTAAAATTTTAATTTGGTGCCCTTTACGGTTCTTAATACACGTAAAAAACATGTATGTTGTATGGGGACACCCTTTAATTTTTAACATAATAAACTGATTTTAAAATGGGACCAACCTGAAAGCAAAATCTTTCAAATAAAGAAAAAAATTTTAAAATCGGGTCAGAAATGGCTGAGTTCTGCGGTTACATACATAAAAAAAAGCAACATTCAGACGAATAGATAACCTCCTTCTTTTTTGAAGTCGGTTAAAAGCAGTGCGATCTGTTGCTTTGATACCTCCTCACGAAATTTACTGAAGAAGGTATTTAAAAATGTAAAGCCTTTTTTATTAAAGGAATGTTTTAAAAAGATACTTTTTTTTAAAAAAGGACTTTTTTCAAAAGGTTCTTTTTGTAGATTTTTAAGCTTTTAAGGTTTGTTTGACAGGGTTATAGAACCGCTAATACTCGGCCGTTAAAACTTACTCGGTTTCTAAACCTTTAAAGAATATATTTTCTTCTGGATTGCAGCCTCCCTCGTTCAAAAACATTATATTTATATTTGTGCATATAAAAATGCATAAAAAGTATATGCATTTTCCTGTGCAAAAAAAAAAAATAATATATTTTTGCATTCTTTGCGCAGACTTTATGTCAGTCGACATTATGAATGGCAGTTACTGCCTCGTAAATGCATACAATCTACAAAATTTCAATGACGAGGAATATTGCTTTAACCGACTGTCTCACACTTTCTGTACATTTTGTTATTGCGCAATTTATTTTTTACAATGCCATAGCAATTTATTTAAGAAGAGTTATAAAAGTGTTCACAAATTGCAACAATTTTTGATGGCAAGATGGCAAGATGGCAAGTGTTGGCGTAATAGAATTCTCTAGACATGGCAAGATGTGCGAAAATTCATATGATTCTAAATATAACGTTAAGTAACACGCGTTGAAGTCGTAAAATTAAGTTCTTTTTTCATCTTCTTACCTCATATAAATAGTCATCCGTATTTGTTTAGGAAGTTTAGAAGTCATAAAAAAACGTGGAAATCGCGATTATATGTTGCTTCGGGTTCGTTCAAGTAAATATTTAATGTTAGATTTTATGAGTTAAAAAAATACGTGGTGGCAACATAAAATTGTGGACGATAAAATGTAATCAATTAGGTTTTTGGCAAATAAAAATATTATATGTATAAAAATTAAGGCATGTTATGAATGACATAAAAATTTCAAAAAACTTGGAAAAAGGAAAATTCTGAAAACAAATATTTTTATAAATATAAATTACATAAAGAAAAATTCAAAGTATATTCAAATCAAAAAAAAATTTTTTTTGGTTTCAGGTGTCAAGTAAACTACTCCTTGCCCCCTCCCTATTATGCCCGAAATCTATTCCGCTCTTCATCTTAATATACCAAAGGCACATACTGAATTTTATATTCATATGACAAACGGTATGACCTGCAGAGCGTTAATAAAATTGGGGTGTCCAGTAAACTACCCCGTGTCCCCTCCCGATTATGCCCAAAAACTATTCAGCTATTCATCTCCATATACCAAAGGTATATAATGAATTTAAATTTGATATGTCAAACGGTATGAGCTGTAGAGCGTTCACTAATTTGGGGATCAAGTAAACTAACACTTGATCCCTCCCGATAATGACCAAAAACTATACAGCTCTTAATCTCCATATACCAAGGGAATGTGCTCAATTTCATTTTAATATGTCAAACCGTATAATCGAAACCACCCACAACCCATCCACAGACATCATTGCGAAAATAGTCAAAATGGAACCAGGAGACCTCAAAATCCCCACATCGATTTTTTTTAACGATTACTATACTTTACCTATACTGTGTATATGGTACAGTAAAAAGGGATAGGAAACTAAATTTGTTATTAGTTTTGTTTTTTTTTTAATTTTAGCTGCCCTTATATGCCAGTCTGTTGAAGAAAATTGCTGATGTAATTTGACATGACAATACTTGACCCTGTGTTACTTGTCATCCTTGCCATATTAACCTCTAGATCAGTTGGTCATTTTGTCATCAATGTCACCCACAAAAATTCTATCATTAATGCAATGACACACAGACATTAAATAAATGACAAATAGAGACATCAGTTTAATGACAAGTTGTCATCAATATAATAAATACTTACATATTTCATATTCAATCAAATAATTTGGTTTATTTTTTTTAAAGAGAAGTAACATTAAGGCGGTGAATTATTGCCTACAATCAATTGCATAACCTTCTCTGAACAGGGATAGAACAGAGAAGATAGGGGCTGATAGGTAAGCTTAAGTAAGCTTAATTTTTTATAATCAGTCTGTAACTGTGGAACAAGATTAACGTGAGTACCTGCCTAGTCGGCCTAACCTCACGGTGGTCTTACCAACGAGTGAAACTTAGGCGTAGACTAGCGCCCCCATTGTGTAGTATAACAACACTTTACTTTTGCCACCAATCGCTTTTTGTGTGTGATACAGTCACAATGAGTAGCAATTTATATAATATGGCAAGCCTTTTCAAGGCAAGCCTAGATCCACATTATAACCTCTTGCTTAGGGGTTTGGAGACTATCCAAACTCCGTCTGTTGAGAGTGCAACAGCACACTTGATCGACCTTGCACCTTACCTACTTAATCGATCTTTACCACAGCCACCACGTGTACCCCCGAAGGGGACCTCACCAATAACCGGTCACAGAGAGGATAGGCTCTCTGTGAGGCCACCGATTCCCGTGGTACCAGTCCTTTGGGCACTGGTCGGGCCTCGAAGAGAACCCGTGATTTTACTCACAGACCTTTTCTTCCAGATTTAGGCTCTAGGCACCCTAGCGTCTGGTGCCCCTATTTTCCCCGAGTGGACCGCGTCAAAGCATTTGCCATATTCCTGCAGTGACATTTGGAACCCCCGGGGGTAAATCAGTCTGTAATGGCAGGTTATGCTTATTTTGAGGTTAAGAATGATGATTAATTTGAAACTCTCATAGCCGTTTTATTTAATTAATTATTTTACATCGCCGACTATTTATTGCTATTCTTTTTATAGCTACTGACAAAGGAGGGCTCTATGTTACAAGCCTGTATATGTATGTATTAGAAAAAATATGAGCCTGAGGTCGTCAATCAATTACCTGCCCAGTAGCCTACGTGCTAACCAACTACGCTGTAGCGCCTTTATTTATGTAGAACTTAAATTTCATATAATGACTAAGTGTCATTAATAAGAAAACAAGGTGTCATGTTCTGGTTTTAAGTTTATTGAATTTGTTCCGCCAGTAAGTGAAATACTATATCCATGGCCTCGTTACTGTCAGTTTGTTTGGTATTGTTGGTGAGCGCTTTGTCATATCGAATGCGTTCGCTAACGTTGCCAAACACACACCCTTTGCCGACGCACAGTGGTCAATTTCGCGAGATAGCGGTCAAAACTCTATAACTTTTGACCGGATTGGTATTTTTTTACGCGATTTTTTTTGTTCAATAGGAGGGACTTTAAGCTTCAATTTGCGTGTTCAAACGTAAAAATCGACTGATAGGAACGTAAGTAATGTGGAGTTAAAAATGCATTTTAATTTTTTGTTGAGTTTCCATGTAAAAGTTGAATATTTTGACATTTTAAATAGGTATTTTTTTTATAATTTCTTATTTTCTTCAATCGTATTTTACAACCAATACTTATATATTATTCCTAAACTTAATTTTGGTCAGAAAATGCCAACATTTGGCCCCTGATATTTATTTAGTCTCAATATTCACAGGGGCCAAAGGTTGGTTTTTTGGAAGAAAGCTAATTCTTGTGAGGATTAAACTGAAAAATAACACTGAAATTCCCAACAATATCAATACCATTTGGATATATTATATACAGAACACAACATCGATAAAATTTTAAGTAAACTTTTACTATTGATTTAAAGTGCACATATATCTTATTTAAATGTATTAATAAAAATTTATACTAAAATTAGAAACAAATTATAATCTTTAAACTAGTATTAATTAAACAATATTAGTAAAAATTTCTTCCAAATAGCTGTGATTTTCATTTTGCAGTAGTTGTTTAGCTTCTTCATCTAACTCTAATGAGGTTGATTTCCATTTTTGTCGAATACTGGACATATATGGGTCTGATGTGCACAACAAAATATTAATAAGATCTTCATTAGTACAATATCTGGAAATTTTTCTTGTATTGTGCTCGCTAAAGAATCTGTAGTCTTTGTTCCTTTTTTCTTGCGCTTCTTCTGAGAGATCTCCAATTGGAAGTGTGAACTGTGGTTGGCATATGTCTCCAAGAATACTGACCAAATTTTTTTGCATCTATCTTTTTGCTACATGCTATAACTTCTAATATGATTTTGAATCGTCGTATTAAATCATAATTTTCTCCAGTTATAGAAGCTGCAGTTTCTGGATCGGAAAAAAATCTCCTTGCTGTGTTTCCATCATTAGGATTTCCTTCTCCTTGCTTTGGCTGGTCAATTATAAGGCCTATCTCACGGTATTTTTCTTGAATATCTTTTTTTTTGCTTTCTTTTTTCCAAATTTTCTTTGTTTCTCACTATTTCGCCTAATGGGCCAAATTCCAAATCGTATCCCAATTTAAGAATATGCTCCATACAACGAATTCTAGCATGAAGAGGTGACATTCCAAATTCATATGCTTCATTAAAACTATCGTCTTGTGTTGGTGGTTGGCTCAATTGACTTGATGTTTTTTGGCATATGGTGCAGCTTGAAAGACTTTGTTTCGGTTAAAGCTTGTACAATTTTTCCATCGATCATTGTAAGTGACATTTTAAAGTTAACTTCGATGCATTGGTCATTAAATTCAAATATCACTGGTTGAAGTTCTTTAATTTCATCTGTTATTTTGCCAACTTCTTCAGTTATGACATCTTTAGTTTCTTTTTTGTAAGCAAACTTTATTGGTCTACAAAATTTTGTTGACGAGGGAATTTCATTCTTCCATACATCTATCTCTGCAGCTTTACTAGGTGACGGCTCTGAACCAATATAAGTTTTTGTTAAACGTAATGGAACGAAAGAAATCATGAATAAATTGGCATCTGATGAATTTTCCGCATTACATTGTTTGTATTGTTTCTGGCCAGAGGACCCATCACATCCCCATTTAGAAATTAAAGTTATGCTGCAATTTTTAAACTTCTTTAAATAGTCAGCATCAAATGTCTTTAATAATCGTTCTGCAGTGTGTTCAAGAAGATCCTGCAATTTTATTTCTGCTGAACTTGAAGTTACACTAGCAGTTGGTGAAGGTAAGCAATCTTTTTTGGCAGAAACTATATCTCGATATGATGGAAAAATTCCACAATTTTGTTCATTGGTTCGCTTCTGCAATTCTGTATATTGGGTTTTAGTCATTTTCAAATCCAAAAATAGTGCAAATGCTTCTTCTAAAGTAAATTTATTTTCTTCAGTTGTCGGCATACTTTCTAAAATCCTTTTTGTGCGTCTGGGGCTTGCTTTTTTAATAGCAATTTTACTGTTTTTAGTTTTCGATGGTTGAATTTGATGCAGAAATGAATCCTTTATGATGCTACAAGAACCTTCTTCATTGATATGTTTAAGCTTGCGTCTTCGTGATCTTTCACTACAATTATCAATTGGCTTTGCTGGTCGACCACCTTTTCCAGTTTCCGTGGTAGTTACTGATGGCTTTTTAAAAATAAGTTTCTTTCTTAGCCATTCTTGGTTGCGTGAGTAAAACAATTTCTTGTTTCTGGAACATTGATTGTACCGTTTTCTTAAAGTATTTAAAAAGTTTTTTATTTTTAAGTTATGAATTTGAATTTCTTGTTTGTCGCATATTTTGAAGAATGGATTATTCATTATATGTAAAATAATGTCGTTTTCATCTTTCCGTTCAAAATATATATCAGATAGAACACTATAACTGAATTTAGCCATTGTTTAAACAATAATGAAGAAAAAAAAAATGAATGGATGGATTAATATACTATTGCTCGAAGTTTCGACATGATCTTTTTTACCTCTTTGAAACATAATATAACAGGTACTTGGTTTTACCAGTTATTTCCATTGGTTTTAAATTTATTAGCAATTTTCAGGTATTTAAGTTATGTAATATTAGATGGCAATAAAATCATTTTTTACCTTTTATAAATGAATTGCCAGATACCACATAATTTGAGAGTTCTATTGTCATTTTTGTCAAAATTTTGATACACCCTTCTATGTGGACTAGGTCCAAATATGGGCCAACTTCTCCTAATTTCAACAGAATTATTTTTTGGGTCAATAAGAACTCTTGTACAAAATTGCATCAAAATATATGCATAATATCCACTTTCACATACAAATAACTTCTCAAAAAATATGACGTGCATTTGTACCGAATATCTTACCTTGGGTCAGAAAAATTGCTGTAACTCAAAAAGTGCAGTCCCGATGCATGGACATGTATATATAGGAATGTAGGGGAGAGTTAGGACTACAAAATAGTAAATTTGTGTTTTGACTCAGCTTGACTCACAGGAGTTGTGCTCTATGAAGTAGGAAATTTCCGAGAAATTTGACCTTTTTTAAAAAAAATATTTAAATTGTTCTGAAAACAGTAGAGCTTCAATTTTTTTTACCAGTAATAGGAAATAAGTTAAGTTACAACACAAAATTTATTTCGTCCAAAAATCTTGAAAAACAAAAAAGTTATGATCATTTAAACTTTAAAAATTTACTAAAAATATCATAAATTTACTAAATTCTGAAAAAGCCCATTTTGGACCACCCTGTTCTCAGTGAAATAGTTGAAATAGAGTTCTATTTTTTTGGCTCCCCAGGTTTACTACTGTCTACTTTCATATGAGTCTAATAACTTTAAAATCGGAGAACAAAAACCAAAAGGAGTTTTGGCCGCTATCTCAAAATATTGACCACAGTGCGACGGTCTTTACCGTACAGTATGTTTGCTTTTATGTTTGTTTTAATGCTTGTTTTGTAAGACGTAAAAATTTTGCAAAAATTTTTTGTAGAAATATTTTTTGTAAAATTTTAGTCGACAAATTTTGCGTAAAAATATCCTTTTGAAAATGTTTTGTAAATATTTTATATAAATAAATAATCGGGTAATAATAAATAATCCGAAACCGAGTGAAATTATAATCGAATAAATTTTTAAAGAAAAATATAACTTAGGTGCACTTATTATTTTAAAACATTAGCAATCAAGGAGGTTATGTGAATGGTCTTTAATCAAATGTATAAAAAATAATATCAAAATGTTGTAAGATTTAAAAGTTATGACAATTTTCGGATTACAGAACATACCTGAATATTTTATAAAAATTTTTTTACATTTTTTTTTAAATTTTTTTAAACATTTTTTGAAATTCTTTTTTTTTTTAATTTAGGACCTTTCTGCCATCTATATTAAGTTAAAATTGTCAAAATAAAACCACAAAAAAAAATACCAGTGGGCATCCTCTGAGTCTATTGGCTACCTCTTTGTGTATTGCTTTCGATAAAGGCATTTAAGACAAATCAAAGCAGAAAAACCATATCAACCTAAAAGCAAACAAAACACTTCCCTCGCAGGCGGTTATTGCTCCCCAAAGATCTGTGTGCACTCTATGCGATCGCGGTCTAATATTTATTTAACAAACAAGAAGCCAAAAATAATAATCATTACAACCAAAAAATGAAAAAATGTTAAAAAATATAGGCAGGCATGGTTTTTTGCCTGCGCCTCGAATTGAGTGGGCTGATGTTGCTTACTTACATTAGCGAAATTTTCGAAACTATGCCTGGCAGATTGGTGTGCTTAAATTTTCTGTATCTCTGCAGATGCCTTGGCAGAGTTGATTTCAACCCTAACACAGACGGAAATACGGACGGATAGACGGACATCGCTAAATCAACTTCTCTATTTATAAGGATCCAGAATATATATACGTTATGGGATCGGAAATTAATATTGTGGAAACTACACAACGGAATGACAAACTTATATATACCCTTTCTCCCTGCGGTAAAGGGTATACAAATGAGTGCAAATTTAATTACATAGGAGTTTTGCCATAACAATGACAATACGTTTACACCAATGCGATTTTATGTTTTAAATTTTATAAAATATTTTTAAAAACTTAAATTATAATAAGTATAATTTTACTTATAAACAATATACAAAATATTGCATCGAGTTGATGACATTGCAGTCATAACATAGATGACACCTAAAATATGATAGAATTCTAAAATAACTTTTCTCATTATATGGATGTCAGTTTTCACTTTATTGATGACATTTGTCATAACAATAATGTTATAATTTCGATGACACGGCGTCATTGATTCAATGATGAATTTTACTTTTGTGTATAAATCGATCATATTCCTATATTATGCGATTTGCGAAAGGACGGAAGCTTTTTCATTTTCATTATATTGACATAAAGTGAATAAGATAACTTTATAGATCCTCTATAGAACTTAACAGCTCTTAAAGTGTTATTATAATATTCTTAAAGTATTCCTTAAATTGACTTCTTATTTGGGCTCTAGGTCACTGTCTCTATTTAAATAAAACTCTTTTTTGTTTTATTAAAACACATTTGTTGAAAATTTTTATATTCGATATTTCGAACACCTTCGGTGTTCTTCTTCAGGAACTAAAAGTATACAAGACAATAAAACAACTTAAAAAACACACAAAAAACAACATTTATATTTTTAACAGAAAAATAAAAATATTGAAAAATATTTAATTATAAAAATTGCCTTACTTTGAGTAAAGCTGTCAATATCCTACAATGGGAGTATTATGCCTACTAAAGTTTTTTTTGTTTATATTTTGCTAATATATGTCTGTACGTGTGCGCGCAATTTTCCGTGTCTCTCTTATAATTCATCCTTCTGTCCTCGGGAGTATTAATAATATGTAGCATTTCAATTATGTATCTCTTCTTGTAATTATTTTCTTGCTGTAATATTACTGCATTTTCTATATTTGGAGAATGTTTACTCATTGCACAGTGGGCTGCTAACGCTGTTTTCTGTTCAGTAGTTCCCTTTCTGGTTTTATAATCTGACTTGTGTGCAGCCAATCTTGTCCTTAACTTCGACTTTGTCGTTCCAACATAT